>CM055833.1:19508915-19837738 GCA_029582265.1 Zoroaster sp. YZ-2022 | reverse complement strand
GAATAGGCTACGTGTACTCATGGTTAATTTCATGATAACAAAACACATCACAGTTGTCCACAAGACTACTTTTACCGAGACTTGCGTCAACAAAACTTACACCACGTCCAGTGTTCGGAACACAAACTTGTTAAATATATTTTTTTGCGTTTTGAGAAAAACGTGATTCAAAGTTTGGACTATTGTCAAAAATCAGGTTTACGTTCAATGTTCTTATAGTACCGTTTAAATTGAGAGTGATTTTACCACCAAAAACATATTTTCAGCTGCACTTGCATGCATTTATCTTGTATGCACTTAACATAATTAAGACTTTATTATGTCAACATTCATTTTAATGTGTCTGAAGTACTGTATAAAAATAATGAAAGAAAATAAACAAGACTTTAATAACAGCCATAAGGTCACACTACTTTTGTTTAATAACATGAAATACTGATCACAAACTTGGAAAGTTCTCCAACCGGAGAAGTTTCGAACTTTGACAAGTGTTTTTCATGACCCTTTCAATTTTTAATAACTTTCAGGTAAAATCTTTTCAGTACATAATCACTAAGAATTTCAAAATTGTTGTTTTGAGGAATATCTGAGGAACAGATTTAGCAATGAAAACATAGCCAAGTAAACATCCTTGGTCCTTGAAACGTTATCACCATTTATATTTACATAATATTATGCTAAAACCACCAAATCGCCAAAAATGCACTTAACATGTTTGTGCTCCAAGCACTCGAGTCAGGTACTCATGGTTAATTTCATGATAACAAGACACATTACAGCAGTCCACAAGACCACTTTTACTGAGACTTGCGTCAACAAAACTTAGACCACGTGTTCCTTCCTCCATAAACATGTCATAAACATCTTCTCACATCTTCTCATGTCATAAATATCTTCTCACGATCTTCTTCTCACGTTTGAAGGTAAACCAATGCCATTCCACTTTAGATTTCTATTACGTACCTCTCGAACGTTATATCAACACAGAAGACAGACAATATTTCTCCGCTATAACCTGTAGGCTTTTGGTGTCAATATGTTTATAAACATAATACAGTGAATAGAAACGTGCATACTGACCTAAAAAAGTACTGAACTTTCAATGTTTATCAATCGACTGTACACATTACTAGCCTATAGGGTGTAAGACGGATATATCAGAGAGTCGGTAAATAGACTAGTCAGTATATCTGAAGACAAGAAGGCCACTGCACACTCACCCATGTGAACGGCAGCTCTGCATTCTGCATCACCCCATCGGTATATTGTTCCCGACCCTTAACCGTCGCGCTGCCCACTGGGGTCAGGGGATTACGCAGCTGTGGACTACAACTTCACCGCAGAGCGTCATGGCGGATCCTTGCAGCACGGACGCCGAAGGCGTGAAGCTCGTTCGAAATTCAGAACTCAATATAGTCAGGTCAATATACAGTTTTACCCCCCAAAAATTGCAACAAAAGGTTTTTCAACGTTTTGGTAGTATTTGACATCAGGAATAACATATTAAAAATCTAATAAATTCGAACTTCCGGAAAGCTGTTATTTTCAAAATGGCGTCCAAGATGGCCGCCGTTACCTTAAAATGGCCATAAATCATTTATTATCCATCCTAGAGTTGTAATTTTGGTGTCTACCCCCTGAATTTAGGGGTCAAGCAATCCATTAAGACCAATAAAAGTGTCATTGAGTAATCAGGAAACCTAAAAATCCAAGATGGCGTTCAAAATGGCCGCAAATTCACTAAAATGATTGTAAGTCATTTAATATTTATTTATTTATTTATTTGTTTATTTATTTCTTATTTATCCTGGGAAAACCTTTCAGTGGAACACTGTTTTTCAAAGGTGCCCAGCAATTACAAACATTAGATAGTATAAAAATAGAAAATTGCAATAAAAACATTATTAAAACATTATTTAAGGAAATTAATGAACAGTAAAGTGAGGCAAGGTTTATCAAAACATTACATTACATTAAACCTCATGGGCAAGTAAGAATGATAAGTCTGGGCCAGCCAGAGGAGATGAATTAAAAAATATAAAAAACACATAGAATTTACACTTCATTGCATAGACAGTAAAGAACAGAAACAAGGTCTACATGTACCATAATATTTTAAAATCTCAGATTCTTGTAATGGCGCTTAAAACTGGCTAGAGTTGGAGGCAAAGGACGTTTAAGTGTCACTGGGAGGCCATTGAACAAACAAACTCCACGAGATTCAAATTTACGTTTTCCGGAATTAGATTTGGATAAAGGAGGAACTAGATTGCCCTGTGAAACAGAACTGGTGTTGTATGAGTGGGTATTTGAAACATAATGAAAACAGTTGCACAGTTGTGGAGGCAATTTGGATGTTAAACTCTTATAGACCAAAAGTCATAAACTCGTCTTTCACTTAGAGATTGCCACCCAAGCGTAGATAAAATAATTTTATTGACCTTACAGCTATTATTTTTGGGGTACCCTTAGGCTTTATGAGCCAACAACTACATGAAGAACATTTAAATTATCATGGAATAATCAGATAATCAATAAATCCAAGATGGCAGCCAAGGTAACATTCAAGAATGTTATTATTTAGTTCTCATTCTCAATGCGCCTCGGGGCCTCGACCTGCGGCCATCCGACTTGCGGGCCCGATAGACTCTTTGGTCCGTGTTTCAAGACAGGCCGGCAGGGTTCGTGACAATCGCCCGCGCCGCGGACCCGGGGCGCCGTGACGCGGTCGACACCGGGAGAGGCCGGGAGCGAACGGCCGCGCCGCTGCCACTGGGGCGGTCGCGGCGGGCGGGGCTCACTGGACTCCCAGGCGACCCGGCCCGACGGGAGCCGCTGGCGGCTCCAGGGGCAGGCGCGGCCCGTCGTCAGGTCGCCGGCGCAACGCGGCCGGGCTGTAGGCTCTCCGACCGGGACCTCCGTCGAGGCCCCGGCTTGGCTGGAGTCACCCCACCCGGCCGGCCTCTGCCAGTGACCCAACCGGTCGCGGGCGCCGCGCCCGAGAGAAGTGCACGTGGCCGAGCGCGGAGGCGCCCCCGAGCCCCGCCGCCCCCGACGAAAGGGGCGTGCGGGGACCGCGGGGGCACCGCGCCGGCCGCGCTGAATCTCCAGGGCCCGATCTGCGCGGCCCTCCCGTTTGCTTCTCGACGGCTTCACGTACTCTTGAACTCTCTCTTCAGAGTGCTTTTCAACTTTCCCTCACAGTACTTGTGCTCTATCGGTCTCGTGCAGGTATTTAGCCTTGGATGGAGTTTACCACCCGCATTTGGGCTGTGCTACAAAACAACCCAACTCCCGGAAGCCCTGGTCCGCGGCCGGCAGGCGCCCGCAGGGGACTGACACCCGCCCTGGGACGGAGCATGCCTCGATCAGAAGGACCTCGGCGCCGGCGCGACTGTAGGGCCGGACTTCCTTACGCCACAGTTCCCTCGGGGGCTTGGGGGCTCGATGGGCTCTTCCCGCTTCGCTCGCCGCTACTGGGGGAATCCTGGTTAATTTCTCCGCTAACATTGATACGGTGAATAGTAACTGTATACAGATATTTAGGTGCATTTCATCCAAGATGACTGCCATCATGGATTTATTGAGAACTTGATCACTCAATGATAATTTAACTGGCCTAATATGTTTTTGATCCTGACAATCTTGGAAGTACACATCTAAATTACAGATCTAATGAGAATAATACGTGATATTTAGCCTTTTCAGTGTATTGGCGGCCATCTTGGATGCCATGTTGGATTTTTTAGGTTACCTGATTACTCAATGATACTTGTACTGGTGTTAATTTCTTAATTTTTAGACCCTAAAACCTAACGGCAAACATCAAAATTACATCTATAATGTAAATAGTAAATGACTTGGCCATCTTGGATGCCATCTTGGATTTAAAGCTTTACTCAATAACACTTTCACTGGTCTGAGTAGATTTTCCAACCCCTTAAACCGAGGGGTAGACACCAAAATTACAGCCATAATATAAACAGTTAGTGACTTATAACCATTTTAGTTTAAATGGCAGCCATTTTGGACGCCATCTTGGATTTGCAGGTTGCCTGACTACTCAACGATACTTTAGTTGGTTTCAATGGATTGCTTGACCCCTAAAACCTAGTAGTAGACACCAAAATTACAACTCTAGGATGGATAATAAATGATTTATGGCCATTTTAGGGTATTGGCGGCCATCTTGGACGCCATTTTGAAAACGACAACTTTCCGGAAGCCAGATTTTCTTAGATTTTTAGTATGTTATTCCTGATGTCAAATACTACCAAAAACCGTTGAAAAACGTTTTGTTGCAATTTTTTGGGGGGGGTTGGGGTGTTTGTTTCCCCCATAAATTGACCCGTCTAATAGGCAATTCTTGGACATTTCCGGCAACGGGGCCCACCCCTTCGCATCCTTGGGCACAGGCCTTCAGGAGGTAATAAAATGAATACGGGACTATTTAGGGCCTAAACCACTAATTTTTGGTAAATATTTTTGAATCTGGATCCATACTATAGGAATCAATAGACACATACAGAAACCAATAGAAAGTTTCTGCTTTATCAAAAACGTTGTATCGTTAATGAGAAAATAGTAAGAAAATAGTATTAATAAGATTTTAAGATTTTTCGTATTCATAGGCCCTATACTAAAGTGGAATTTTCGTCTTGTGAAGTAGAAAACTGGGGAATTATTTTACAAATTTCTGCTTCTGCGGAATATGCAAACTTGGTACTTTGTCAGAGCATTTATATGGGGGTGGGATGGGAGGTAGGGCTAGAGAAACGTTTGGGTGGCACCATCAGCCGTCCCCCACCCCCTGTAGAACTACGCATGCCCACTTTTCATCTGAGTACAAACACGCAAGCCAATTTTATTTCTAACCGGTAGTTTGAATATTTATATTAGATCATAAGTCTTTGTCAACGCTTTGTAAGCCTAGGATCGGTGTTATTAAAAGATGAAGCTGGAAAGACTGTGACTGAAATAATATATAAAGCCTGGGCTTTTTTTTCGTTCTCAGACCTGGAAGGGGGGGGCGCTCATAGTTTCCCCTCCGTATTTTCTGTATTCAACAGCCGATTTTCATGAAACTTCGTAGGGATGTTCGGTTTGACGCGATCTATCGATTGAGGCCATAAAAGCTTTCATAGGTCACCGTCAGGTGGCGTTATACCCATTTTTTTTCATTTTCCCCATTTTTGGTCAAAATTTGTATTTTCCCATAACTTCCTTAATTTTCGTTGGCTATGACATTTGGCACAAATGTTGTCTTCAGTACAGGCAACAAAGTGACGACATTTAAAATACCACTAGAGGGCGCTATAAGCAATATTTTGGGTAAATTTGTTCCAAAAACATGATTATTAAATGTGTGGCAGTCGGGCAAAACCCGTTGGAAGTCGCCACGCACATTTTGTAATTATGGACCGATTTACGTAAAAATTTACCATAACTCCTTTATGTGAAAAATCTTGGTTTGAAAGAAATGAAAAACACCTTTACACTATTTTTTACTATAATGTCAATTTCACCTCAATTCAAGGGATTTTACGTTTACTGCATAGCCAACTTTGAAGCCTAATTTCTCCGTTTGTGGGTTTTAGAACCGTCTTTGAAAGGTCATAACTTTAGTTGTGGTTTGAATATTGAACTCATTAAAACTGTTTTGAGATCAGTAAAGGGTGTACTACTTGATTAAATGCTCAACAAGAATTGTAAAAATTTGACCATGTGTTGGGTTTTCCTGGACCGCCACACAAATATTTTGACCCACAATTGGGATTTGTTTTAATTAAACCAAAAGTACAATAAAGGCAGATATAATAACATCCATGGTACTACTGATGACATAAATTTATACATTGAGCAACAAAACTTGAAAAAAACATTTAAAAAATCAGGATTGGGAAAAAATATAAGTTATTACATTTAAACGTAATGGCGGCCGTATTGGATTCCCAGAATGCATTGGAAGTGGTCACATGACTCAATATTGTCCAGTTCAGAGTTTAAAAGTTAACAAACCCCAAAACCCATATTGAATGTTAACAGTATCAAAAATCTAGTATTTTTAACCAAAAAGTGGAAATTCTATTGGACCTGTTCAAAATAAACGGTTGCCATGGCAACCATGAAGACCCATTATTATTATTGATTTTTGCGTTAGAGGGTCCCAAAGAATAGATTTCAGCGTGATCGGACAGAGCGTTCTGGAGATATTATAAAAAATGTCATTGGGGAACATTGTGCCCCCAGGCCTGATAGAGTTCACCCTGCTCAATGTAACGAAATTCACTTGAAATTATTAGAAAAAAGTCTTAATAATTAATCAATTTAATAAAAATAATTTATACATATCTTAGAATCGCAATGGGAGCAGAATCGTTGAAGTGAAATAATGGAAATATGAATATTTAGATTTCTTGCAAAATTAAATTGTTAAATGACTTGTGACTCGGACTCGGATTCGACGTTCGGGAGTCGTGATTGGACTCGGAGTCGACATTCGTGAATCGATACTCGGACTCGATCGACACCGAGGACTCTGACTTGGACTCAAGTTTTGAGGACTCGAATACAGTCTGTGCAGCAGTTCCATTACACCATAATCTGCGGTCCGTATTTAAGAGCTGCTCACCACCCGTGTAAACTATGTATGATTGCAAAATTACCATACTACTTTGTATGGTGATGAACCGTCCAGGTATCAGTTTCTATTTCCTATATATTTGTTCATCATCATGAAGTATAAAATAATACACATAACGGTCGTATACTCAAGGGTATTGGCCTTTTGAATCTCTAAGAAGCGATCTTCGTTTGAGATAACACGGACTTGTCTTAATCACGTTCCGACGGGTGTACAATACCCTGGGCTCACAGAATAAACAAACAGATCGATAATACCTCCGAGAATGTCGTGTTCCGGACCTACACGATCGGAATGGGGACATACATCCTCAATACATATGTTAAAAAGCACTCGTGGAATAATGTGGACGACAAAGCCTGCCTGCTGCTGGCAAGTATTATTGCTCAGCTGGATGAATTATGCCGATTAAGTTCTTCCAAAAAATAACAAGTGGGGAATTTTCTGTGACTACACGCGTCATGCAAATGGTGACCCAAACACCGAATCCAACGGGCCCTGAGACAAATACACAATTTGAGGGAAGGGATGATTGCCGGATAGTTCAGTGGTAAATGTCATGTACACTACTGATGGGGATAGGATATTAGCTAGGGGGGGGGGGGGGGTGGCATGAAAATCATTCCACATTCCGCATAATTTCTCAATGTACTTTGCATATTACCACTGGTCATTGGCCCAATATCATTCCTGTAATCTTTCTCAGCTCCTAGCTATGGGGAGTATTTGCCCCGTCCGATGCCGTATGAGGGCGCCACCACGTAACACGGGGGGTTGTCAGGGGTTCATCGCCACTAAATAGTGAGGAATTCATGCGCCAAGCTGTTTATCATAAAGTGTATGTCCTCAAATTTTCTGAAAAACAAAGAATTGAGGCCCATACATTTGATGGATTGTGTAAAAATGGCCCAATATCATAACCTGGGAATCCTTGACTTCCAACTGAGTATTTTGGATACACTAGACCATGAAAAAGTGGTCCTAATTTGATTTCAAGGGTAAGGCCTTTTTTCATAATGACTGCTTTTCAGTGTGGTCGTTTTCACTACTGTAGAGGTTGGTTTACATTGGGATGAGAATAACTCGATGGAAACCTGGACTATCCACAATTATTTGAGAAGAAAATAAAAGGTTATATATAGATCAATAGTTTTTCTTTTGGTTTTAAAAACTGTGCCACTTCTAAGTATTTTTTGATGATTTTTGAATATTTTGTATTTAGCACTGTATGCTATGGGAGTTTATTTAGTGGGGTGCACCCTCAGAGGGCATTTGTATTGTAAGCACTGCGCGCCATTTTGTCGGTATGGATGGCCATCATTCAGGAAATGTTTCAACCATAGTTAGCTATGAGACAAGAGCCTGTTCACAACAGCGAAGGAAATAATGGACATGGTCAGCAGGTATTTTCAGGTATTGATCATCACGGACCGATGAGCTCTAATGTTTCCTCCAATATTCTCCAGATGAGAAAGACAAGTAATAATTTTGATTACTGTTATAGCGCAGTAGAGGTTTTCGCAGCACGCAGGAAATCAGTGGCGTATACGCCAGGGTGCAACGGACGACGGAATTTATTATTCATTCATTCATTCATTCATTCATTTATATTCATATTCATATTCATATTCATATTCATATTCATATTTATATTTATTTATATATATTTATATTTATTTATATATTTATTTATTTATATTTATTTATTTATTTATTTATTTATAGTAATGAAACCATGGATTCCTCAAAAGCTTACCATTTTAAGTTTTTAGATGTGGGAGGAAAATCCAATCCACGTGTCAGGTGGGGTCTGAGAGGGATTTGAACCCAGGTCCATCATGATGGAAAGTACCACAACGCGAACCTGGTCCCCTATCTTTAATCAGCCGGAAATTTACTCAGTGGAATATCGTTAACCTAAAGGTGGATTTCATGGTTTCGTAAATGGGGCGGGGTACACTGCCAAAAAGGGTGGGGGTACACTGCCAAAAAAGGGTGGGGGCACCCACAAAAAACGTATGCAAATTTACGTGCACGGAGATAAAACACGGAAGCCCATCCCCCTTTGCTCCCCTCCCCTGGATCCGGTAATCCGTAAACCTGTTGAATTTGTAATTGAGGTGCCCATAATTATTAAGTAAACAAATCTACAATTATTTCTGATTTGGGGCTCCGCAATTTCCTATACCCATTCCACAGTGGCGCACCCAGGATTTGATTGGGGGGGGGGGGGGGCTCAAAATATTTTTATTTGAAATCCAATAATGGGGAGAGACATGGCTGACCCAAACCATAACCGCTGGCGCGGCTGCAGCCATGTCCCTAGTCGTGCTCGTCAGTGAACCTACGGCACATGTTAAATGTTTCCTGGTGGTTTCTAGTCATAAAAAGAAGACATTATGGCATGATTCGGACTCGTAGGGCTTTACCTTCCATATAATTTCCTCCTCTTGATGTAAAGAACTTGAGCTTGTTTCGTCTGCAAGATTTCTATAGTTAAATACTTTCATTGCGTGGACGTAAAGTTTGTGATCATTCCGGGCGGAGCTAAATTTTTTCAAACACGAATTTATGGCAAAACCAAATCCCAATATTATCCAATCGGTATTTGCTAAAAGAGTGTCACATAATCTTTGTAAATTAAAACCCAATCCTGGGCCATTGTGTACAAACTGGAAAGGAGTTGATTATAATGCGGGCGTGTTTAAATTTTACGAGTAACCTCAACGACAGTCAACGACCTCAACAAGAGAAACGGACAACAGAAAATGAAAATAAAATTAAGTAAAGCTGCTCCCTGATCAGGGTGCACCATGGCAGGGGGGGGGGATGTGTAAAAATGCTTGTTATATATACTGGTGGCCCTTCAAGCTTACATGCACATGCATACGCAACGCCGTAAAATATAATAGTGAGTGGAATAAATGGAAAACTTTTGGAGGGGAGCTTGAGTCTCCTGAGTCCCCATCCCTTGTACCACTGCCCTATACTCCTTGCCGAACTCCTCTGTAGACAAGACTTGGGCTCATATTTTGCTCTCTTTCCTGGCTCCTTCTTTAAAAAAAAAAAAAAAACATCAGCGGGCCCTTGGGGGGGGGCTCGAGCCCCCCAAGCCCCCCCTTGGGTGCGCCACTGCCATTCCACAGAGAAAGGGGTCAGGCTATAGACATTTCATCGAAATAAAATGTCTATTAACAGCCTCTTCCCAAATCCAGTATTTACACCTACACAAAAATATTATGTCAATATATATTTTTGTGAGATCATGCCAGTAACATTTAATACGAACTATATATATAATGTATTTTATATGCACTTGAAATATACTTCTATAAGAAGGGGTTGAAATAATAATCTAAATGAACGATGTTCTCGTTTCTTACGCTTGGACTAACCCTATAGACCTAGACCAACTAGAATTCGTTTCAAGTTGCAATAAACGTAATAATAATAATAATAATGTGTGGACTTATATAGCGCACGTATCCACCAACTGAGTGGTGCTCAAGGCGCATTATATTATTACCCCTGCTCATAAGGCTCATAAATCATTCCTGAAACCATCTCAGCTCCCTGGGGAGTATACTGCTCAATTGCTGCCATTACAGCGCATATAGGGCTAATCAACCAACTCTGCCCTCACAGGTACCCATTTAACCCCTGGGTGGAAAGAAGCAATTATGGTTAAGTGTTTTGCTCAAGGACACAAGTGTCACGGCCGGGATTCGAACCCACATTCTGCTGCTAACACCAGAACTTAAGTCCGGTAAGCTAGACCGCTCGGCCACGACACTCCATAGGCATATTCCGTCGGCATATTCTTATCCATTCGGATTCTTAAACACACTGTTTTGGTAAAATGTCCGTAAATGATAGGTGGGGTTACAGTCTAATTGGAAAATACTTATTTTACTAAAATGACAGCACCTCAGAGAGAGATATTTAACAGGCTGTTCGACACCATCACTAACTTTAAACCAACTTGTGATCAGTTATGTTTCTTGAGATTACCAATAGTGTATTGTTTTAAAAGGGACAACACAATAGTGTGTTGCAAATAATAGGGCGGACACAAACTTTGTTGTGACAATATCAGTTGGGGTTGATTTATTATCTTCTCTTGATTTATTATCTTCAACAACAATAAAAGGCATTAATGACATATAAGGCGAAGTAAAAAAAAAAAAACATGTTTAGCGTCCCCGCCCGCTTCCTTTTTGGGGGCCGCATGGATTAAAAAAAAAAATTACCAATTCAAAATGAGATTAAATAACGTAAAATGTCAACCGATCCATCGGAAAATAAAATACTTGCAAGTCAGAACTTCTAATTTATAGATTCTGTCGATCCAGTCGACCGTGCAATTGTGCAATCTCCAGTCCAAGTACGTACATTTTTGCATGGCCCCGTCCGTGTGTTTCGGGTTTATTTCCCGCCGTGCGTGGCCAAGCCATCCTTGTGTACTACCATGGAGCTATGGTACCACTACTAACATTAGTCTGGTTTCCCGGACCGGATACGTACATTTTATCGTCGTTGCCAAGTCAGGGAACAGACGGTATGAGCTCATGCAAGAGTGCGCAGGCGCACGTTCCATTAGTCTCGGGGACAAGTCGTTAGACAGTCGTGTTTTGTCTGTAGGCGCCGCTGTATATACCAGCGCCGAACGCTGTTGAAGCTAGCGGCAACTAAACTCGGCTAATTATCGACTTGATTTCAAGTCTAACGTTCCATGAATGACGTGTTTTCTCACAACCACATGTACGTAGACAGCTAGCTGCATGATCGGCTGCCGATGATGTTAGAACTTGTCAACTGTTTGGAATTTTTAAAGAAAGCACTACAGAACACGGGATGGAACCTCAAGTTCAATGCATTTTTATTTTCCAACTTTAAATTTATTCTTGTGAAAGTGAGCTACAGGGTTTTAATACTGAACAAACTATTTAATAAAACCACTGTAAACATGTTCAATGTCTTGTCCAACATGTTTCTTTCATTATTGTGTGTTTGAACAGTGGAAAAACCAATGGTTGTTCGAAATTTAAAAAAGAATGGCGGTCATCTTGAAAATAAAAAATAAACAATAAAAAATAAAAAGCCCATCCCGCTTCCCTTTTTTCAGAAACCCGGACGCTAAACATGTTTTTTTTTACTCGGCCTAAAAAGAGTGGAAGCGTAGTTCAATAATTAATAGTTAGACATAATACGAGTTCCGAATGGTTTGTACGAGTAATACCAACTACAACGGGATCAGATACAGCCAGGACCATCATTCGTTCATGCGGCTTGTCACTCGGTATACGGTACGGGCACTGCTACACCGAGAGACGGACGGCTGGTCAGACTCGACGACGGGGACCACCGGGGCTTGACAACACGGGGTGTCTGGACGGGGCCAGAGTGTGTATCAGACCGCATTAGCTAGGCGAACCAATGGTCATATCGACGCACTGCACCATTGGTTCAACGAACGAGGCTCTGGACCGTAACAGTTCGGTATATCGCACTGTCATGGATCGGATCGAGTCACACAGATGTTATTCGGAATCACACTTCGCCGAGATGAGGAAATCTCTGGGTTTATATAGAAATCTGGGACCTAGGAATGAATAAAACATTAGCCTAGTTTAGCATCTTAGCCAATGGGAAGCTTGCCTTCCGCGTCTAAGGGTAGAAACGTGTGCAAAATCATGGTGTACAACAGGTCCTTGTTCCATATAAGGAAAGGTATTTGACGAAAGTAAAGTGAGTGACAACTCAGAAAGGAGGGCGTGTTCTAGGGGTAATGCTTACTGAGGATGCTAAGCTATTGCATTAATGGAGCAGCGGTTGCGCATGAGAGCACGGCACATGGACCAAGGCCTATGACTGAGCGGGCCAGTCACGGTGGTTGTTTGGCCGTGCTACACCCACGAACCGTGTTCGGCGTGTAGGGTGGACTCCGAGGAATGTAGGAGAAAAATAGACTAAGTCCAAAGGACGGCTCCAAGCCACGTGGCGGGAGGGTGTGGCACGCACGCAAGGCTCTCGCTGGTGTTGCATTATGCATTGCGTTAGCGCTGGATATGCACGAGCAAAAGTAGCGGCCCTGTATGTATTGTATATTCATAGCGGATAATCGAGGGTCCAGGGAAACAATCCCTGGGAATTAGACTGCTTGAAATTGCATCGTAAGCAAAATATTGGGAGTGGAAGAAGTGAAATAGAGGGTGCTAATATTGATCAAAATCAAAGGGTAAGATTCGTAACAAGTGTATTAAAGAGACAGTATATCGTCACGATCAGAGCAGACTATCGACAGGGCACGGAATCGGTGTTTCAGATGAATCCAGTGAATTGAAGAAATACCCAATAAGCCCGCGCTGGCGTAAATAACAGGTGCGACAAGATCATATGGCTGATGAATATCATTATCGTGCAGTCAGTGGCTCATTATTTATACGGTAATATGATACCATCGCGCCTGGTCACATGAGTTCAAGAGGATGAACGTATATCAGGAGGTGATCAAGGACAGCAAGAAACAGGGCACACTTTAGAAAAAGGATTACATACCCGTAGTAAGTAAGACTAATTACTACTCAATTGAGATTCCACATGGTGTCACCGCAATTAGTCTTACTTATCATCCTCACCATGCAATTTCAGAACTAATTACTACTCAATTGAGATTCCACATGGTGTCTCCGCAATTAGTCTTACTTATCATCCTCACCATGCAAAGCTACAAGTTTTACATATCAGTAGTAGATGTACATTTACACATGTGTGTTTCGGGGGGGGGGGGGCACACAGAGCCTGTAACACCCCGATACTCCTGGATACTGTAAAAGTAGAGCTATAGTTTCGGATGTGAACACAGTTCGAAAACACCACTCGACAAAACTGGTAATTACGAGGATTATTTTAAGCCAAATAATTTGTCCCCGTCTCTAAATGTAAAATTCATTGATCAAACATTGGCCTTTGTGTAATAAAAACAGAATAGGTCTATACACGGAGTTAATTTATCGTGACTTCTAATCTTAGCTCCATTAATACTTTTGGTATTATTTTATTCTTGGTACATACGAATTATCAAAGATTTAAATGAAACTTAATTTGTGTAAAAATCATTCTGTCTGAGGTGCAATCATTCTAATAATTATAAGTAATCAAATTATTTTTGGAATGCGGATACATAAATTCCACGTTGGAATGATGACAACAAACATCTGAATGTATTTTTCACTACTTTCTCGTTAAAACCCTGCTGCTCGTTTGATATTCATTTATACGCGGCCTCAGCACCTATACTACACCGTGTAGTAGGTTGTAAATCGTTAATTACATGGGTAAATGAACTGATTTTCCCAATTTTATTCATTTTAACTTGTTTCAGAGGGTCTAGAGATGTTTTCTATCCAAAAAAAAAAAATTGTAAATTTTTATGTTTTTCTTAGAAAGTTAATTACTAATTAACACTAAAAAAACTCATTTTTCCCAAAAAAAAATCATTTTTAAACACAAAACCTGTACTTTTTTTACTCAATAGTAGTCCAGTCTACTATATATACATGCTGCAATATATACAAACCCATTGCCCATTCATAAAAAGCCACCTGCTATCGATCGATCACTCAGATACCGCCATCCGACCCCCCTCCCCCAAACAGCCAACCCCCAATATCAACCCCCCCCCCAACATAGACGTATTTTATTGGTCGAAATACATCAGGCCTGTCAAATGCCATCACAGAGCCCTTTGATATGTCTCCCAGACCACCGCAGGCATGTTATCTGATGGTAATCAGCCTGTGTTTATGACCTTGTGAACCCCAACGCTAAGCAACAGTGTGTACACAAATCCCATAGGGATCCCTCAGGCATGGCACTTGCGGCTGGCTTAAAGGGGTGAACAAACTTCCCCAGTACTTTAAGCTTCTAACACAGTATGTCTAATGGGGATCCAAAGGAACTTACGAAGGATTAAATATTTTCACCCGTTAATTAAGGAATAATTACAGAAAGTTCGTTGACCTACTACACCGTGTAGTGGTGCTGTTCGCGCGCAGGGTTCGACACAATGAAACAAGCATATCTACATAATCTCTTGATTCTTATTAAGTATTGGGATGCATTTCGTTACCGGTTCCACGAAGAGACACAAAGTGTAAAAAATTAAATTAATTAATTTATTTATTTTTTTTTGGGGGGGGGAAGGGGAAAGCAAAGGGGAATGTTCCCCTTTTCTTATGCATGAAAGCTAACATATGTCTTTTGTTTATGCACCCCGCCATTTTCGTCATGTGACGCCCCTTTTTGAGACTGACGCTTATTAATGTAAACCTTCCCTAATGGGTACAGTTTACGTTAATATTTAACGCCAACAAAACATTACATTACAATAGTATAAGGCGTATTAGTATCATTAATTATTCATAGCAGCCAGTAATTGTTGAAAGGAATGGAAGAAAATCAGTGGACTGAAACGAATGACCTCGCTGACATTGAAGCAAAAGTAATAAACAGCCAATTACACGTGCAGTGTCGAATTGTTACCGGTATCACTTTAGGTTGAACGAGCCTTCGCTTCCGGAGGTATTTGGAACTCGACAAAAATAATGTACACTTTATCTGAGTAAAGACTTGCAATGATAAATACAAAAAAATAAACATAATTCCAAATAACATTTCTAAAAACATTTGGGGATTACTTCTTCATTTAACATTTCACAACATAAATTTACAAGCTTGATGCTAAAACTGTAACATGCAGTCTGAATGCAGTCTGAATGCGGACGGCCGGACGGCCGGACGGCCGGACGGCCAGACGCCCAGATGGACGGAAATTGGTATTACATTATGCTCGCATTCTGAACTATATCCATCCAACGTTCATCATTCTCAATTAATCTAGGATAGCATTGACAAGTGTGTTTTGAGGATATAACGATAAAGATGACATTCTTCAATTTATTTCTGGGGAAAGAATCGCCACAGAAGATCTAGAGTGTCATCACATATTAAACCGACCCTTGTTGATGTATTTTATTTAATGACATAGTGTAAAAAATATGGGGATCATGAAAATATGACAACTAAGATGCAAACTATACAGCAATAAACCACATATTGTGGCCGTATTGTGCTGAACATTTATTATTGTGTAATACCTATACGCAATATTCAACATTAGGATTTGAAGCTTTGCACGTTGAGAGCACAGTAGGAGGTACTTTGCGTGTATAGGCGCCAAACAGGGAAGAAAATCATTCCAATCTACAACAGCAGTCAAACTCCTAATTTGGTGTAGTGGTAATTCTTCATGGAGACTTGATTGAGAATCGTATGTGGTATTATTCCTTGCCGGCACAACTTAATAAAACAGGTGAGCGAAATTGGCAAGAAGATTGAATTCAGTTAGACGGATTCTTTTCTGTTTGTAACATGGTTGGGGGAAAACAATTTGATTGGAAACTTCACCAGCAGCCTCCAAAATGCGAACATTTCTTGTCGAAGAGTTTTCCAGGCGTGAGTTGCCAGTGCACAATTGAATTATGGTTTATTTTTAAATAATAATGGTTACTAGAGGAGAATTGCATAAAAGCGAGAGACGGTCTTGGTGTATTTCTTTCTTCGAAAATAATGAAGGGAACACTGAAATGAGTTTGGTTGTGCGCTCCAGCAGCAATATGACGAAACCATTGAGCGAAAATAACCACACATGAACTGAATAATAACTGATAACACGAAAGGTACATGTCCTTGATTCATAAGCCCATGCTTGAAACACCAACTTACCCACTAGAGGGCGCCCTATACATTTATCAGATGAATCTTGCAGGCCCGGATAAATAAAACAAAACATTGTTTAATAATAAAATGTATGGACATTTTATCCTGCTGAATCCACTTTCTCCAGAAAATTCAACCCCACTTTATGTCTATTCGCAACAATTTTGTTCCAGATTAATTGATAATATTCACAATGCACGTGTCATGTGAAGGCACAAACTACAGAGATGGCGTATTATGAACATAAATGGATCTATGATGGTGATGTTTTGCCCTACAACTCCCTGCGAAGTGTATGGTGAGTGGGGCTGCAAACACAGATCCCCGTTCTGTGTCATTTTTGCCAGTGGAATCTCTGATAAAAACCCCGTTGAACAGGTTTTACTATCTTACCACCCTGGCCTCTTTCTTATTACGACAATGGCGGATTGACACGCTGTATCTGACACGGACCCTTAACCCCTAAATTAGATTATTTAGATTTCACAGTAATTCATTCAGCAAGAATAGCATCCAGTGCCGAATCTCACTAGACCACTACATCCGTACTCTGACGTACTGGGCCCAGGGACAGGCGCCCCCATCGTCATGGAAAGGGTGCACCTCCCATGTGCCTGACAATTAAAATGTTAAAGAAAATCATCATGCCAACGAGAGGGCGCCATATACATTTTGCAGTTACACAATACCCCGAATACCTTGTACTGAAAGTGCCTGACTGAAGAAGAAGAAAAAAAATCCCGCTATGCCACTGGTAGTTTTGCATAATAATTGGTGTCATAATTTAATGCCTCACCACCAGCCTATCTCCCCGCCCCGCGTAATTTCTAATGGTCAATGATAAAAAATAGCTTAACACATTTAGATAGTTTTTGTTTGTGAAGGTGGACACAATTCCTTGGAATTATTTTTTTCCACAGATAGTTTAAGATTGGGTATAGAAGTCTCCTGTAAAAAATTTATGTTCATCTCTTGTGCTATTATTTCAGTAAAAATAATCAAATTAATTCGCAAATGAATACTTTCGTCTTCTTGAGACGAAAATTCCATATTGAGGGAATGAATACGGACAAATCTAAGCCAAAATGCATTTTTTCTTCACAATGAAATAAGCTGAAACTTTAACTGTTTGGTTTTATACATATAATCTTGATTCTTAATAAAGTGCGGATGCATTAATATACGTTTTACTGAAAGTGTATACTTGTTGAAAAACAACAAAACATCAGTCAAATTTCATATGTTAATTCTCAAAATACACCTTGTAGGCGCAGTCGTTTTAACTCTATAATGTTTGTTTGTGTGTTTTTTTAAATTCGTATAAAAGCAATATAAATGTTGTTAGCGTAAATTTTGTTTAATCTATTTACAATATGAGAAACATGTCACTGATGATATATTGCGAGTATGAGCGTTCATTGTTCATCAAGCGGTCGTGCAAAATTGGTAAGCCCATTTGTACGTCCGCAATGGAGATATACGTCTAATCATATCAACAAACCCCCTCCCCAACAGTTACAAATCAGCCTCTAACCCCGTAGACCAACAATTCAAGTTGAATTCAACAAATATATACAAATAAAAAGAACAGGAACGTATAGACCCTGTGACTTGTTTACACTTTGCGTGACCTTTAGAGTACCAGTGTGATTTTCTGCCGGGAAAGTGTGTGTATTTGTATGCAGAGTTTATACATTTTGTACACTGTAATTCTTTTTGGTATTTTTACATATATTTTTGTCTGTTTTTTCCTTTTCCATGTATTTGATGTAAATAAACATGTATCTGTCAATATTATTGTATTTATTTTCACTTTTTTTTAAATTTTACCCATACTTTCATAATTTAACCATAGAATTTGTAAAAATACAGTCGAATTATGCGAATTCTTTGATTTTTACAGCAGTTGTGTAATATTAATGTGCATGTGTTTGGCTTTCTGTAGCAAAATAATAACAGGTCTATAATTATATTTTACAAAATTAACGGTTAAATAAAATAACAGGCAAAGTGCCGGCAACTCTGTTGACAGCACTTTCTGTCAATTTACAAAGAATTTTTTTTAGAGTGTACTTCTCCACATGACGTAACATAACATAACATGTTTTCCCAGCCAAGTTCGTCAATTAAGCATTAAAATTCGTTTTCGTGTGTTCGTATTAAAGCGATTTTGTTAATTCGGTTGCTGCCACAGTTCGAATTAAGAAATCAGGCATTCAATTTCGTTTTCAGACATTAAATTTCGGATTTGCGTCATTCATTTAGTGGTGCACATCCGTCATTCACAATTTCGCCAGATTGGCTTGAATGAGGATTAGCACTCGAGTTTCATTTTCAATTTCGTATACAGGGAATCAATACTCACATATTTCTAAATTATTGTGTTTTGGGGGCATTCAAGAGAATTTTCCTCCTACGCCTCAATCAAGCGTGCTCGGACTACATCAGATATTCTCGTGTAACGACCACGTGCTGCCGTTTTGTTATCTTTATCTGTCAACGCAGTGAATTGTAGAAATGGAACTTTATCCTTCGATGAACATTAATAAAGTGGCAAGCTCTTACAAATCAGTGAACCAATTGCTACTATGAAGTTGAAACATGGAAAAACAAGTTTAACAGTGTGAATTTCATTGCACAAATTCTTGCCCAATAACAAATTTGAATGCCTGACTGTATGAGGCGCCAAGTGTAAATTTATTATTTAACGCTTATTTAAAAAATAATTCATTATTTAATATATAATTCATTATTTAACCATTATTTCAATTTAATTTACAAATAATAAATTTTGCACCACACAATTAAATAATGAATTATATATTAAATAATGAATTATTTTTAAATAATAGCGTTAAATAATAAATTTACACTTGGCGCCTCATATGACTGTACGCCGCGGGAAGCTTAGGCGAATTGCTGTTGGTGAGTATTTTTAAATTGGATGAGCATTTTTGTAAATTGCATGACACATTAAATGAAATTGAATGATCGTTTAAGTAAATTGAATGAGCAGCATTCGGTTTCGCGCGAAATTGATTAACTCTGCGTTGAAATTGGCTGCTAAATTGACGAACTTGTCCGGGAAAACCTATATTAATAAAATAAAAAAATCAAATGAAGAATTTATCTGGTTACATATCAAAATATCAGACTATGATTTCTTGTCATAGACCAGTGTACATTTTGTTGCCGGCGCAGTTTGACCTTTGGGGCTCTTTTGTAAACATGTGATGTCATAGATTACATCGTCTATAGATAGACAACCATGCAAACAGAAATAAACAAACAGACAAACACACCCATTCAGATTTTCACCAGGAATTCGGACAAGAAATAACCAACGAAGTCCACAAGATCTTCAGGGTCTATGCAATTAGTCATTTTGAAGTATGGCGGACACATAGGAGGGCGCTATTTTGACTTTGGTAAAAGAGCCTACCACTGATCTCTATAGTAACTGGATAGGAGATCGCGCCGATTGGCTGAAGCTTGTTGTTCGCCATCTTTGTTCCCCCAAGAAAGAAGGCGCATGCGTGATAGCCTGACAGATTTACTGCTACCTGACCGACGACAATGCCGAGTGCTGCTGAACCAGTTGTTATTGTCTGTATGCTAACGTGACATTTGACTCTTGACCTTTTGGGGAAGCAACATGGCAGCCGGTTACTTCAACTTTTTATTGGCCAATCAGCGCCCATCTCATATCCAGTTAGTATAGAGATCAGTGGAGCCTACTAAAGTAAAATAGCGCCCCCTATCTTGTCTGCAACGCTTCAAAAGGACTTTAAATATATACATAGGAATTATATAATATTAAATAGTAATGCAGAATTGTATATCCATGTTGACGTCACTTTGCTTCATTTTAATGGCCAATTTGTGGGTGTCTTTATAGATTTTAGGTAATTTGTATACTATAGCTTTAATGTCAATAAATATATTCATATTCATGAGCGCTTCTGTGATATAATTATTGGTTTGTACGTACATACAACTTGTTGAGGTATCAACTGCTGTGTATGGCAAGATTTACAGTTTTGTTTGTGTACAAACTAGATGGTAGCAGACTTCTTTTTCATTGTTTTCAACATTGTGCGCATACCACTGGGCCCAATTTCATAGAGCTGCTAATTGCTTAGCAAATCTGCTAAAAAAGCAAAATTTAGCTGCGAACCCTACCAGAGGCTATTATACATTCAGTGGCAATTTGGCTGGTAACCTATTTTTTGCTAAAGTACAACTTTTCTGTGCTCAGCAAATTCGTGTGCTTAGCAGCTCTATGAAATTGGCTCCTGGTCTCTGTTATACTGACTGTAGAGTTGGCCCATTGGTGCCTAATAAATAAGTGAAGCCATCAAAGGGGCCATTTTACTACTCGCATACAAAAGAAACGCAATAAGGAATACACACAGGAACACACGTGCAATGGGGAGGCTGGTTCTCCCCGTGCATTATTGCAAGGCGTGGTTTATGAGAGCGGTAATGTGACATACATTGGCTTTAATGTAAGCCCATGGCCTTCGATCCTATCATTACAAGAGATCAGTGGCGCATACTCAGAATTACGTAAACAATGGAAAAAGGACCACGGTAAGTCTGCTGCCACCAGCGTCTTAATAAAAGTCTCCCTTTATGACCTCATTAAATAGCACAATAAAGTATTGTGGATCAGCAAGAACGTTTTATTTAAACAATGCACTGTACATTCAATCTTTACTACACAATATGTTAACAAAGAAATTCACATTTTGTATAAATTGTCCAGAAACATATATCTGCAAAGAAGTGTTTCTGTATCGAGTTTACATAGGCCCTTATAGCGAATGACCACAAGTTTATCCCGATGGTGTAAAGCCGGCGAGATCTTTGAATGAAGGTGGTGCCGTCACAACGATTAGCTTCGATTACGTCCGTACACATCCAGAGGATACGAAAACAGCTGCGGTGATTTAACTTCTAAGGAATATTAGTTTGCCGAATATCATATTGATATACTTTTAGCTGATCTAAGAACACATCTACTGTCTCCATTTTGCCTTTGGTATTTGAGCGGTCATTCACTGGAAAAGTTTCACTCTTGAGAATAAAAATGATTGATCGTTTAATGATTAAAAAGCTTGGGGCGCAGACTATCTTAAGGCCTTGTACACGATCTTAATAGTTTGGTGAATTCTAAATAGAATTTACAGTATTCTATACATGGATGGGTAATACGGGTTCCCTATACTTCACAGCGGAAACATTTCCCAATGCATCCATCATATACCCATGGATGTTATCGTCTGGATGCCAGACCACCAACTTCACAGTGACGCAGGCCAACAATTATCAGCCCCATTCATCTTTAGAAAACAAATTCTAATGTGAAGAACGAAGTTCTTCCCCTCTTCGGAGAAAATTATATGGCATATCCTTTCCTCCCACCCCCACCCCCTTCCTGCCCAGATACCTAGAAGTGTGTTCGGCTCAGCTTTCGGCGAATTTATTCATATTTTGTGCTAATGCTACGCTAGATAGCAATTTCCACCCGTGCATCCATTTGTGATTTCCGCGTTAGGCAAATACAGAGATAGAACGCAATCACCGTAAGATTTTCATCCAGATTTATTTTACAAAGGGCATTTGTCTGAAAGCTGCAAAATATTCATTCCTTTAAAAGGGACAATATCGTCACGCTCAACAGGGCAGGAGTGCTAGTTTCAGATTAACTCAGTGACTGAAAATAATACCCCAAATAATAAGGTCATAATTATTACCGTTGCTGCTGTATAAATGAGCGAGTAATTTTTAGTCACTGTGTTAATCTTAAACAAGGACACCGATTCCATGCCCTGTTGAAATTCTGCTCTGATCGTGACGATATTGTCCCTTTAAATTGAAAATGAAGTTGTTTTGTTTGATTACGCTTCGTGCCTGCTTAAAGGTCTTTGTAAGCAGATTTAATAGAAACCTAAGATGCCACATGCAAACGGGGGGGGGGGGGTAGGGGTGGCGAGGTCGTCTATCATGTGTCTAAAGCTACTTTTAACATAGTGCAAGCATCATCATTCGTAGGGAACTTGAGTTTTCACCACACACTCACAGAATCAACCGATCGTTCGATCAGTCCATATTGGTACAGCCTTATGTTGGTACAGCCTTATAATAATAATAATAATAATAATGTGTGGATTTATATAGCGCACGTATCCACCAACTAAGTGGTGCTCAAGGCGCATTATATTATTATCCCTGCTCATAAGGCTCATAAGGCTCATAAGGCTCATAAGGCTCATAAGGCTCATAAGGCTCATAAGGCTCATAAGGCTCATAAATCATTCCTGAAACCATCTCAGCTCCCTGGGGAGTATACAGCTCAATTGCTGCCATTTCTTGCGCATATAGAGCAAACCAACTCTGCCTTCACAGGTACCCATTTAACCCCTGGGTGGAGAGAAGCAATTATGATTAAGTGTCTTGCTCAAGGACACAAGTGTCACGGCCGTGATTCGAACCCACATTATGTTGCTAACACCAGAACTTGAATCCGGTAAGCTAGACCGCTCGGCCACGACACTGTAGTATTGATATACTACAATGAATTGACAAATGAATTTCACTTTTACAATTTTTTGTTCTGAAATGATAGGAGCAACACAAAGTATCAGTGACTATAAAAACCATAAGAAGCGAGTCGTGAGATTGATGTGCCGGAACAGAAATTACCTCGTCCGGCTTAAGAACTCACCAAGGACAACCAAACCTCATTCGTTACCTGATGACATTTAAGCAGGACAGATACAGACTAGACTGGACCGAAGAAGGTTAATCATACCGAGAATAAAGACACGAAGTCTCCCACTGGTATGGGCTTAAGTTGCCCCTACCCAAGACATGCATTCGGCTCTATGTAGAAAGGGAGTAATTAACACCGACGCCACTACATCACTTTGGGCTCTGTTTGAGTAGACAATGGTGGATTATTGTGGATTATGGTGGATTATTACTGAACGTGACCACCCAAATAAACACCAAAACAAATTTCAGTGTGACTGTTTATTTGTTCATTAATTATTTATAGGCCCATGATAATGACCGTTCCAAGGACTGTTTACCCATGATTGTAGTTAATGTAAACTCATCAATATCATCGTGAACTTCAATGGGTTTTCAGCGCATTAAACTGTTCTGAAGGGTGGCGCCGTATTTCATTGAAAGAGAATAACACCATTTCCCCGAAAAGAATCAGTTAGGCCTATGCCTCATTTATTTCAGCGAGAAAAATTGAACCTTTGGCGCCAGCAATAAAGGTTATGTACGAAACTCGTCTTGTAGGTTTAATTAGTCTCACCTTAGATATTGCACAACGCATTTGTTGGGCGCGTTTGGGCGATACAAAGCGTCAGTAATGTCATTTCTAAGGAAGTTTGCATGGTCTCACAAGGAAGTTTTAACCAAAAACAAATTTAGAATATTGTTTGGACACTGTGTAGTCAGGTTTTCCTCACTACAAAGAAGTTGAAAACATTGATTTGATTTCCTATAGGCCTTAAGTCAAGGCGTACGCGGCAACCTAGAAAAAGACCACGCACGCGGATGGCAAAGCCACGAGCGCATTTATTTTACCAGTCCGTTCTGTGGTCTTATGTTTTTAGTTATATTTCTCTACCGATTTGGTAGAGAAATGTTAATGCATTAGGTAACTAACTTAATTTAATAAAGACGATCTCAACATTTTGCCTGCGGTGAATGGTTTAACTTAATTAGCATACATAAATTAATATTATTACCGGAGGTTCACGAATAATTCAGTAGAAGCGTTCACATAACCGACTGGCGTGAGTGGTCATTTTTCAGGCGTTGTGTTCCGGGTGGCGCTGCGTGCGCTTGGACTGAAGTGAAGAACTGACGACCCTTTTTTCAGCAGACGTTGTTTCATTAATTCATGAAAATCGCAATTATTTATGGATTGAGAAACACAACACCAACTATACCAAGCAGTAATGATATCCCCGTCTCTAGACAAATGTGGTTTTCAAATCATTAAATGCCTGCTGCAGTCGCATTTGGGATCTTTGGAGCCTGAGGGGTAGATTAATCGGCCGGCTTTCTTATTGGTTTCTTAAAGGGAATTTATAGTATTGGTAATGTTGGCAAGAGGCACACATTTTAATAATAAAAATAAGAAAATACACATGTAATTTGCTATGCTTAGGCCTATTGCCTTTACTTTGTATAAATCCTGTTTAAATTGCCTTGAACTTTTGCTATGCAAACCGATTGAAATTTAATTGCAATTAAAGGAGAATAAAAAACAAACAATTATTAGCAATTATTATTTAAAAAAGTCTGTGGTTTCTGGTCGTCATAGGTCGGCTTCAAAATCGGTGGGATACGCGCTTTTTTTGAGAGGGTGGGGGTTGGTAATCTTATATATATATATATATATATATATATATATATATATATATATATATATATATATATATATATATATATATATATATATATATATTAACATTGTATAAACGGTTATTTAATCCAGACCAAATTTCACAAACAAAGTATGGTGCACAAATCGGGCAAACGTTCATATCCCTATGTGAAAAAATCGTTTAAATTCAGCAATTTTGCCTGCAATTGGACATCGTTTCATGGGAAAAAATAACAATAAAAGTGTTGACGCACGGGTCTGAGGCGACGCGCGCGGAGACCAGAAACAAGAGACTTTTGTTTTGGTCTTATACAAAGTTGGGAGAAAACGATTTACACAATTGATGAAAAGCTTACACGATGCGTTCAGTGAGAATGGCATTCTGTCGAGATCGAAATGTAGAATTCAATTATTCACAATTATTATGCACGGTACGTGATCTGACTGCATTGGGAAAACCAAACATTCAAACATTGAGATTGCAAAAATATAGATTGCTATTTGAGTCCGAAATACAAATGGACTTTTGCTGAAGTCTAAGCAAGTCAGGAACAGAAGTCGACTATGCACATACAAGTTAGATATAGGGCTATGATCTGCGCCCAATTCTCAAATCCTTTTTAAAAATCTCGGAAGTAGCTTCCACTAAGACAGTATTCACCGTTGAATTTTGATGGAAAATACTGCAAATATTTCGCGACAGTTTCAAACTAAAACTACACAGGTTTTGTTTCTGTCAACAGTCCTAAACGGAGCAGAAACAACTGTAGTTCAGGCGCGTAGAGCCAGAAAAAATATTTTGATCAAAGTAACAACTACCCTCCTTTTTATTTGTAAAAATGGGGACAAATATCGCTGTGGGGCATTTTTTTGGTTTCAATGAATTGTGTTATGATTGAAACAATAAATAAAAAAGGCCAAGGGGGGCGAAATCCTCCCTCGCCCCCTTGTTACCCGCCTGTTAGTAAACAATAATTTGATTACATCTCAACTCGTATTTATGTGAAAATTAAAACAATTCTTGATGTTATGTGGAGAAGTACAAAATGTACGAAATCTACATACAAATACACACACTTTGCCCAGCGGGAAATCACCCTGGTACTCTAAAGGTCACGCAAAGTGTAAACAAGTCACGTGGTCTATACATGACATCGGCACAATACATGCTCCTGAGCGGTCACATTGTTATTTTATACTGTGGTTCCAACTAACTTATTTGATTAATACATACCGGTAGCCTAGATGAAATTCGTTTACACAATAAAGAAAATCTTGTTAACGTTGAGCCGTAGCGTGAGTCCAGTGAACTTCAAATGCAAACAACATACTTCCATAGGTGTCATTTCAATCATGAGAACGAGGGTGGTAGGGGAATGCACCTATCCTTGATATTTTCTTCACCCAATCTCCAAGGTATAAAACTTGTGCCTGGAAATAGCACATGCACGTTCTTTAATTTCTGGAAAACGTTTGGTTTTCGTCATGTATAATGATCGTCAAAGAGTTAAAGATATATCGCCCGTATTTGGACCAATTTAACGGTAAAAATAGATTTAAATGTTGAATTGCTATTTTTTCTGGGGTTAAGGAAGATATAAGCTTTCATTTCATACGTTGAACGAAACAATCCGTCAAGGATTAGTAGCTGGGAGTGGGCAGTGTTCCGTTGGCCAGCGCGGCTGTCAATCAGAATCGAGCGCATTTTAAATATCGCTTTTATACAGTTTCCGACATCCGAATTTCATAATTGTTTTTTGTTCGTTTAATAATATTATCTTTCAAAATATTTTTTTTTTCGGGGGTGGGGACATGATATATATATATATAGGCTATGTTTAAATTGTTCATAAAGCCCACGCGGGGACCAGAAACCGGAGACTTTTATTGGCCTTAGGGCGTTAAGCCATAGGCCCCGTGTACTAGATTATCAAAGTAATGCGCGTAAAAGACCACAGAAGATGAATCCTTGGTTTAATTACCAGAAATGTATACTAAGGGAATAACGGTCTTTACCGCAGAGTAATGACCGGTTTTGGGCGTGATCACGGGCGATAAGGTCCGAGCCGAAGGTCAGGTCCTTATCGCCCCTTGACCACACAATAGCCCGTATCGTCTGTATCGATTTCGTTTTCAAAATGTAAAAACAATTGTAATTTTTGTGGAATAAAGTCAAATAGAAATGGGAAAATTCACGTTTTATGGACACACGAAATATTTCCGACGTGCATGAGTCAGGCGCGTGATGCCAATCTTCGTCACTCTGATTGGCTCAAATGCGCGTTGCGCGTCGCACAAAACAGCTGGCGAACAGCTGGCACATACGCGCTGCTCTGATTTTGATAAGCCATGTCTTTACCATCCGTTAATACACCCCACGTGATTACGTTTTGTCCAATCAGAATCAGATTGTCTAAGCTGTCTTGGGCATTTATGAATATTAAATAACAATAAGAGAGACCACAGAATTACTGTAACACGGTCTCACCCCAGCCTGCTCCCGTTCCTACGTCTATGCACTCCAATGAGATGTATGATCAATGAAAATAAGCCTACGGCATTAGGGATGATAATTTGTCGACCATCATGTATGCATATTTTCCCTATACTTGAAAAATAACTTTGCCGCAAGCTGCAAGACGGTTTTCCGTTCACTTATCAGTGTTGCGATCAGTGTTATAAATGTCGTTTAAAGGGGTGGTACAACTTTGGTTATTACTAGGTCATCAAATTAACGAATTATTATTGAAAAACTGACTTAATGTTGGTATAATGTTGCTTAGAGATACACGTGTCAATCATGCTAAGAAATTATTTCCTCTGAAGTTTTTTCATCTTAATAGAGGCAACAAGAATTATTGATATTAATTAAACATTAAAACAGAATAAAAAACATTTTTTCGTTGTTTGCTCTAAAACGTGGGCAGCTATTGTGATGAAATTTTCACAGGGTAGTTTTATGATGTATTTCTTGAAAACAAGAGGGTAGAAATGAACGTTGGTTACCGATGGGAAAAATACAACATACACTGAGCCAAAAAAGAAACTTATAAAATTTTAACAGATCACCAAATAAAATTCTGTGCATGAAAATGTACCAAATTTGGATACAATATTACTGCAATGTATTGCTTCAAATGGCAGTCAATAACCAATTGTTTGCTTCAATGACACAAGATAAATGTGCACTGACCCAAAGGACTTGCTGTTCCACATGTCACATTCTTCAGCTGCAGCCCTGTACACACATGCATGTTAGCCTTGGCATATCTGTTTCATTAGCAATACTCAGAAGGACTAGAGCAACCCTGTATGAAGACTTGCAATCATGCAGGTAAGGGGTGCAAATCCCTTTACAAATTCTTTTGTTTCATTCATTGACATGCATGTGTGTACAGGGCTGCAGCTGAATAATGTGACATGTGGAACAGCAAGTCCTTTGGGTCAGTGCACATTTCTCTTGTGTCATTGAAGCAAACAATTGGTTATTGACTGCCATTTGAAGCAATACATTGCAGTAATATTGTATCCAAATTTGGTACATTTTCATGCACAGAATTTTATTTGGTGATCTGTTAAAATTTTATAAGTTTCTTTTTTGGCTCAGTGTACTTTTGTGATGTTGGCCACACTACCTCTAAGAAGAGTAGGCATGTGCATGCTTGCTTATATCGAATCAAGATATACCATAAACAACCAACCTGTTAAAGCTTATTAAATCCGTTTACATTATTGTGTCATTTTAGCAGACTGGTTGTCTCATTAATTCATGACAATTTCAATTATGTAGAGACTGAGAAACACAACACCTACCACACCAAATACGCAAGCAGTAATTGTATCTCCGTCTGTAGACAAATAATAGTTTATAAATCACTTCATGTTTGTAGTCGCAGTTGGGATCTTTGGAGCCCGAGGGGCAGAATAATTGGGCTGCTTTCTTATTGGTTTCTTAAAGTGAAGGTATGGGTGATGATGGCGAACTCTCTTTGAATCAAATATACATTCAATAACCCAACTGTGAAGGTTAAATGCTCACTGTGGAGTCTAACTCACGACAACAATGCACAATTTTTATAGAAAATAGTTTCAACATTTTGTTCGTGTTTTCTTCTCAACACAGAGCACTTCAGGCAGAATAAATTGTCAAGATGTTCAGTAGGCCTACATTTATCAAGTTCACATCTTAAGGTAGCTGCAGATAATTACTCGGTAATTTTGTTATCAGGTAATAAACGAATGTTGTACCTTCTCCTTAACCAGAAAATAGTGAACAATGTGTGCTTTCAATCAGCAAATACGAACTACATTAACGTATATGTTGTATACGGAACAGTATACAACTACATATGTTCAAACCATTGGGGAATGCTATTTTAATAGCGTTATAAACGACTTCATCGTAGAAAAAGTTTTTACAAGACGCTAAATTAGGTGAAACTTTGATCATACCTTATTTGGACAATAATTAAGTAGTACCTTCCTTTTAAACGCACCCTTTTTACACGTGGGACAAATTTTAATAATCAAATCTTGATTATGAATAAAAAATCAAATGCACTCGTTCACTTCAAGTGTTTTCTATAGGTCATTGTCCTTTTGACTATATGTGACCGGATCCTACGAAATGAGTCTTAAGGTGATGTCGGAACAAATTGAGTTTTTATGTGGTCCTGAAAGAGCATATTCTCCTCTTCCATTTGATAAAAAAAAAAATGTTCATACATTAAAAAATATGGAAGTTATACCATAAAACACATTACCTCGGCCTGCACTGTCAGAAAACCAAAAACGGAAATATCGCACGTTTAAGTTTGGGCTTGATTTCTGGTTTTATTTTATATCATTCTTCCATAGCAACCATGCGTTTTAAGTCAACGTGGCTGCAAACATAGAGCTAGGACCAGGCATTCTAGGGCTAAAAAGGGGACAAAACGATCCTTTGCTGAGTAATTTTGGAACATATTCTTGATTCAACATGGTAAAGAAAATCAGGATGTTGAACATTTTCCGATTTTATTTCGTTTTTGTTGTTGTTGGGTAGTTTTATTAACATGTTTTTCTACTTATTTCTTTCGAAAACAAACACGCATGAATCGGGTCACATATATATATCTCATTAGTTTTGTTTGTTTAAAACGAAAAACATTTGTTAAATGTCAAGGACTTATTATATGCCACTTAAACCGGTTGGATTACATCTTGCCAGTGGTCATCATTCTTAATAAAAATTTACTTGGCTATAAGACTATCATCCCTTTATGAAAAACACCGTAGGATTGGCAGTACAACTCAATTTCTATATGGAAATCGCGCTTAGTACATAAGATGGGTTTTACATTTCCGATATTCAAACCATTAATAACAGGTCGAGATAACTGACAGAGATTCCAGGAAATTGACCTTTATAGCGTGTAAATAAACCAGTGTGCACCCTTTTTTCGAGACATTTGATCCACGCCTACATTGATGTACAAGTTGGTGGCTGGATGGGATTTTTTTTTTTTAAAGTGGTGGTGATGGGTTGGGGTATACTACCTGCACAGCGAGATGATCGTGTCAAGTATGTATATATATATATATATTCCTAGCTACACGGCATGTTGCTCTTCATTGCTTCTGGAAAGATATTGAACATTGGGTGACCGCCAAAAGTAGATTTGAGCTCTGATGTTAGAACACCGATACGGTAATCTGGATGTTAAAGTTTCGAATCCTGCTTCAGTCAAGTGTTTCTTCGTTTACTTCAAAAACATTTATTTACATATAGTCAGTATCTATGGTTATTAATGCATACAAAACAAATTCTAATGTTTATCTTGATGAAAAGTAGATGACAAACATCTATTAAATGAGGTACTATATATATCTTTAAGAAAATTTTCTTCATTGTCGTAAATGTTCACCCATGTGGAGCTCCGATTTCGTTTTTAGAAATACATCAAGGATTAATTCATCCTTCTCATCAACACTGGTAAAATATATGTAAATGCAACCACATACGTAATCAAGAGAGATGTACAGAAACCAACCTGTGAAAGGTTCAGCTAATGTCATATCATTTACGAGATAATAGCGAAAATACATTAAGGTGGTTTTGCGTTCATTCTTCTGTGGTAAATGAATCACGGCCATGATCTATTTTAAATTTTAAACACATTTCACGTTTTCTCAAAAACGACAGCGTGTCAGACGGAAGAATTTCGCAGGAAGTTTGGTACCATCACCAACTTCACATCAATAAACGTGCTCAGATTACCAAAGGTATACAGTCGGTGCTTGTAAGAGCGGCCTGCAGGGTAGTTGTGGGTACTCCAGGAATGGAATCAATGTTCAAATTAGAGATTATAGTTATAGGCCCATAGCTATTTCCCAGACCGTTGGCCGTGGTTGCTCTGCCCCAAAGCAAGGTTTGTCATAATTTCTCTGTGAAACTGTTTCCATGGTGAGTGACTCACGGCTTTCTCACTCAGGTATATACTTATGAAATTATGATATCCAAAGATCTTGGATAGTTTAGGACGCGCAATGCGCATAACAGTCTGATGCTGTGGCCGTACTTAATGATAGTGTATGTTGTAATGGTAGTCAGGGGACTAAACATATTGCAATAACCAAGCCACGTCGTTGAAATCACGTTGTCTATCAGGGTTAGTGATGGGAGCGAGGTTTCTTCGTCATTGTGTACATGATCTAGCAAACAACTTTAAACTTTACATGGTAGGCGATGATGGGCGTGTAGGCGGCAATACGTGCCGGCGGGTCTACTCTAAGCCCCCACAAAGTCCCGCCAAGATACCCTTGAGTGTTATAGTCTAATGCATGGTTGCTGATAACTGTATAAACTTCCATGAATCATCAATGGCCTATAATGGTATTCAAAGGCACGGGAAGGAACAGCGAGGAACAGGAAACCCATCAATATGGACTTGAAATCATCGTTCGGGGTTTATAGGGTCAAAGGCCAATTTAGGTGAATGGAACGAAATTCTGCCCGTATCCACGTTTTCACGCAAAATGTATTGACTTATTACAAGCAGAATGTCGTCTCAACGGGATAGACCAGGACTTGTTTTTACAGGACTTACAGGCCTTGATTTATAATTCCATAATGCTTTTACACGACCAGACTAAAAGAGAAAACTACAAATGGAGAAAAAGGGAATAAATACGTATTCAAGGTTAATAGTACTTAGGTGCCTTGTCCATACCATTCTGGGAAACCCACTTACAGCGACAAGACATGACACATTATCTGATAGCATGTCGCCAAATCTAAATTATTCATAAAACTGCGCAAAAGATGTTTAGGCTACTTACTTAGACCAAGCATAGTGAGGAAGGTCCGGGGCTTACGGGGTGACGTACATAATGAAAGGTTCGTGCCAATGGCTTATGTAGAGTGTGGACTCTTTTAGCCAGAAAAAACAGCTACGATATAATTGATGTGACAATGCGGTATTTCATGAGACAGGTGGTAAATTTCAGAGGCAACTCCTTCTGGGAATTACTTCATTAGTTATTTGTCTATCTGTCCGTCTGCCTTATATCTGTATGGAAGGATCTATACGAGGAGGAAACTCGGCGAAACACCAGACCAATAGAGAGCAGAAGTAATAACATCATGTTAACAAAATCACCAAACCATGTTGTAAGTGTTACAACATAAGAACAGTGATGAAACAAAGATTGTGTTGAATCTTCGTCTCTTCGTCACACTCTATAATACCAGGCTGGTAAACTGATAATTGTTTACCGTACATTTTAATAAATATTGAATTTTATTTCACTGGTTGTCTAAATAAAATCTCTTTTTGCTCTGCAATCCAAGCGATTGTAGGCACCGGAAATCATATACAACATACCCCAAAATAATGATTGTCCCAAAATAATTGTTCGTTGTATGACAAGTAAGTTCTACTTTTGGCCAATATGAATTGAGAGTGGAATCAGCACAGGTTAACAGATTGTCGGTTGCAGTCTGGATACGAAACCCCCCCCCCCCCCCCAAAGTGCTGATTGTGGGACATGCTGCATCTGAACACTGAATATGCAGTGCCCTTGTGTCGGCGATACGAGCAGGTGTCCTTATACGACAAAGTATCTCAGCTGTATAACATTCCCGATACCAAATTGTCCATTAAAGTAATATTCGAGCGACTGTGATTTTCCTCTGTCAATCTTCAGGAAAACATACCTTTTGAACAATTAACAAAAGGGAGAGAAAATGTTTCCGGCATCTAAATGACATGTCAAGTGTTGGTTCTTTGGAAATCATTTGAAAGTGCTGAAGCTGAATGATTTGAGGGAGTGTGCACATTATTTTCCGGAACCATTATGGTACCCATTCATGCACCTCCAGTTCTTTTCAGAACTAATTACTACTCAATTGAGAATTTCACATGGTTTCACCGCAATTAGTCTTACTTAAACACATTTACGGTATACCGACTGAATACCATATTGAGTCGAAATCATATCAATGTATTCATATCTAAGGTAAAACTTGTAGCTTTGCATGGTGAGAATGATAAGTAAGACTAATTGCGGTGACACCATGTAAGAATCTCAATTGAGTAGTAATTAGTTCTGAAAAGAACTGGGGGTACAACTCGACGTTTCGATCAGTATGCTCTGATCGTCCTCAGGAGAATCTAATAAGATGTAATAGCTTTAGTGAACACCACACTTTAATTTCACATAAACATCATTTAGTGCTTTGGCAGATGTGATAAATAGTATAATGGGGCCCGTCTTTGTATAATGTAAAATGTAAAAGTTTGAATAGTCTGAAAAGCAAACGTGGACTACTTTTATTCACGATTATTGAAGTTTCATTCATCCATGCAATAAACCTATGTCCGTAGTCCGAGTAGAGGAGGGAAGCGGACCGAATTATTCCCTGACGAAGGACAGGCTAAACAGATCCCTAATTTTCAACCACCATTCGGACCAAAATTTAATAAGTACAAAACCTTACTAACCACCTGCTAATAATAGTTGATAAAGAACATTTAGAACCCACTTATACGTTTCTCTGAAAATGTATTTTTGTATCAATCAATCATTCATCATTTCACTTTATAATTAAATATAAACAGAACATTGATTTGATAAAAAACATTTTCAGTTGAAATCAAGACAGCTGCAAAAATAATTATGATTTAATTAAATCCACATCCAATCCGAGTCCTTCGAAGAAAATCGTTCATCCATACGGAAGGTATAACGCGCTGGATATATATAGATGTGGGCGAATTTAGTTCTGTTGAAAAAATCTATCTAACAAGAATTCTTTTATTAATCTTAACCACGTCGAAAATGCTGTCAAAGCCATATGTAAAATGTCACTGTGTGCGTCTACCCGTCATGACAATCATTTTAAATCATACATAATGGATATTTTCAGTTCAATGAGTAAAAAAAGGAAAATTCGTGAAAATGAGGGAAGGAGAAGTGTCCAATTAAAAGGGCATTTATTTATTTATTTATTTAATTTATTAATTTATTAATTTATTTACACTCACAATCATCATTAATGTTCCGGAGAGCAATAAATCATATAATTTAATTTTCTTCTGACTCTGTATTTCTATTGATTTGTTTTCATGAATATAATATTATTGTTTTATTTATAGTATACAAATTATAACCGCCACCGTACTTCAATTCTGTTAAGAATGGAATTCAAATCAAATTACGATGTTAATGATAGTTGTTACGTTTTATTTTGAAACCGTCTTGTTAACCCTTTTCTCTAATCAATGTGTTCAAAGATTATCTGTTATGGAGTTAGATTATATTTTGAATTTATAATTGTTTTTTACATTTTAGTTTCTATGAAACGCTAGGAGCGTCGAATTGTTGTAAATTTTGGCGTTTTTGTTAATTATAATCATTATATTCCTGTCATGTTACATTGTTGCAATGTCCAATGACAAGTAATTACATAGGTCTAAACCTTTAAGTAAGTCAAGTCATAAGCAAAACTGAAATGGAACCATGTTTTACATATTGCTGGGACATTTAACCGGTTAACCGACCGATACTGCACTAATCGTTTCGAAATTTGCTAACCGGCTAACCGAAACCAATATTTAAAGACAAAAAAAAACCAACAATTTTTGAAAAATTTGCCGCCCATTTTGTTGTTCTAGACTTTTTTTTGCCGCATTGGTAATTAAACAATCATTGCTGGAAGTTGACTGATGCTTTTTGATTGAAAATGTGTATTTGCCGACGATCTAGTTTGTGTGGCTGTCGGCTGTCGGCTAACCGACCGTGAAAGTTTCGATTAAACAGTTAGCTAACTAACCGGTAACGCCCAACACTAGTTTTTACATAATCATTGAATGCCTAAATGATGACATTGATTTGTTACTATTATATTACTGCGTGAGATGGTATGAAACAAATCAATTGGTTTAAAGATATTAGGAGTATATATTAGTTTTATAATTTCCTCATTCATTTACAGTCATTTACAGTCATGTTTTACAGTCATGTGAGATAGAAGCATCATATATGCAAAAATGCCTACATACAAAAATCATTTTTTCTGAATCGATCTCCTTAGAACAAAGAAGTCCCAATACAATTATTTTGATCAATGTCATCAAAATAATTTTGTAAAACACAATTTATTTTTTGTCAGAGACCTTTAGAGGAAAGGTGTAACCGCCCTTAACAAAGTATATAAAATATGAAACTGTGTGTCTTCAAAGGCCTATGAATTGCAATTTTATGTCAGTATATATATTCTAGCAAATATCCATGCTTCTAGACAGTTTCAACAAAATGCGAAGTCTATAATTTTATGTCAATTGAACGCCGAGTGTACTGTTTAAATTTGTAAACGTTTACAGGCTTATCCTTGACACACCCATGGGGGCGCTGTTTTGATAGAAAGACAACAGGAAATCGGTGCCGTAACAGCTCTAAAAGGGCACAAAATCCTTGTCCTTGAAAATAGTGGTCCTCAAACCCAACCTAAACCAACACTCAGTTACAAGACAACACAATCAATTTAGAGAACTGTCTTTAACAAACAATGAGGTCATTCAAATCAACCAAATCAACCACGATGGGCGTGTCTGAGGGGCGGAGACCAGAAACCGGAGACCTTTTTTGGCCTAAAAGAACCTCGAGTGTGAATTATGTTGAAGACGCTCAGAATGACATGCATTTCTATCAAAATCTCGTGCTAGTATCAACGTAGAACGGGATATCAACGTTTTTGTAATTGTAAGAATGGTATACAGTAACATCAAACCCTGGGTTTCATTTATTATTTTTATTATTATTAAATGACACCGTACACAAAGAGCATATATATATAGGCCTAACTCAAATCGTACTTTACAAACATACAATGCATATACAGATATAATTTTGATTTGCACGGATATAAATTATATTGAAACTATGTTTCCGAGCAAGTTGGGATCTCAGTTTTGTGTAAAGCTGAAGAGTGTGTCTATTAAATAAACGCAATATATAGTACTCACACCACAAACAATGATATTAAGAATATTTGAATAACAGTTTTAAAACAAACCAGCTAAAATAATGACCGATCAGAATTGTTGTAATTTAAAATAAAAAAAATATTGAATAAGATTCTGTACAATTGTATATTTAAAGTCAAATGTATATTGTTTTGTTGCTTATTACTTGAAAAACGAAGTAATCCGTGCAAAGCCGTAGGGGTGGGGAGAAGGGGTGGGGAGTAGGGTTGGCATTAAGAATCTCATTGCAGCAAATTAACCACTAAATCCAACAATCCAGTTAGAAATATAAGACAGACAGAAGCACCTGCTCTTAAGGAGGTTGCCGATATAACACAGACACTCAGCAAAATAGTCACGGAGACTTTAGTTTATCTCATGATTAGCACGGACCCTGTTATTTGCAATGTCGAGGGAATCGTTTTCACCCATTACACTCAACATTTCTTTAAAAAAAAATTTAAAAAAAAATTATCACGCTTACCACCCCATCCCCATCGAGCGATTTTGAAGTTGTTCCATTTTGGAAAATACATTTCTGTTCCCCCTCATTATATTTCTGCTGCTGAACTTTCAGACGGCAAAAGCAAATTGACAAGATATGCTTCCACACCACCATTAAGATGATGACTTGTCTATACGGCATTGGTCATTGATTGTACACTCACTGGCCAAAAGTATTGCAACATGCTCAAAACTGAGCACTTTACAGTAACAGGTGATATGATCATTTAATCTGATTTCATCGATTGTGTATTACATAATTTCCGAGCAAGAACAGTAAAAAAAAGAACATTGACTTCAAAACACAGGCACTTTCAAGAAGTCTTAAGTAGTGCAAATAAAATAAAAAAATTATTGTAACAGTTCTCCAAACTGAACTTTGGTGTGTGTTGCAATACTTATGGCCAGTGAGTGTATTTATAAAGCGTTTGTTAAATTGTTTGTAATGCAAAACAGCATAGGTCTACCTTTTTAATTTTAAAGCTCTATTTCCGTCTAAACGAGCGTGTGTCCTCATTATTTATATCTATCCCTAAACCACATCAGATCCATGTGCATAATTATACAAACACAGTCAATTACAATTAAGAATGCCTTTACAGACATTTTCAAAGTGTATACACTCTTGGCAATTACTCGAAAATAAACTAAAAATTATCTGAACTCTTACTTGGTTGTAAGATGGTAATGTTACCAAACATCGTAATAATTATAGCCATTCCGTCCGACATAATAATAATAATAATGTGTGGATTTATATAGCGCACGTATCCACCAACTAAGTGGTGCTCAAGGCGCATTATATTATTATCCCTGCTCATAAGGCTCATAAGGCTCATAAATCATTCCTGAAACCATCTCAGCACCCTGGGGAGTATACAGCTCCATTGCTGCCATTTCTAGCGCATATAGAGCAAACCAACTCTGCCTTCACAGGTACCCATTTAACCCCTGGGTGGAGAGAAGCAATTATGATTAAGTGTCTTACTCAAGGACACAAGTGTCACGGCCGTGATTCGAACCCACATTATGTTGCTAACACCAGAACTTGAATCCGGTAAGCTAGACCGCTCGGCCATGTTGTGTTCTTCGAGAATAGAATATAAATGTCAATGGATCCATTTGGAATTAACTCAAATCATGAATGAATTTTGTTTCTTTTCTCCTTAAGGACAAAGCAAGATAAGCAAAATTTTAGACGAGTGAATTTTTGTATTTTGGCTGAATTTAAAGACATTTTACCAAAAGTGTTTTAATGCAATTGTAGATTTACATAGTCCATCGGAAAGACACAACATTGGTTTTGGGAAACGTACGTTCATTTTAATCTTCTGGTTTTCAAGAAATATATCATTAAACTAACCAGTGAAAAACTGTATTTACATGTACGTACATGTATTTGCATGTATTTGCATGTATTTGCATGCATTGGCATGCATTGGCATGCATTGGCATGCATTGGCATGCATTGGCATGCATTTGTATGCATTTACATGTATTTTACATGTATTTTACATTTTACAAAAGGTTACCGGATGCCGGTACAAATATTTGTGTTTTTGTCACTAAGATGAAAGCACTTTAGACTGCCGAAGTTCTCTGGATGATTGATACTTTACACAAAGTAATCGTTAAGCTAATAGTTCGTTAATTTGATAATCTGGAAATTACCAATGTTGTACCGTCCCTATGTTTCTTTAATTATACCGGTGCACTATTAAATATGTATTTCCATCAATCCTTTAAAGGCTCTGTCTATATACTCACACATGAAACCAATAGACCATAATAATAACAGACTGCTTACATTCGAAGCGCCCTCTATTGACAGGCTGCGTTTTGTGGCCGCCCTAAACATTGGATGTTTTTATATTTATGTACACGTACTTTTTTTCCTTTTGGACTATCATTACGCTGTATCAATCAACAAATTGTAATATATTTATTATTAGATGTTACATATAACCTCAGTTACTATTATAAATCTACATGAATTTCTGGAGACATAATAGTATATTTTTTAGTGCCTGCCACAGAAGACAATTCAGCTGCGAAGCTTGCCAAATGTTGACAGATAGCGCTCTTGTTGTATAACATCATATATAGTCAGTATAACATCTCTTATTTACAGTAATTATTAATAATTATTCATGACACAGAGAAGCACTAAAATCGTAAACATTTTTCTTTTTTACAATAAATATCGATCATATTGAATACAAAAATAAACGAATGTATTCTGTTATTGTACACTTTTATTCAGTATGTTACTAACTGATGTTTTATTTCCATCATTCCTATACCCTCATATTGCACAGCCCATTCGTCTTATTGATAATTATATTTCCTTCCAAACCAACTCGTTTTTTCATCATCGTTTTCTCGTCCTCAGCCTTGAAACATTCACACTGGCAAAATACTGCTGCGTTATGGTTATCTCACGTTTTCTACACTAATGATCTAAACGCCATTGTTGACACTATAAATAAGATACGCAGAATACTGCTTGAGGTGACAACCGTGACATAATTATTAACAAAGCCAGCTCAAAACGATCACTTTACTGCATATTTTAAGTTTGGTGACATTCATAATAGCGAGACGGATGACCACAATATCGAAAGTAGTAGACGGGTGCTATCGAGGCAACATTGCAACCAATATATAGAGTAGCTCTCAGGGGACGCGACGGTGGCACAGGGACAGCAACCCTTTTAGAAAAAAATGTCAAACCCAACCGCCACTTGAACACAATGTCTAAGCAAGTGTTTTTAGCCGACGACTAAATTGCCAACATCCCATTGCTGAAAGTCTCGCAACATATCGTTTCCAATCCTCACTTGACTACACTTTCCTCTTCTAAAGTGTCCTTAAAAGTGGCGGTTGTATTCTACATTCTTTCCATCTGTTTTGTGAGGTTTTGACCGTTGAAGGATACCCGAATATCTTTGGGTATAGATTTTGCTCGGTATAATTTTTCCCTAGAAAGCGTCATAAATATCTACAGACAGATCCGACATTACATCCCAATAAATAACCAACGGTATACTAAGTTCAAGAATGCTTTTGAGTACATTATGGTATGTTATTTATTGATATTGGATCAGCAAAGGACGTCACTTACCAAACCGTGGGCTCTGTGGAATCAAAGCATAATCTTTCAAGATGGCGTCTTGGTTCTTGGCGCGTTCACGCTGAGTCTTTTAAAACATGCACAGCTCCGTGCTGTACGTCACTATGGCGAGAGTTACAGTACATTCGGGTAAACACATAACTTTGAGCATCTAGCATTCTTCAGTGAAATGTTTCCTAATTCTGAGTGTAGAGGATAATTTCCACAAAATTTCAATCAATTCCTCGGTCATGCTCCATTGTATCATCAAATGAATTTCATAAACACTTAGGCCTACATCAAGTTTCCTCGGTTTCTGGCTCATCAGTCACTTGAGGTACATGGCAAAGTCATTCCATATACGTTGTTTGTCTCATTCGTAAAGTAAACTCATGCACGTACATGGTTTTTGTATTAAGTGAAGCCGACGATTACTAATTTAAAGACCATTCCCCCATGCAGTTGATCTGGAATGTTTCAATTGAAAGGATGGGGCGCTCCTTCCACACTCGGAATGCAAGGTATTGTTTCGAAGAATTTTACACAAAAACTGAGTTGAGGGTCCGTGCATAAAACCCAATAGGAAAACGGGTTGATCAGGCAAACGGGTTGATCAAAAAAACAACTCATTTCAAAAATTTCGAGGGGAAAACCTATAGGGCCTTAAGAAATTCCAAGGAAAATGAAACCGTCACCACATAGTTGAAACATTTTAAACAATAATGGACATTGCAACAAGTTGTATTGATTCTCAATCTACCCAAATACCATTCTGGAAATTGCTTCGTCATCGCATGATAACGTGAATAAAGCATATTTTTCAATTTAAAGTCACTTCACACCCTCCTACTATTCGTGTAGTGGCAAGTAGCTCTGCCTATAGAAGTCAAAATCAGTCAACTGCTTTGACTGTTGACCCAAATGTGCACACAGGGGCATTTTGACTGGTTTTTACTGTCATTTTGACCTCAACAATACAAGACAATGCTTTTTACTCGTCAAAAACGGTCAACTTACTACACGTAAAGTTTGACAGTGTTCGACTTTTAAGTGCATTAGATTTTGACTGATTTTGACCCTTGTAGTCACAGAAGGGTTCGAGAAACAAACATGATGACAAAGGTATAATTTCAAAGATAGTTTTAGCATACGAACAATCGGAATGCTTATTTGTTTCATTATTTTCTTGTCAACGGTACAATGAAAATATGATGAAACTTTGGTTGGTTTCTATACATACATCTTGATTGTTATAAAGCATGGATGCATTAACAGATATTTTACCCTTTGTAAGCTTTAACATGTGTCATGCTGTGTTCGCGCCTGGCCCTCGACTCAACGTACGACGACCTTACCAGGTGTTTGTAGGAAGATACACAGTGTAAGCATAGAGAAAGGACAAACCAACCATGTTACATGTATAATGACGGCTTACTGCATGATACATTGGAAGATTAAAATAAATCTAGGAAGTAATTGAATGACATTTAATGTAACATTTCACACGGAATAAGTCAAATCTACTTACAGATGGCCGCAGTAAGTTCGTACAGGTCTAGGCCTATATAGCTCGTACCAATATAGGTTTTCACATATAGAAAAGGACAGATGGTTTGCGGATGCGGAAGCAACGTGTTACAAAATAATAGAGCATAATGTGGGTTGGGGGAACCAAAATGATAGAACTCCCCCTGGAGCACAATTTCCGTTCGAATTTGGGATTGAAGATGTAACCTGGTTCACCCTGCCAACGACGAAAACGTGTGACAGGTGTGGTTGTAACTATGTGGATTCCCGATTGGGGGTCATCGGTGTACTCACTGAGAGAAACGGGTTTCAATCAGGATAGTCATGATCACCCAATTAGGATTGTAATTTTTGACAACGACCCCCAATTGAGCGAGTATGATCCTGTGTCTCGATACCACACACACGGTGGGATGCTTCTATAGCGAGCAAGGAGACATCGAAGCATCATAAAGTCGACATTTCGATCAGCATGCTCTGGTCTTCACCATTTGAAATATCTACTCTGACCCAGATAACGAAATTCGTGGTGTTTCTTCTAGCTTGAAGTTGAATTTTAAATCTAAAAAACATAACTGTTCATTTATTCGACGTTTCCATGAATGAAGTACTAAACAAATTTGGGGTTGGAGTAATGATAACATTGCCAAAGCTAGGCCCAAGAGACCCAATTAATTCGCAAGGAAATTGTATTTAAACCAACCCGAGAATGTTTCTGCTTATTGCGAGCTCACAATTCTGGCATCCAGAGAATAGAAAATCTATTCTATTATACAAAATCTTAAAACAAAATAACAACATTAAATCAATTAATAATAATAACAGTAACAATAAATAAATAAGTGAATGAATAAATAAATGTTATGAGAACACTGTGGACAGAATAATTTTGAGATGTACACCAGCCACGCATGTTCCAATTCAGTACATTTTCTTTTGCAATAAAGTATTTCGATCCGTGAGTGGTTTGACCCGGGAAAAGTTCTTTCAAAGCACACGAGGATCTGAGAGGCTGTTTGCAACTGCGCCCGCTAGTGACGCCCACGGGCTAAATTCTCGTGAAAGGTAAGGCAAGGCATTGGTAATTCCAAAATAACACAATGTTCAAATCGCAAAATGAAACTGAAAAAGTATCAATCTTCCCTCGAAATAATTTTGTCTGAGGTGCTGTCACTCTTATCAACAAGTCTGAATGCATGTTCACTATTTGCGTTAAAGTAAGCTAAAACTCTCGTAGGTTGGTTAATTTGTATCTTGAGAAAACATACCCGTAAGAGTATTTTTGCCAGCAGTATTTTCCCTTTAAGGATTATGAACTTGATGGTATGATTTGTACATCCTTTCAAAACTTGAAGGGTATCAACCAAACTTTACCCAGACAGACGGCCGTCGGGATACCGTGCCATGAGTAGACAAGCACCGGGCCACCGCACGCCGTACTCATTCCCTCCTCATCACGCATTATGCATCACACACTGCTGCACTTTTCTTGAGGATGATGAGGTCCATGTCTCGGAAGAAACATTGCAGTAACCACTCGACCGTTAAACCAGCAGGACAGCTGATTAATTCATCAGTTCACCGATTGAGGAGGAAACCAGGCATTCTCCCCGTGTTTCTTCCACCTTGCTGCGGTTTCCCCACTCTAAAGATGATGTTTAGACATGGGGAAAAATAACACAGCATTCAAGTATTGACGCGTCTGGGCGCCAGGCTTGTATCCTGAACTAGATGAGTGGCCCTGAGCAAAAATGGTAAAATTACCATTAAGTTTTCGGTCAGTGAGCCCGCTTTTTTCATCTTGGATACACCCTTGCAAAACTGTCCACATATTTTCATTCGCCCACAACACTCACAATGTTTCATGCATCAACTAATATTTTTTTAAGTAATGAAATGCCACCAAACCTTTGAAAGGACAGACAAACAAAGTTATTGAAATATGTTGTATAATAGACCCCTATGAAAGAAAACAATACAAACACGAGACACGAGATACATACCCAAATGTGGGGGGGGGGGGGGTGCCATTGGGGTCCGAACGAACCCCTTTCCTGGACTAAGGAGTACCGCTTGTTAAGCATTATTACAAAACAAATTGTCTGACTATTAATTTGTTTGACCAAATTTAAGTTCCATATCTTCTAAAAGAAAATTGCCTTTGTCTGAAAATCCACATACCGTTTTAAAACCAGCCTAAACGTATATAAATCAATCAACAAATAGCTAACATCTAACAGTTGGGGGCAGAGTTTATTACCAATCTTAGGCTTTCCTGCAAACAAAAATGTAAAACGAAGATTCTCGATACCGAGGATAAACCCTCCCCCGGTTCCTTAGCATTTGACCAGTGTGAATGTTTAAACTGATCGGTAATGTGTATAAACCTCATACATACAAATTTACATGTCTCATCGTAGAGACACATATACACATTTAGTTAGCTGTATTTCGTGAATATATGCAACCTTCCAATTCAAAGTATGTCAGACGAAAACTATTTTCCAGACACAAAAACGTTTAGTAATTTTCCTATTTGAAGAAACGCTTTTCTGTATATTTGCGCATTATAATATATTTCTGAAAACATTCTTATTTTCCCACCATCTTCGTCTCATTTTAAAGAAACAGCAGGTTTCGACAGAGATGTTTTGTCGTAATGTGACTAAATTTGACATGGAAGGTTGCATAATTATTTCTTTTGTCTGATTAATTAAAAATAATTTATATTAACATGTATTCACAAAACAAAGACTCTTATTTTCGCTAAAGATTACATGTTACTTTCCGTACCATTCAGATGTATTTATCAGAATGTATTTTGATAACGATTTATTGTATTTAGAATAGTCTCTTCCAAACACTATGCAAAGCTCACAGCATACGTGTCCTCGCCACGTGGTGCCAGCAGTACAAACACACGATGATACCAGCAGAACAAGCGAAGTCGAAGTTCTTTGGCCAGTGAAAATTGTCGAAGTTCTTTGGCCAGTGAAAATTTCACCTGGGGATGAAAAGCGGCGACAAGTGAGCCTTGTGATAAGTGTCTCTCTGAAGTAGAGGCGGAGTCATAAATAACACGCACAGCAAATATTAACGCGCATGGGGGAATATTGGCCTAGTCCTGTGAAAATCTAAATTTGAGATCCAAGAGCTTCTTTCTTTTAAATGTTTCAACCTCTTTGAAATGTAGCTTCGCTCTTCACTCAAAGAGACTCTGTATCTTTTGTCCGTCTAATTCTGATCTACGGAATAAACCCTCGCGGACATGATGTTTACTTATTTGCATATCCACACTGTATTCCTTTCTGGATTGTAACATTTCTCACTTAACACCCAGTGTGTCTACGGTTTTCATTTCCCCTCGATTGTATATGGTGAAATATTGAAGAGTTTCGGCTCATTCCTAGACGGTAAGTGCGTAAGAGTCATGCAAACTCGGTGATTCTGGTTCGAGTTGATGAAGCCTTTGAGGAAATTGTTGAGGTACGGGGTCTCTTATACCGTGCCCTCCCACGGTAACACCGACAAAAAAGGTAGGAGCAGAAGTACTTCCGGTAGGCTGAACTGATGACAATGATTAGAATGGGGTTACCACAAGAGTTGATATAGGTCAGCAAATCACTGAAGATCTTGAAGTAGGCCAGACTAACGGATCCCATAGCGAAGATCTGATCGTTAAACTGATACATAACCTCTATGACCGTGTAGGGAAGCCAGCAGACAGAGAAGAGGATAACAATGGCGAGGACAACGTAGGCGAGTCGTTTTCTGGCGCTGATCTGGGACTTCTTGTCGTGGACTTCACCGGGAAGGGCCCGGGTGCTGATGATTAATTTTCGTGAGACGAGACAGTAGTAAATGTTGATTACCAGTAGCGGTATGACGAACAGAATCAATCCTCTCAATACTGCGTGGAGTCTTCCTACCAGTTCCATGTGATGGGAGTACAAACAAAAAGAGAAATACGCATTCCCTCGGACGTGGGAAAGAATGACAGTGGGACAAGACAAGAGAATCGCCACGACCCAGATGACAGATATGACGAAGACGGTATAACCGGAGCCTCGAGAGCGTGGGTAGTTCATGGGTGTGACGATGGCGCGGTACCGGTCATGGCTCAGCGCCACCATGGAGAAAATAGACACGGCCTGGGAGATAATTACAGAGCCATTAGAGAGTTTACACATGAGCAAACCAAAGGGCCATTGTCCGTAGGTTAAGTAGTGTACCTTGAGTGGTACGCAGATGAGCAGCAGAAGCAAATCTCCGATGGCCACACTGGCGACCAACGCATTGGGTCGGTTACGCATTGAAGGGTTCCATAGAACGATGAAGATGACACAGCCATTTCCTAAGATACCACTGACGACGGCGATCACCATGAATACACGGAAGGCTAACAATGTGCTGCCACCTATGTCATCTTCGTAGTCAATGGACGACAAGTCGCCTGGGTCAGTGGTGGCGTTGTCTGTGTAGGCGTACGCCATGCTGCCTTGATCAGAGTACGAAGTCAGCTGGAAAAAAATTAATAAAAATAGGTCATTTAATAAGTCTCAGTAAAGGTATTTAAAACATTAGTCAAACTTTCAAACAAACAAAATACAAATGTCATTGTCATTATAAGGTGTTTCTGTTTGCTGGTTTAAAACCAAATTCTAGATTTTAAAACCTTGCTCCATTTGAAAGTGGTTTACTTGCATATACATGCTTAAAGGGGCATTACCGTTACGATCACTTTCAACAGGGCATGGAATTGGTGTCCTAGTTTAAGTGACAGAAAATTGCTGGCTCATTTATGCAACAGCATCGGTATTACCTTATCTGTGGGTTATTATTTTCAGTCACTGAGTTAATCTAAATCTAGCACTCCGATTCCATGCCCTGTTGATCGTGACGATATTGTCCCTTTAAATAACATAAATAAAGAATAAAATGTAGTTGCAAACTGCCTGAAAGACCTGTAGTGTAAATGTAAAAATTGTGGCCAGTAGCCCCACGTTTCGATTTTAGCAGGACAAAGGCAAAGTAACAAACTCTGTGACCCCAAAGTATCTAAAGCAAGTGGATTCACTGTCTAGGAGAAGATGTCCTAGAGCTGCTCAGCAGAGAATATTGCTTAGCAAATTTGGATTGAGGATCAGGTAGAAGCAATATACATTTACATGACAATTTGGCCGATAACCTTTGTAACTTTTTTTTGCTAAGCTGAAATTTGTGAGCTTAGAAGCTCTTTGAAGTTGGGTCCGTGTCTCGGTATTATAAGCCATGACAGTCAAAGGCTTGATTACGAAAAAGGTTATTTGATTGTGTCTTCGGGTAGTACCAAGTACCCTTTTCAGGGCCGTAGCCACAGGGGATGTGACACCCTTACAATATCGATTCTCAGTCGGCAAATCCAGTCTCAGTCGGCAAAATCCAGCCTCAGTCGGCAAGATAAACCAGAAAATCAAGCCATCGAAGCAGGCTTTTAGTTTTTGTGCCCGAGGTGATTTAATTTCAGGGGAAAATTTCTAACACCTACCTCGTTCGACAATATTTCGGGGGAAAATGTTTCCACGCCTACCCCCTTCAAAAATTTTCACGCCTACCCCCACCCTCGTTCAGCGTATTTGATGGTGTTATTTTTTTTACCGCCACACTGAAGTCAGTCGGCAAATTGTCTTCCACAACTTTCCCCAAAGATTATGTCTTCGCTCCGGCCCTGACCATTTTGTATAATTTAGTAGGCTCATGATATGTGAAATAGCATACAGTTGTGAACTAATATATATTACAACGCTGGGGACAGAATGGGCCTCATACTATGTCTCATAAAAAACAATAAACATATTTGTAACATTTGTCTGTTCAATTCAAACCGCTGGGGGTGAGATGATAACTTTGCATAGCCAAATACAAAATCTATCCAACTATGTCCATGTTACAAACAACGTAACACTTCAAAAACGATTCTATAATAGCATATATAAGGAGCTGCGTCATTTACTGCCATCAATATACGTACTTGTATTTTGTCGGGCTCGATTAAGACACCAATCCATTCGAGTGACCATCGTCGTTGTCATTAATAACATTCAGCGATGCCACGGATCGGTTTCATTTCAAGTGCACCAGCAAGACGCTGTTTTTTATATTAAGTATTAAAGTAAACTGTCTTCGGCACTGTCGTTAAAACTGAATAACTAAATAAACACAATGACTTGATTTGGGATAACCTTTGAATGGTTTACACTTCATCTGATGCTGACGTCATTGCCAAAAAACAAGTCATGGTTTACCATGAGAAAAAAACTGCCTGTACAAGACAATAATAATGTTTCACACGGTTATTAACCAGTTAAAAACATGCGTCGTTCGCAGTCAGATAATCAGAACAACCTTATAACAAGAGTGTTTGATAGACATGATGGTTGGGTACAACGTCTCGTAGTTGGCCTGTTGGTATTCCGGGTTCCTAAATAGGAATAGGCCTAGATCTTTTCCAGTTCTGTGGTGATTATAGACATCAGGAAAATATATTTGAATTTGGCATTGCGCGCCTCGCCATGAAACTATTTTTAAAACTAGAAATTCAGAGCGACGATACTCTCTAAAATCTGCAACACGCTCTAAACACAGCAACATGAGCCGATCTTTGTAAGAAATTCCTTATTGGAAACGAAACATTAAAGGGAAGGTACAACATTGGAAAGGTATACAAAACTGCTTCAATCTACTAGTACGCTATACTTTCTTTGAATCAAGTTAAACATTACAAAACAACTGACTCGTGAAAGTTTAAGAATTGCATATTACGTAGAGTCGTCGTTCAGGAGAACAAAAGTGAAAATGCATTAAAATCGTTTGTATTGATTCTATGGGTCAAAAAAAGGTCTTTGGTTTCTGGTCTCCGCGCACGTCGCCTCAGACCCGCGCGTCGGCATTTTATTTTATTTTCAATTTGCTATGAAACGATGTCCAATCGCAGCCAAAATTGCTGGATCGATTGGAATTCTGCCGTGCTGTGTTTTAAACTACTTTTTCACATAGGGGGTATGAACGTCTGCCCGATTTGTGAGGCCTCTCTTAGCCACCATACTTTGTGTATGGGAAATGTGGTGTGGTTCCAGTATAAAACATGTATACGTATGTCACGTGTTTCACTGGTTAGCATAAATAAAATAAAATTAAAATTAAAAATAATAATAAGAATAATAAATTACTGTAAATGATACCTTTGGGAGACATTCCCATAGACTTGTGCACAAGCAAAACCATTACCCTAACCCTACTTCTAACCCTCACCCCCTCCCACAAGGAATCGATTTAGGCTATTTCCGACAATGAAATTTTGCCTAGAAATAGGAGTTATACATTAGGGAGACATTACAATTGTCTCCCTAATGACCAATGTCCCAATAAAGCAGAATTATTCAGCGTAACGTATTATCCTAATGGCCCAATTGTGCCAATAAAGATTACCAAATTTGTTTTGGACTTTCCAAATTTGTTTTATATTCCAATTCAACCATTTGGTTATTTTTGAATAACTATTTCTATACTTTACAATAACAGGCCTATTACAAATAAGCAAATCCATGGAAGTTTGACTTATCACAATAAAGATATCATCTGATATCGAGTAATCGATTTTATTACAAATCCTTCACCACAGATTATAAGACGGCTGTTGTTTTTCTCATTTCCGTGCGGGAAAAGATCCAGAAACATCTTGTTGACCCAGATGCTGAATGACACAAGAGACACCGTGGGCATGAGATACATAATGTCTCTCTTGTGTCGTTTTCTCCTTGTATCGAATGGGAATTATACGCCCACTTAATTCTTAATGCTCCCTTCAAGCAACTTGAAGAGGATATAGAGAAATACTCCACAGACACTTAATTATCCGTCCTAAACAGTGGCATCTGGGGAATTTACCGAACACCGTCCCACTTTAATTGATTTTATTTTGCGCCACTCTCTTAAGAGTTAATTTAACTGGAAGACTGAGGCAAAGTTGGCAATTGAATGATCGTTGGACGCTGACTTTCAGCATACAGCAATTTCCTCGGGCAAACAGGAAATTCAGTCCACAGTCTGTTAGACCATACGGGAGGAAGAAAGAAATGCCCTTGAAAGAATTGTGGTGACAGTTCCCCATTGAGAGGGAATTAAAAGAGGGTTATATGGGGACTTCTGTCTGTCCCTGCAAGGTGTTTGGTCCTCCCAACATTGGTCCTCCCAACTATTGTGGGGCTGGCCGATTATGTCGGTGTGTGTGTGGGTGTTGAACTTATAACTGATGAAACTTCTTCCGTCGGGTGATAAAAAATTGATTATATTTTTGTTTTGTTTTCTAGTATGCAGCAAGTCGTGGGTTCGAATCCCGCAGCACTCGGAAAGCACTCAGTAAAACAAAACAAACATAGGACAAAACAAAACATAGACATATATAAATATATAACAATAAATTATGTATTGCTATGTTGATTCTCTACAGATTATAAATAAAGCCTCTTGATATTGTTACTATTGTACTTTTACATACACTGAGAGTATTGTACAGAAATAGTAAGCTACCCACTCCTCTGAAAATAATTCTAAGCCAAATCGCAAATAATGTATTCTGTGCACACACTGCATGATCATCCATAGCTCATAAACTGTGCAATGATGTGCGTTTATGATCATGAGATGTCAGCTGCCGACCATGGAGCGGAAAGAGATATAGAATTTAACCATCACTGTATAAACATACACATGGTATATTGTATAGAATAGAATAAACCGATGTTGTTTCTATAGATGTTCGGTTAATTCCAAGACTAAAGACATGATCTTGTTAATTTGTCAAAAATATTTTTTTATCAATCGTATAAAATACTGAATGATTATAAAGTTATCTTTAAACCAATTTCAAATGATACATGCGTTCCCAAGCAGCAATGCATTAATTATTTTTGGGGAAGTTATTTATATGTTATGACATGTTCTAGTTTTGGTCTCTGTGGTGGAGTATACATGATATATGATATTTTAATTTATTTACTGTAATAACCATCAACAGTCAGGGTACCGTACCCCACGACAGAAAGACAGATTAACTTCTCTGGATGTTACCCCCCCCCCCATTTATACATGTATTTATTTTTAACATACGATATATAAATATAAGTATTATTATTATTAGGTGTTCGGGTTTGTGCCCGAAACACCTCTTGTTTTTGTACGTTTTTTTTTAGGTGTTCGGGTATATGCCCGAAACACCTCTTGTTTTTGTTCGGTTTTTTTTTTATTATTATTTTTTTTTTACTTCTCCTTCTCCTTCTCCTTCTCCTTCTCCTTCTCCTTCTCCTTCTCCTTCTCCTTCTCCTTCTCCTTCTCCTTCTCCTTCTTCTTCTTCTTCTTCTTCTTCTTCACAGGGTAAGTGTTGTACACCTCGAGCTCTGATTGTGACGGTTATTTTACCGGGTTTAATCCCCCTCTGTCAATTTATTACTTGCCAGTGTGTTATTTATACTTTATAGATCATTATAGTGTATTTTAAGTCCAACTTACTTTTTGCTAAAGAGGTTTTTGAAGGTGTTTTTATTTCTTAATTTTGGGTTGTTTTCCTTGCAAGACTAGCCGTTATGGCCAGTCAAGCGAGAAACAACAATAGCGTAACCTTTGACACTTTTGGAAGCATAACTCCCAAGGACGGTGTCACGTTTCACTCCAACCATGAAATTCCTTTAAACAATTACTTGAAATCTTTTGTTAAAAGCATGCCTGATGCACACATTGTCTCGGCCTCCCGTATTTCAAACAGCCGTATTGCTGTGTACCTAAATTCTCGTAATGACGTTGAACACGCCATCCTGGAGGGTTTTGAACATAACAATGAATTCATGGAAATCACTCCACTTGTCAGACCCGCCATTCGTATTGTTTTCTCAAATGTATATCCGGAAATCCCCAACGCCGTTCTTGCGAGTAATGTTGCTGATTTTTGTAAACTGGTGTCCCCAATCCGATCCATTCCCTTAGGAATTAAAGACTCGAACTTATCCCATGTCATGTCTTTCAGAAGACAAGTGTATGTTCTGATTAAACCTAACATAACCCTCCCAGACCACCTTAATTTGTCTAACAACGGCGTAAACTACCGGGTGTTTATCTCTACCGAATCAATAAAGTGTTTCAACTGTGGTGAATTCGGTCATATGAGCAAAGCCTGCAAGAAAAGCTCTACTTCTCAACCCGATGCTCAAGAACCTTCTACCGAAGACAACCCTCTGAACCCAAAACCAACATTCATTCACTCCAAAAATAAATCTGATCCCAAACATCCTGCCAAAAATTCCAAGCCCTCTAACACTCCGAAAAGAACACGTTCTTTCGATTCCCCATCCACCTCCAAATCACCCACTCCCAAGCGAAACCCCTCGTCCTCCTCCCAAAACACCCCTGTACACCCCACCCCTCCTCCACCAAACCAACAGTCGTCGGCTGTTTTCAACCCCTTACCAGCCGCTACTGATACCATTCCCCCTAGTACCAAACCCACTGAACCCACTGGGGCCTTTTCGTCACCTCCGGCCCCTTCCCGGCAAATTTCCCCCCTTTTTTCCACTGTCGTTTCTAAGAAGAAACAAACCAAGTCCCTGGCCAAGGCTACGGAGGTCCCCGCCCCCTCACCACCGGCTAATACCGCTACCCGCCTCTCCCAATCCCCCCGCCCTCCTACTCCTCCTACACCGATGGAAGACCAGGATGGCAGCGACAACGAATCCGTCTCGTCTGACATGAGCCAATTCGCCCCGGAATTCGACGAATTCTCCTCCCTCCAGATTCCCAAAGGCCCCCTCAAAAATGAGGAAATGATCAAATTTCTCAAATGTGTGAAATCCAGCAAAAAAGCTTTGCTAATTGCCCGTAAATTCACACCTGATATTCCCGGGCTGGTCAAACAGCTTAAACCCCTCAGAAATAGCCCCCTCCTTCAGAAGCGCCAGCAGCAGAGGGTTAGGCTTTTAATTCGAAGACTTGATCCTGATGAATCCCTCCTTCTTCATAAACAATGATTAGTTTCTTTTTCTTTTTTGTCATGGCTCTAAGCTTTGCCACGCTGAACACCGGCGGGTGCTCAGAAAATTTAAAGAATCTCAGTGTCAAAACTTTTTTTGATTTAACTCTCCATAACCCGGATGTTGTTCTCCTGCAGGAAACCTATAACTTGACCGAAAATTCTTTGTGTTGGGAACATTGGCCTTATCGCGTCCACTGCGCACAGGGTGAAACGCCTGGGACGGGTGTTACAACTTTGTTTTAAAAAAACTGCGACTTTAATATCATTACTTGCTGTACTATTTTTAAAAACTATCTTTTGTATCTTAAACTTGACTTTCATTCTACCATCTACCATGTTTATAATTTTCTAATTCCTCAGAAAGACAGTCTAGCCTTCGAATGTATTAGTTCTTTTCTTTCTCACTGTACCGAGCACAATGACGGTTTTGTTGTTCTCGGCGGTGATTTTAACTGTACTGCTAATGCCCTTCTTGACCGTTTCTGTAACTCTAATGAAAGAAGATATAAAGTCGCTAATGCTTTAGAAAACTCTTTTAATGAACTAAGTGTCAGCGACGTCTGGCGGAGACAAAATCCCACTAAGTGCGAATATACCTGGTTCAGAAATAATCCTGCCAAGGCTTCAATGTCCAAAGCCAGACTGGACAAAATCCTTATTTCTGATGCTCTTCTCCCTTCTGTCTCTCCCTGCAAAATTTCACCATGTGCCATTTCAGACCACAGTGCCGTCTCCCTCAACATTAAAATCACGTCTTCCAGACGAAAGGGAAGCACGCACTGGCACTTTAATAATTCTCTCCTCGAAAATAAAGAATATACCAACATCATCTTTCTCTTTCTCAACCAATGGCAATCTCAAAAGCCTAACTACAGTAATATTCGCACTTGGTGGGATGTTGGCAAATGTCACATCAAAGCCTCACTCAGATGTTCGGCTCAAAAAATGCCGACATCAAACGACAGACCATCAAAAATCTCAATGAAAACATAGAGTTGCTTCAGTCTTCGCCAGACTTGTCCCCTGACACTCAGCAAGTTCTCAGAGAACAACGAAATGCTCTGAGATCATTATACGAACAGGAAGCACGAGGCGCCCTCATCCGAGCGCGTTTCATGTTTACCAACGAAGTGGACGCTTCGTCCAGCTTTTTCTTCGGTATGGAAAAATCGACATCGATGAGCAAACATCTCTAAAATTCGGCCCCTCCGGAACTGTCACTAACAACCCGAGTGAAATAAATTCTCATGTTTGCAATTTTTATCAAACCCTTTACAAACGAGCCCATACCGAAGAGAAAGCTGGCGAGCGCCTATTTCAAAATATCCCCTCTCTCGATCCCTGTGACGCAGAGGACTGCGATAGGCCTTTCACAACCGAAGAATTAGACGTCGCAGTTAAACAACTTAGTCATAATAAATCTCCCGGTCTCGACGGCTTAACGTCGGAATTTTACCAGTTTTTCTGGCCGGCCCTAAAAAACGATATATTGTCTGTTTTTAATAACTCCATTTTATCTGGCTCTTTACCGGTTTCCTGCAGGAGGGCCATAATCACACTTCTCCAAGGGGACCTCCTCGACATAGAAAACTGGCGCCCGGTATCTCTTCTGAATACAGATTACAAGATTTACGCTAAAGTCCTAACAAATAGATTTAAAAATGTCATCAACCAAGTCGTTCACTGTGACCAGAGCTACTCGGTGCCAGGGCGCTCTATCTTTGACAATATTAATCTCATCAGGGACAGTCTTTTATTTTGTAATTCTAATAATCTTCCTCTGGCTCTTTTAAATCTAGACCAGAAGAAAGCCTTTGACAATGTCGACCACGATTATCTTTTTAACACCCTGAAGGCGATGGGTTTTGGCCAACGGTTTATTTCTTATATTAAAGTCATGTATTTCAATGCCCAGAGTTTAATCAAAGTGGGCGGATCACTCACCTCCCCCTTCTCTTTTGAAAAGGGAATCAGACAAGGGTGTCCTCTCTCCGGCCTACTTTACTCAATCGCCATCGAACCTTTTTTACACACACTTCGCATCAAACTTAACGACTTCGGCCTAAAACTTCCTTGCGACAGTAGATTTTCCCAGGTTATCTCTGCGTACGCGGATGACATTACTATTTTTTTAACCGATAATCGTGGTTTCGACATTGTCAAAGACGTTTATTCTTTGTACAGCCAAGCCTCTGCTGCTCAGTTAAATTATGTCAAATCCCAGGGTCTGTGGGTCGGTTCGTGGACATCTAGATCTGACCAACCCCTCCATTTCCAATGGAATAGTGAGGGTTTGGTCTTCCTTGGAATTCACCTTGGCAACTCTAATCATTTCATCCAAAAAAACTGGCAATCGTGCCGACAAAAGCTCGACAAATGTCTCTCTCGCTGGAAACGCTTTTCCTTAAAAATGTCTCTCAAAGGTCGAGTTCTGATAGCCAATCAACTTGCCGCCTCCAAACTTTTTCACACTCTCGCCACACTGTGCCCCCCAGAATACATCTTAGGTGAATTCCAAGGAAAACTTATTGATTTTATTTGGAATAATGGCAAACACTGGTTAAAAAAATCTATTTTATATCAAAACCCAGACAGAGGGGGACTGGGACTTTCCTGTCTCCAGGCACGCGTGCTCACTTTCCGATTCAATTTATTACTTTCTTTTCTCAAGCATCCCCAACATCATCCATCGTTTGATTTCATCAGGTTTTATTTCCGCCAATATCGAAAACTCGGGTTCGACCACGAACTCTTCAATTCTGTTATCGATTCCCATTTTCTCTCTCACCTACCCACATTTCACAGTGAGTTACTGCGTGCCTGGATAACAATAAGAGCTCGAATTACAACACTGCCTACCGAATTTTCTTCTTTTGTGAATTTACCAGTTAATAGCTCTTTTTTCAATGAGATTAACAGGGACGGATGGCCTCCTGCACAGCGACTTATGGCGCGTGGGATCCGACTCGTTAAACACCTGCTCGACGAAACCACTGGTGCATGGCTTCCCCCTGAACACTACCGAGAATCGACACTGCCTAGGATATCCACCCGATGTCTCTCCAGCGACTTGGAAAAAACACACAGTATCATTTGTAAACTCTCCAGCGACTTTAACGAAAAAGGATGCCGTCCCGGTCGGGTAAATCTTCTCGTCTCAACCGCCCCCCCCCCCCCACCGGACATCACAATTGAGCCAGATATTGACGGTCTGATCGCTCCTACGAAAACTATCTACAATAGCATCAACGCCACTATCAACTCCTTTCCTGCCACGACAATCACCCATTGGCACAAAATCGGCTACCTCGATGAGAACACTAATTTCAAATGGAAGGAAACACACCGTCTCCCGACCTCAAAAAAAGAAGGTGACATCCAGTTCAAACTTTTCCACAATTTTTGCCGTCGCTACCAGTACTCCACCACATCGACCCGAATCATTCTCCTCAGTGCGGGTGGTGTGGGCAAAAAGGCACAATTGACCATCTTTTCATCACCTGTCCGGCTATACAACCATCCTTGAATCTTCTACACACTCTTCTCCAACGTCTTCTTCCACAAACAACCTTGACTTTCGACTCCTACTGGACGCTTATCCCACACGCCAAGGGTCGCGGAAAGGAAGTCGTCCGTCTCTGCAATTATCTCATTATTAGTTTTAAAGCTGCTATTTACTGGCTTTATCTCAAATCTTTTTTTGTAGATCCATTAATTGTTTGGCGAAATCGCGTCAAACACAAAATTCTGTCCGACTACTTTTACTACAAATCTTCCAATAACTTCTCCGCTTTCAAAAAAACATGGTACATCCATGACGCCATTTTCACTTTAACCGAAAAGAAAATCACTTGGTTTATTTAAAACACGATTTCGCCACTTTTTTCCCATTGTTTCTGCGCTTAACGCATTTCTCTTTTTGTTTATGTATTCAATTGAAACTGTCTTATTTTAATTTGTGTATATTGTTTTAATATTGATTAGACAATAAAGTTTCAGTTGAAAAGTCAAAAAAAAAGTCTTCTTCTTCTTCTTCTTCTTCTTCTTCTCCCCCATCTTGTCCGCAAACAAAAACATACTTGCAAACTTCACATGAACTTGAAACTTGGCATGTACTTAGAACTTAACAAGTAGATGAAACTCCAGTTGTGAGTGACCCCGATTTGACCTTACTTCCTGTCCAAACCGGAAGTCAAAGTTTAATATTTAAAAAAATCATATCTCAACAACCACAACAGGTAAATGGACATTTTTGGACTATTGTATAGATTGTTAATTGTCGAAAAATATTTACAAAAACATGACCCCAATTTGGCCTTACTTCCTGTCCAAACCGGAAGTCAAAGTTTAATATTTTAAACAATCATATCTCAACAACCACAAGAGGTAAATTGACATTTTTTGTACCATTGTATAGATTGTTAATTGTCGAAAAATATTTACAAAAACATGACCCCAATTTGACCTTACTTCCTGTCCAAACCGGAAGTCAAATTTTAACATTTAAAAAAATCATATCTCAACAACCACAAGAGGTAAATTCACAATTGTTGTACCATTGTATAGATTGTTAATTGTCGAAAAATATTTACACAAAGGTGACCCCAATTTGACCTTACTTCCTGTCCAAACCGGAAGTCAAAGTTTAATATTTAAAAAAAATCATATCTCAACAACCACAAGAGGTAAATTGACATTTTTTGCACCATTGTATAGATTGTTAATTGTCGAAAAATATTTACACAAAGGTGACCCCAATTTGACCTTACTTCCTGTCCAAACCGGAAGTCAAAGTTTAATATTTAAAAAAATCATATCTCAACAACCACAAGAGGTAAATTCAAAATTGTTGTACCATTGTACAGATCGCTAATTGTCAAAATATATATATATTTTTTTACTTCTTCTTCTTCTTCTCCCCAATAACTGTCCGGTAACAAAAACATACTTGCAAACTTCACATGAACTTGAAACTTGGCATGTACTTAGAACTTGACAAGTAGATGAGACTCCAGTTGTGAGTGACCCCGATTTGACCTTACTTCCTGTCCAAACCGGAAGTCAAAGTTTAATATTTAAAAAAATCATATCTCAACAACCAAAACAGGTAAATTCACAATTTTTATACCATTGTACAGACCGTTAATTGTCAAAAGATATTTACAAAAAGATGACCCCAATTTGACCTTACTTCCTGTCCAAACCGGAAGTCAAGGTTTAATATTTAAAAAAATCATATCTCAACAACCACAAGAGGTAAATTCACAATTTTTGTACCATTGTACAGATCGCTAATTGTAAAAATATATTTACAAAAAGATGACCCCAATTTGACCTTACTTCCTGTCCAAACCGGAAGTCAAAGTTTAATATTTAAAAAAAAATCATATCTCAACAACCACAAGAGGTAAATTGACATTTTTGCACCCTTGTATAAATTGTTAATTGTCGAACTCACCATTGTACAGATCGTTAATTGTCAAAAAATATTTACAAAAAGGTGACCCCAATTTGACCTTTACTTCCTGTCCAAACTGGAAGTCAAAGTGTAATATTTAAAAAAATCATATCTCAACAACCACAAGAGGTAAATTGACATTTTTTGCACCATTGTATAGATTGTTAATTGTCAAAAAATATTTACAAAAAGGTGACCCCAATTTGACCTTACTTCCTGTCCAAACCGGAAGTCAAAGTTTAATATTTTAAAACAATCATATATCAACAACCTCAAGAGGTAAATTCACAATTCCTCCACCATTGTACAGATCGTTAATTGTCAAAAAATATTTACAAAAAGGTGACCCCAATTTGACCTTACATCCTCCCGAACACCTAGAGTTTGTGTCGAGACAAACTCTGAATCTCTAGTTGTTATTGTTGTTATTATTGTTATTGTTATTGTTATTGTTATTATTGTTATTATTATTATTATTATTATTATTATTATTATCTTGTGAATTAACTGTTCTTATTAGTATGTTATTGTACGGAATAAACAAACAACAAACAAACAAACAAACACCCCCAAACGAACTATACTACGCTTCAAGAATGATAATTATTTCAAAGACCAACTGTTTCTATCCCCTGATCTTTGTAGTATTTCTGAGATAAATAATCCAGATAATCGCTAATCAAAATAATAACCACTTTAATTCGTAGCTGGCGACACAAGTCTCTGAAACCTATACAAGCACAGTGACAGTTATCCCCTATGAACGTAACTCTGATAGAAGTTTAGTTAAAGAATGTGGGGGAAACAGGAAAGGCCAACTCAATTTTAGGACAAACGTTATGGTAATTTGAATTGAAAATGGATACATTTCTGATAAAAAATATAATAAACGAAAAGCTGAAAAAGCAAACATTATGTTGAGACCTACCGAGTACCACAATATTCAACATTAGTATGAGGCAATAGAGCCGAGCAATAGGTTTTTGTTTTAATTGCACAGTAATTGCCCAAACGTTTCACTTCCATGAGCTCTTTTGCTTGAACTTTACTTTTGTTTCTTTTAGTGGGGATATTTATTATACATTATTTTATTATTATAATTATTATTATATAACATCTTGCTGTCAATGAGTCCGCAGCGGTGAAAGGCGAAGAGAGCATCGCTATGTCAACCTGATCCTCCTATTTCAAACAGCTATGGTAGGATTTAAAAAAATAATCTTTGCAAATTATGTCTAAAAAGTAACAGTACTGATCATTTTTTTTAAACATCCGTATTTTGTTTAGGAAAGACGACGGTCTTTCTCAAAAATCGGCAGAAGCATATCTTTACAGTAATACGGTAAATTATGACGGGCCCTGTCATAAATTAATTTAGGCACTTAATTACTGTTAAAACATGAAATATTTCATTAACGATCCGTGCTATTATTATCTTTGTTCATCACAGATGTGGGTGGTCATGTGATGTATAATAGGTGATGTAATTAGCATGCAATGACACGACCAGATAGTTTAGCTTCTAAATCAAGAATTGAAAAGCGCAAATAAACCCTCAACTAGTACCCATACACATGAATACATAATAACTGATCTGGCTAATTTAAATACTTCAAGCGTATGTAATTAATTCAAGAATAAAGATATAGTATTTAATTAAACTGAATAATGGTAACCATACATGTAGTTGGAAGGTCCGTAATTGACTTAGAACCACAATTATCTTATGGTGTTGAATACGCGGTCCATTTCAGCCCAAATACCATTTTAGTATGTATGTAGAACGATAGTGTCTATAGGGAAGACCAAGAAATATAAATCTTTCAATGTATACCCTTTAAAACAAGCCAAGATTCTGTGTGTTTATTCCCTTTTGCGCGCATTTGTGCGTCATTTATTGGCAACATCAAGCGTGTTCCAGGCGACGTGCTCTGCGGACCGACGATCATATCACGGGCAGATCAACCTGCAGCGTGTGCTGATTGGAAGTGTCACCGCCTGACACGAAGAACTGTCGGTAATTGCGACATCAAAATCCCGTTGGGGATCTGGACTTTAAAGGTACTGTGTGTTCGTGTATGATGGGATTTATGGGTGCAGAGAGATGTGACTATGCCTTCCAGACGAACACAACCACTTTCAATAAACCTCTATTCCTGGTAACACCTTAAAAACAAGGTGATATTAATGACTAAATCCATCAGAAAATCACGGTTTGACGTTACTAAAAGTTGTAAACGACGCGACTAATTGTTTTGCCGAACCGACATTTTATCTACCTTTTATCCAATTATTTAGGGACCTATATATCTTCATGGTAATTGAAATCAAGGATTCTTTAAAAGCGCCGAGCTATAGCACTGTAATTCGTAAGCCTGAAGGAATGTTCAGTTTTAGAAATATTACCGATATATTAAGGGAAGCCAAACTGAAAACCCAACCCACGTGTTAGCTGGGGTCCGAGAGTGATTCGAATCCCGGTCCACAAAGGCGAAGAAAGTAGCACTGTGTCAGCCATGTCACCATTTAAAGATATTCATATACTGTAAATAATACGTCCCTTAAAGGATAACCACTGTAACTATATTTCCATACTCATAATAAATTTATCTTTTAACAACTTCTCGCAGCCCCAAGTTAAATGTGGAATTAATAAATAATTTGTATGAAGAAGCTTTAGTGAGGTTACAGCGCCACGAGATATTTCATCAAAAGCGTATAAACATGATTTATGCCAGAAATGGTTCAAACAAAGATTAATTTCTCCTTTGCCTATCGGAAACTGAGGTTTGTTCAACCGTCCCAAACACTCGGCGAGGTTTCGCAACACGTCCGTGTTAATTTCAGAATCACCCATTGACATGAAATGATAATTGTTGAAACTGTGCCGATTCCCCGGAGGACCAAAAACCACGCTGGACTAAACATCTGCGGAGCGGTTACTTTGTTCTTGGAAAAAGATGAATACTTGCTGGAGGTAAATACTCGGCACAGGTTATTCGGGAGCAGACGATGTAGCTGCCTGTACCAGCCTTAGGGAGGAAATCTCCCCGCGCTTATTTCAATTATAAATTGTACAATATCCAGAATAACACGTACCATGATCCGTTGGGCAAAGTGCACTTGTATCGGTCACGCCTAAACTTCCACATATTGACCGTGTACAAAGTTATTATAAAACGCCGGTAAGGTGGGAGTTCTTTCAAAAGTACAAATTCTTGTTCTAGAGTATAAAACCAAACCAAGCGCATAAAACTGAAATGATATGAGAAGTGGATACGCCGTCCACGCGGCCCATTAGCACACGCTGAGTTTCACTGAGAGTTTTCTTCTGCAGTTTCCCCAACCCTAAAAAACATTTCTGGGAAACACTTTTCGGATTATACAATTGCCGATATTTTGAAAACGGTTTTAAAAGCCTTAGGTAAAATGCCTGTTTATGAATCCATTCTTGTATTGTGGTAGGATGGCCTTGTAGAGGTGCTGGTCACCTGTTCTATCTTACCATTCACTGGCTTTGTTTAAAATGAATGTTTGTGTATTTGTAGTTTATTAGGGTTTGGTTTTATATTTAATTGATGTAATCTGATTGCCAGTGTAAAATGTAATAAAATAAAATAAAATAAATAAAATAAAAAATAAAAACCAACCTGTGAAAGTTTCAGCTAACTTCAAAACATATCGGCCGTGTTTGGCTCAAGAGACCCATACAGTTTTAAAAAGCGAACGAATTTTAAACGGAAAAAATAATGTCTGTAAATAAAAGCGATATTTCAAACATGTTTGATTCTGATTGACGGCACATGCCCTCAACCCTTTACATACAATAAATTATGTGGTCACGTGCAAACTGAGGATTAAAGCAGTGGGTCAGCATTTTATTAATCTGAGTTTTTATTTTACTTTATTTTACTTATTTTCCTTGTCGGATTTTTTCGTTCAATGTCTCAATTGAAAGTCTATTTTTTTAACCGTCACATCGGCCCAAACACGGGCGATATATATTTCATATATGTGTCATATTGAAAATTCATTCAGATTGTTTGTCTTCATTCCAACATGGAATTTCTGTCTTTGGTTGACAGAAAAATTAATTTGGGAAATTATTTTAATAATTTCACTAAAACGATAGCACTTGAGACATATTTCAAAGGATGTTAGATACCATAACCAACATTAAACCAAGTAAAACTGTGACTAATAATGGTTTTGGAGATTAACAATAGTATATTGTGACTTTAAGAAATAGGTCCATTGCACTTCAAAATCCAAGAAGACAAAAGGTTACAATTTCCATGCTATTATACGACTTGTGAGGTGACATTATTGTTAAATAATAACATAATTTCCCGACTAAATTTTAGTTCATAATTCATGTTTGCTGATCGAAACATTTGCATGCGTTTTAAATATTTGGTTCGCGAACAACAAATCGTACAAGAAGCTGGAAATATGTTAGTTTTTAAAATAGGTCTATATGCCTACAGACCATATGCCTATCCTACAGTCCTGTCTTGATTAAAAGAAACTATCAGAACTCGCAGAAGCAGTTATTGTGTCATTTCCTTGCCAGTTGTACATTCCTTTTCAAACCACTGCCAATTGAAGACGATGGCTTCCTTCATACAAAATGCCTCATGCAATGTTCCTACCCCCTCTAAAGATCACAAAGATTATTACTAAAATCGCTCTAAAATCATGATTGTTTCTAACTAGTCCAACAAGTGGTTCTAGCTTTACATCGTATCTTATAGATTTGTGAACTTGTTTTATATAAACCCTAAGTCTTTAAAAATATAAAATAATATTCGATCAGGAAAAAAAACATGTATATGCAATTTCTAAATATAATTTAAATATAATTTAACTAAATTAGTGAATAACTTTCGAATGGATTGTCCAGTTGTTTTCACGCATTACCAAGGAAATGGCTGTTATGCCATTGACCATGATGTACATGGTTATCAGTAGTATGACCTCTCTGATTAAAGTCAATTTGATTACCACAGCATGTAACTGCCCATTCTATGTGCCATTTATTTTTCTCTCTCAGAAATATTGACGCATGAGAATAACAACAGCTGCATGCTTCCTCTTGGAACCTATGAATTACTGCTAGTCGCATAACCCAATTGTAGGAAATTGGAGACAAATCACAGTGAGCACGAATTAAACTATTATTTTACAGGACCAAACGTCCAGCACAGTCAGTAATGATGCGTTGATCTCCTTGGGGATGTCATACGGCATAATAGACCTTTGGTGTGGGCTTTTCGATTTTCTCGTACTTGGGTCATCTCCCTCCGGTGGGGGCGGAAAGTGGAAAGTACAAACGCGGAAAAAATTATCCATATATAAAACAAATAATAGAAATAAATCAGACAGTAGAAAGTCGAAAATGATAGGCAACTCTTGCGTTTAAAAAAACATAAATGTTCAGAATTTACATAATACATAGACTACTTGATACACATACAAATCATCTAAAACATAGGCTACTTGTCATCTTGACAACAAAAATCAATACGAATTGCTTCCATCTAAGAGAAACCAAATTTTCTTGTAACTGTAAAAACGTTAATTACAGTATTACATAAAACATAACTGCAAACGCTTGTATTTGATATGTGTATTTATTATTAATTAATTATTTATATTTTTAATGTGCTCAGAGTCATTTGTTTTCCTTTAGTCTGAGTACTGCGCTCTTTAATTAAACAATGTTGTTGTTGTTGTTGTTGTTGTTGCTGCTGCTGTGAACTAATTGGTCTCTGTTGGTTTGTGAGAGTTGCTATGTTGTCCTGCCATGTTGTTTGGGGCGACTTCTCACTCGCTTGCCTTCAACAGAGCCCTGTAAGATGGTGTTAACAGGGCCCGTTGATCCTGTGGCATGGCCGAACTAGGAGAGTTTGTGTTGACTGTTGTGAGAAGGTGTTTGTATTCTCCAATAGCTGTTGTTATCTCTGCTATTACTGAGTTACTGGTGTTGTGGGCTGTGTACGGGATTTCTAGGAGACGGCGATAGCATTTCATCTCAAAGGCATGGATTTTCTTTTCAAGCTTGACGGAGAGGGTCAAATTTTCGCAGCCATACAGGAAAGTGCAGAAAACAACATAACGAAGGAAGTGGAGCTTAGCTTTGATGGATGGTTTTACTTTTGTTAATCCTGGTAAGATTGGACTGAGCTTGTATAGCCATAGCAGACCTGATTTTGATTTCTTGTTCCCGTCGGCAGTGATGGTATCCCCAATGTATTTGAAGGATTGTACGGTACCTCTTGTAGCTTCTTATCTCCTACTTGTACTACATGAGACTTCATGAGATGGGATGTCAACCGTCTCTTTCGCATGGTGACTGTTTTGCTCTTCTCTGCATTGATTTCCATTCCATATGATGTTACTGCACTGTCTAGCATTGATGTTAGATCAGTTTGCTCAGCTATTGATCCAGCCAGGAGGTTGATGTCATCTGCGAATCGCAGATTGCAGATTTTGCTTCCTCCAACTGACACTGTTCCTTCAAAGCTTTCAAGAGCATCCATCATTATCTGTTCCAGGAAGAGATTGAACAGGCAAGGACAGAGCAAGAAACCATGTCTTACACCAACTGTTATTCTAAACGAATCATTGAGGGTGTTACCAGTAACGACTGCACTCACTGCGCTAGTCAAAGTAACATTTATTTCCACATGATATCATCATCAAGAAAAGTACAGTGGGAAAATACTGAAGTGGAGGCACGTTCCAAAAAAGCAGGGCTTGTCAAGGAACAGCCTGTATACAGAAACAGAGTAACAGCTTCACACAAAAAACATACGCATCATTAATACCACATACAACAAACAACAATGACAGTGTGCATACGTGTACTAAGACTGACAAAAGTAATTAGACAATAAGTAACTTAATGAGAAAATAATAAAATGACTGTAGAAAATAAAATTAAAAAGGGTTTACTGAAGAGACTGGTGAATTAAAAAAGACTTGAGTTTGTGTTTAAAAAGAGCGAGTGATTGACATTCAGAAAGTGATAGAGGAAGGCTATTCCAGTTTACAGGGCCAGAGAACGTTACAAAATGTTGAGAGAGAGTAGTTTTGACAAGTGGAATGTGAACTTTAGAAGAAGACCGGGTATTGTGACTGTGAACAGACCTATTTAACTGAAAAAGATTATGCAAAGTTGGAGGAAGTAAATTATTGGAGAATTTGAACATGAAAATATCTTGTTGGAAGCTGTTGATATTAGTAAGAGTAAGAAGATTAAGTTTACGAAACAACGGTCTAGTGTGTTCTCTAAACTGAGCCTTGGAGATAATACGGACAGCTTTTTTTTGTAACTTCACTAGTTTGTCAACTCTAGAATGAAAGTTATTTGCCCATACAATGTTACAATAAGACAAATGCGGAAGAATCAGTGAACAATACAAAGTACGTAAAATATTACATGGGAGAATAAATTTAAGCCTACATATGATACCAATACTTTTAGACACTTTGTTTTCAATCTCTTTTATGTGAAATTTCCAAGTAAGACTATTATCAATATAAACACCAAGAAATTTGGTATGTGACACCTGCTTAATAGGAACAGTATTAATCTTAACTTGACAGTTAGAGGGGGAAGAAATAGTGGACTTTTTACGAAAAATCATAAAATTACATTTGTTCAAGTTAAGAGACAGTCTGTTGGCTTGGAGCCAGGTAGCAACATTACCCAATTCGATGCACTCAAATGAAAGGTAGAGAATTTGCTTTGGTTAGGCCTAATATCTTTGTTATACATTTCGTTAAACTGATCACAAAACAAGTAGTCAGGAGAGTAATTCTGTGTGTTGGAGTAAAAGTTTGCATCAGGATCAATGTCCGAATTACCAACAAATTGGTTGTTAAAAATGAGGGGATTGAAACGCATATTTGAGAGTCTCTGAGTATCGATTCTGTGATCAGTTTTCAATTCAAGAAGGGCCAAGAAGAAATCTTGATCGTCACCCAAATGATTGAATGGCAGAGCATGTTGAAAACACGGATTGTGTTGGTTACATAATTCACAAATACCAGCCATACACAGGAGGGGAATCAATTGAAAGTGCTAAACAACCCTCATCGCATGACAAGCTTTCTACAGCTGTAAGATGTACATATTTAAAGTCAGTGGTAGTATACGTATCCATGACGATTGTAAACACAAAAACACTACAATGAGACATAAGGTACAATGAAAACACAGATATACAAGTGAAATTTGACATGAAAAAGAGGCAATGTGATTGGAATGAATGCAATTCAAGAGAATCACAAGAGATTGTTATTAATTTACATCTAGGCCTAAATGTCCAAACTGTCCATGAAGACGATTAGTTCATGTAGACGACGGTTTAGCAGACATGGGATTCAACAGTTGATGTTAATCGTAGTCTGATGTTGTGTTTCTTCATCACAGCCCATTGTTATTAAGTAATGACAAATATCATGCTCTAGAAATTTGGATTTTTCTAAAAGATTACTAAGGACCCACTTCCACACTTACAATTAGATGGTAGTTAATGGCCGAGGGTTCGGCCTAGATTGATCTGGAGGTAATGCATTCAGGGGACCGTGTCAAGATCAGGCTACTCGATGGTCCTATAATTCGTCGTGGTCATAATTAATATGGTACAGGTAATTAACTGGAGCACTCTAGTGTGAATTCCAAAATCCCTTTTCACACGACGAAAATAAAACCAACATTGTATGAGAGATTCTCTCATTGTTTGAGAAATAAAACAAAATGAGCATCATGTGAAAGGACATCAATGTTTGAGACTGCCCTACATTCCTTGAGAGTTTGTCTCAAACATTGAGCTGTAACAGAATTTATAGAAGCGATTGCTATTAAAATAATAAATACAAATTTAGATGGAAAGATATATACATCAAAATGGGGAAGAAAACAAAGAAGTTTTGGTTTCCCGTGATTAACGTATTGATGGCGATCGAGAAACTGAACAAGTGCGATATTAAAACCCTCCTACAATCAGTGCAATTTTTGAAACAACCCATTCAGGCCACTCCAAGCCATTAGCTGTTGCCAGTGGCCTTCCTATGGTTACCCTTCTGTGCACTGTCACACCACTGAGATTATAGGGTAAGGTGGTCTCCCATTGATACATTGCAGGCCATACTAATATGTTCAAACATTTACAGTGACCTTGGGTGGCACACAGTTGATTTTGTAAGATTACTTGCAAAGGACAGCAGGCTTGTACATGTATGTACTGAAGGTTGCTAAAGAACAGAATTTTGTGGTTCGGAGTGGCCTCCATGTGTAGGAGGATTTTTAATAGACAGTATAAGGTCCATCTTCAAAGAGGCTTTCCCATTGGTGTATATCCGGCATTATCAATTTTTAAAGAGATTTTTGTCCCGAGAGTTTTCCGTCAGCGTAAAGAGTAGTTAAACAAGCACCTTTTCCGTCCTGATTTTGAACGAAATATTGCTCCCAATGTCATGTCAAATGGTGTCCTCTTACCAAATACTGTCAGGAGAACATGCGCAGTAGTCTTCAGACAGTATTTGGCGGCACTTTCTGACCTGGGGGTATGATCCATAAATTCCCCCCCCCCCTCGCCCAGAATTTGTCATGCGGTAAACAAAAAATAATAATAAGCACAGAATTCGTGAAAAACAAGCAAACAGGGGAAATTGCTTTGTTTAAATATTTATTTATTGTTTGTTTGTTTGTCCGTTTGGGTGTTGTCATCTTATAGTCGTGGGATTCTGATTGGTTGTGCGCTGCAGAACTTCGTTGTACATTATGCACACACATTTCAATATCACCCCTACTTTTCAACACGGATTTAATACGCCACTGGCGGTACGTATAACGCGCCAAAAAGGCTAATTGTTGTTGCTAAAAATCACGGAAAAGAGTCCTTCTATCCTAGTATGCAGCCTAGATTTCTCTTATTAATCAGCTATTTGTTTATCACATTATGTTTTAGCTTTAATATATGATATCCTGCAGTCAGACCCTCTCTCAGTGGAGGTAGTTAAGTGCCCTGCATTCTGTATTCGTCTTTCCCGTCTGTTTTCTACATGCCCTGATGTACGCTTGGTCCGTATGCGTCTCCATTGCCCAAGGTCCTCCAAGCTTCCACGCTGTCTTTTCATGTATGACTTGTGCAAAGATCTATATTGCTTTGTTTTATAATAAATATCTATTCAGTTTCCATGTATATACAACCTTACTATTTTTTATGAGAGTTTGCAAATAAATGTGACATTGAATTGAATTGAATTGAATGTTCAATTGGAAATGACATTTTTGATTGATTCGCTTCGTCACGGAGTGAATGATTGAGCGGGAAGCGTATTTTTGAAAAAATGTCTTTTTAAAAAACATTTTTGTTAAAAGTCAACAAGTTAAAAAAAAATGGGAATTTCATAGAAATTGCCCACGTTCGTCCTGGAAAAAAATACGTGAGCGGGAAATAAACTCCATATACATACATAGGACTATATATTATCCTGTTTAGCTATAGGATGACATGTAAAGTCCTATAACAGCTGCTCTGTGGTAACGTATGCCTGGCGATAACTTGGGTGCATTAGGTTTGTCAAGGGAGCTGTTATTGTATACATTGGATGTGAATGAAAAAAAAAGGTCTAGGGGCGACTTTAAAACTGTTAACAGATGAGTATGATACGACATATTGAGGTAAGGCGTTCCACCAGATTTGGACATCTATTTTAAAAATCTCAAACTTCAAACCGAATTCACACAAGACGAGAAACGAGACGAGAGACATGGGCTTGCCGAGATCCGTCTATGTTGTATGTTTTCCCCCGGGGCTGATATTATCGTTTATCGCAAGATCTCGGACCTGTAACCCTGGGCAACATTAGAGTGCTTCGTAAAAGCAGCCAAGGAATACATATTGGCCAAGCTGTGGATATGAAAAGCGGTGTAATTGATTGATTGGAATAGGCAATTTTGCTTACTTGATTTCGAGTAGGTAATTCAAATAAAAATAAAAAGGCAATTAGGCCTAAATAGAAATTACACACGTTCGTCCCGGTGAAAAATAAAAGGCTACGCGTCCATTGTATATAGGCTCGATTGTGAGCGACTCTATGTATGTCGACTTGAGACCACCCAGTGAAATACGAATACAATGTTTGATTGAAATGACATGAGATAACAACAATAACAACAGTCTGTATCGATGTGGCAAGTGCGATTGGTTCTCATTATATTTTGAAGCGATATGCAGCCAAGAATATACATCAAGTTGTTCCTAACGTGAGCTACGAGTTGATAGGTACAGGCCTACAAGGTATCAGGATATTTATGCACGGTATAAGATGTATCACCAACCATGGGCACTGTCGTTTTATATTAAAACACACTGAGGAGTTTCACTGAAACAGCACATAAATAACAAAATATACATACGACTTTGTTATAATTAAGGGGTGATAAATGACAAGCCGAACCCTATGGAAAGTTTTTTTTGTAACGTGATTGCAATCGTAAAAGCATGCATACATCGAGTCTAATATTCAATTATTTATTGAATGCATGAACGCCTCTAGGCTGTGCTAGTGAAAATTAAAGATGAATCTCTATCAACAAAACGTAAGTGGGTAACAGATTAAATAGGATTGACGGTGTATGGCTCGGTCGGTATATTTAAAAAAAGTGTTCATCAGGACGCAGGTAGAAAAAGCCAACGGAAATAGCAAACAACGTCACCGTGCCGAAATCTCTGACGTGTAAAACGTGACTGGCCAATGGTCGAGTGAACATTGTACCCAGAGGTTGTGTTTGTTAAATCTTAGCGACTCTGTTGACACGAAAAAGACCGACAAATGCCGCAGCACATTGGAAACAGAATAGATGAACAGTGAGGATAATTGCCGGATAAAAAGTGGAAAGGCCACTCACCTTAATAACTGTATTCAATAATCGGCCCAGATTACAGTCGCGCGATCGTACGACCGCATAAAGTCCGAGATTGTTAGCTTGGTTGGGGAAAGCGACAGTTAAGGAAGGTAAGCTATCTCTGATCAGGGAGATCAAAGTCATTCTCACGATAACGGTAGCGCACAAACAATTTCGAATGGCATGAAAACAATCCCAACATATTTCGCAAGGGCAGTTTTCCCTTTTTATATCTCATTATAATTATTATAGGGTAAACAGGCATAAAGTAAATTGACGTCAGAACACAACAGATCATGTGACTCTTGCTCACTTTTGGAGCGCCCTCTGTTGACTTCATGGATTTCATGGCAGACAAAATTGTGTATGTTCATTATCATAATGAACGTGTACATTTTATAGGTACATTTTGTACTTCGAGTTTTTCAACAACCATAGTGTAGCAATTGATTTGATTTTTGCCATTACACCGACGTATGCCTGTAACACTGTATATTCAGAGCTTTCTGAGTATCTGTGGGAAAAATCCACATACGTCTGCACTAGTAAGCAGGAGGTCGTGGTTTCGAATCCCGCCCGAGTCGCCTGTCTATATATTTCCACCGACACTCGGAAAACACCGAGTATAGGCCTACAGAGCTTCATACATACGTCGGTGTAAGGGAAAAGGTCAATAATTTCATCAATCTAAACTGAGTGATAATGAATAAGATTTGTGATAGGGCTAATGCCTTTAAGTTAAAACAAGACAGCATCTTTATCTGAAGACATCTCATCCCATTGATGACTTCCATCGGCAACGCTTATTTCGCCTGCCACCCTTAAGTAGAGGACGCTGTAGAAGTTAACATGTGATGTCATGTGTCACACACAGTCAATAACATCTGATACAATTACACATCTCCTTTGCCCGACCAAGTACTTTAAGCATTAAAGGAGTGTACATCATTGATAATTATCCGACAAGAAACTGAACAAAGTATTATCTAAAAGATTGCTTGTGTTTGATATGGCAGTATTGTATAAAATATCCTGAAAGGTTTATTTGTCTGAGTATCATATTATTGTCGTTTTCTAGAAATACGAATTCAAATCTGAAATGGATCAGCTGCATGTAGCCTTTAGTCAAGGCGTACGTGGCTACCCGGAACACAACGCCCGAATAAAAGACCACGTAAGCGCCTTTATCAATCAATTAGGAGGACGCTTATACTGAAATAGTTATGTACCTCCAGCACAATTGAGAAATAGAAGAGAAAAACGTAATACCACAGTATGGACTGCTAAAGGCTCTCGCGGCGTCGTCACTCGCGATTCAAGTTCTGGTGTTAGCAACAGAATGTGGGTTCGAATCACGGCCGTGACACTTGTGTCCTTGAGCAAGACACTTAATCATAATTGCTTCTCTCCACCCAGGGGTTAAATGGGTACCTGTGAAGGCAGAGTTGGTTTGCTCTATATGCGCTAGAAATGGCAGCAATTGAGCTGTATACTCCCCAGGGAGCTGAGATGGTTTCAGGAATGATTTATGAGCCTTATGAGCCTTATGAGCAGGGATAATAATAATGCGCCTTGAGCACCACTTAGTTGGTGGATACGTGCGCTATATAAATCCACACATTATTATTATTATTATTATTATTATTATTATTAAACGACACATTGGAATGAGCTAAAATGGTTGGTTTCTGTTCATAATCACTTGATTCATTATTAATGTATGCATTTACAGACATGCCTTTAATATGCTCAGAGCTAACCAAAGCAATCATTGATAGCCAATTATTGAGTCTTGGCGCGTAGATTTGGGATTGCATTAAAATCTCTATTCAACTATTTCTATTCAACTATAAATCTCTACTCTATCTCTATCTCTACGGGCACTATTCAACTATAAATTCTGCAAGATCCACAAGATTCCAACCTCTACGTTCCATAATAAGGGCAAATGTTCAGCAATAATAACCTGACAAATCCCAGCCAATTAAATATGACCCGGAAAATTTTTTTTTTTTCATTTTACACTGAAAACAAAATAAATGTAAATTTACAGCAAAATGTAGGCAACTCTATTTCCAACAATTTGCTGTATTACAATTTCACATAACAAGTGTGTTAAACTGATTTACATAATTACTGTAAACGCTTAATAATGAAACTGCAGTACGTTTCCATATTTGTTTGGACATATTCTTTGTGGGCCGAAAAAGAGAATCAGAATGGGTAAAACAAACAAATATGGAAACGTACTGCAGTTTCATTATTAAGCGTTTACAGAAATTGTGTGAATCAGTTTAACACACTTGTTATGTGAAATTGTAATACAGCAAATTGTTGGAAATAGAGTTGCCTACATTTTGCTGTAAATTTACATTTTTTTTTTTACAGTGTAGCCTATAAAGATATTTCCTATTCTATCGCTTTTTATCACTTTTAAAATTTAATTTAATCATAAGTAAAATGTTCTCAATTACAAGGATCACTACTGAGAACAAAATAAAATTTCCAAAAGTGCAGTACAAACATTTTGATTGGAAAATTGGTAAGGATTTGAACAATATTAGAATGGAGTTAAACAAATAAAAATTAGACAGATACAGAGACTCTTTAGTTAAAATAAAAATAAAATAAAAACAAAATTAATTTCAGAAACCATGAGTTCTCTCTGCCTTTGGAAAGCAAGCAGTCCTTCATACGTGTAGGGAAATGAAAATACCCTTAGGTAGTACAAGGATACATTTCTTGATTTGTTATAACGGTCAATATGTAGTTTGTTTAATAATGTTTAACAATGACTTTGATATTGCAAGGTTTGTCCCACATGCCTTTTCGCCCGCCAACAAAGAACATAGAAACACACACATTAGTTCCAATTAATCACAGGACTAAAGTCTAATTTGTCTTGGATAAGTGAATACGTTTGATATGTAAGTAACCGTTTTGGCATTTTATATATAATTATTTATATACACGTTTATTTAAATACTTTTTAGTACTTTGAATTTGTGAGATCGAAATAATTATTCCAACTGCCCATAGGCCTATAAGTCTTCATCTTTCGCTGAGTTAATCCGACTCGAAACTCGTATTACATTTTGCATTCGTATAAGTGCTGCAGAGTTTATAAAGATGACTTAGATCGTCTCGCGTGGGTTGAAAGCCTTCGAGTCATTTAACACATTGTGATTTTCCTGACGATTTTGTCGCATTTGGCACGTCATATGCGACACGACAAAAATCGAAAAATTGGAAACTACACCATTGGTGATCAGGCAACTCGTCCAATATAAACGCCATGGAAGAATAATTTGACACCACTTGTGTTATTTTAACACCTCCATTTTTGCAGTTCTTACGTGCAAAAGACCTGGCCATGTTTTTAGATACTAGTTTCAGTTTTTAATTTATAAAATTACTAATGATGCATCAAAAACCGCCACTTTTATTCCGATCAAAGTTGAATTCGCTTAATTTTTAAACTTCATTTTGTATTCCTTCATCATTTATGTTGTTTCACGTTTCGACACCGTTAAAAAAAAATTGTTATTCAGTAAATTCAGTTTAGGCAATCTGATTGGACAAAACGTACTCACGTGGGTGTGTATTAACGGATGGTAAAGACATGGCTTATCAAAATCAGAGCAGCGCGTATGTGCCAGCTGTTTTGTGCGACGCACGACGCAGATTTGAACCAATCAGCGCGACAAAGATTGTCTCCTATCACGTACCTGACTTATGTAGGCCTACATGTACTTTGGAAGTGTTTCGTGCGACCTCAAAACCTGAATTTGCCCATTTCTATTTGGTTTTATTCAACCACAACTACAATTTGTTGACATTTTGAAAACGAAATCGATACGGGCATTTATGAATGGGAATAAAAGTTTAACGCTTGGTCTTTACCGCAGGTTAAAGACCGGTTTTGGGCGTGGTCACGGGCGATAAGGACCGAGCCGAACGCGCAACAAATTGTATTCCCTTATTCATAAATCCCCAAAACAGTTTAGATAATCAGATTGGACAAAAGTAATCACGTGGGGTGTATTAACGGATGGTAAAGACACGACCCATCAAAATCAGAGCAGCGATTATGCGCCTCCTGTTCTATTAATAGCCGGCGTGCGACGCGCGACGCGCATTTAAACCAATCAGAGTTTTAAGATTTGTTTGCATGACGCACTGACTTATGTTCTTTGTTTTGTGTGTCCCCAAAACGTGAATTTGCCCATTTCTACTGGCTTGATTCAACAAAAATGAAAAATTGTGTACATTTTTAAACGAAATCGACATCACTTCGGTCATTATCGCCCGTGACCACGCTCAAAACTGGTCATTAACCTGTGGTAAAGACCGCATGATAAACTGTTATTATTCCCTTAATTTAATCAATACTGGTATATAAAGCATAACGTATAGCCGATAAATGAAAGACACACAGGCCTACCCGAGTCAATGACCTTGGTGTAATTATGGTGACTTTGTAATGCCACACCCAAGGGTGATAATACAAAGAAAACACCCTAAAACCATACTGCTGTCAATATGACTCAATATTTCTGAGCGCATGTCCCGATAGTCACTAAGAGGCGCTGAAGGCGCATTCACGGTGGAGCAACAATCGTAAAATTGTGTGTTCTGATCTCAGGGCACAAACCCACCGGTTCATTGTGTTAAGTCTGGTCCCGACTGACGGAAAGCGCGGCTCAGTAGACAGTACACGTTTTTGACAGTTACCCAGCCTGTGTTAACAAATAAACCCAGTAGTGTCAACTTCTTTGTTCAATGTTGATTATAAATTAGTGTACAAGCTGCCCAATATGATCACCAGCGATCAAGTTGAAAACATTCGAAAATTATAACTAAAAGTATAAGGCCTAAGACCAAAAGTCGCCAGTTTCTTTTCATAGGTCGGCTTCAAAATCGGTGCGTTGACGCGTTTTTTGTTTGTTTTTGATTTTTGTTGTTTTAATCTTTCGTAACAAAAATAAATAAATAAATAAATAAAAAATAGATAAAAATGCCGACGCGCGCGGAGACCAGAAACCGGAGACTTGTTTTTGCAGAATCTCAAGCGCCTAAACGGTCAATTGCCTCAACGAAATTAATTCATGATTTCATGCCTTTTAGCCTAGATTCAAAGAAGTATCGTCCGTATCGATTATTAGCAGTAATACTTGAACGATTACACGATGACGCACGGTATCGTTATCGGTCACAAGGAGATTTTAAGTGTGCCTTCTTCGATGATGCCGTTTGAAATGACTCTCCTGTGATAGGCCTATACGAAATAACTATGTTAGAATCAACCTATACATGCAGTATATGGTTGAATGTACCAGCGACAAAAAAAATTCCTTCACGTTTTACTGAATACTGAGGCTTGCATAAATAGAGGAATGTTTCATCAGTTTGAAGCCGAGGTCGCTGTTTTGTGATGAAGTCAACCTACTGTATACTATTTTGTGTATGGATTTAGAGGATGAAAAACTACTTTTTGGTGCGTAGGACTTATACTCTTAAATGCCGCGACCACCTTAGCACGGGCGCCAGGTACAGTAGTCAGTCGGAGTAACCAGGCCTGATAGTCTGCCAAATGCATGTAACAACCAGGTTCTCGGTCAGACACAAACTGAAAAGGTTAGCTTTAAAAAAATATATATATATTTCTCACAAGCCTGCTTCACGTCTCGACAAGCAAATACCGTACAAGTGAATGATCAGTACAAGTTCGGGAAGAGGAAAACAGTAAAATTACCTATGCTCACCATTTTGAAATATGTCTAAATCCAGTTGCTAAGGGAAGTTGTCTGACCAGGGATGTACATCTAGAAAATCCGATACTAAATCCAACCCTTAGAGTATATCGTCTCTGTATGAACTTAGCGTTGAATGAGATCACCAAACTGCTGTCCAAAATCAAACTGACGCAGAGCAAACACCCGGCCCTTTTTATAAAGACACCCGGGACACGACGATATTTCTGCGTAACCATTGCAAAACAAAACCCCAGTCTGATGACGGCAATGCGACACGTAATGGCAGTTAGGAATAACGGAGCACTGATCGTTTAGCCAAAAAAAAAAAATGCAACAAGCAAGCAGGGCGAAGAGCTCCGCCAACGGTCGCTTGGTGCTATAACTGACGAATGAAACAACCTCGTTTCAGCTCATGGATCCTCTACACACAATGATCTGTACTAAGCCTGAGCTAACTGCTCGCCAGCTAGCTCCGCTGTTCAGCGCGGCAATCACTGTATTTAATATTTCATGAGCAATTTCCGTGAATGAAAGCGTCAAATGCGACACGAGTTTCTCGGCGACCGTGCGTAAAGAATACACAATCACTATATATTGGCAATAGGATTCCAGATGATTGTTGGGGTTCGATTTCCGATGTCCCCGTCACATTCAACACTAAAACGGAAGAGGTGCGAAATGGGCCGAAATTGAATTTCCGCCGCGCAATGATTTTTGGTAATGAGACCTCGCAAAGTAAGTTGAGACGAAGATTTATCATTGTTTGGGAGTTTTGTTTGGGAGTTTTGTTAAGGAGTCCTTATTCATATCAAGTAGGGTATAGTATATATAACACATGTGTAAAATATTTGTAGCGGTTTGACTGATGTCAACGTGAACTTCAAAGCCCAATGACGTTTACCTTAATGTAGTCTGGCCCTAAATGTACTCTTGCTTTTAATGAAGCTTAAACTATGATGTAATCCAGCCATAAATGCAGGTCGAAACTTATCTTAGGTTGGATTACCCAACACCCAACTCTTCATGGAGTCTGGCCCTAAATGAAGTCAACAACTAGGGCCGGTCTAGATTAAGGTCCTGCGAAAAATGAACCCGCAAAAATATGAAATATAAGCGTAATATTTTTGTTTTTGTTTTAAATTGAATTTAATTTTTCTCATCAAATTAATAAAGTCAATTAGACGGGATTAATTCTCAGAACGATTCGTACCTTTACTAACTTTTAGATACCAATAACATTTTTTGTAACCGGCCATTTTAGTTTATAGTTGTACACAGATCCCATAGTCCAATCTGAACGGAATCGCATGCACAGAGGACATGATTACTTTAATACAGTCATGAAAAATGTTTAAATGAAGACCTAAACATATAAGGGAAAACTACCAGAGCATTATGGCATTGAAATAACAAATAATATCCTGTAAACTCTTGAGTTACGATTTCAAGTATATAGGCCTATTCAAATTACAAGCACAATTATTGATTACACAGATGTTACACGTAGGCAATTATTATAGGATGACATCAGATATTGCGTTTCTTTTCTTAAAAAGAAAAAAACCTTCAAACTTATACACTGAACCACTTTTGGACTCCCAAAATCGCTGAAATCGCAGAGCTTCAGGCGGCTTCTCCTCAGCGGCGGCACCAGACCTGTTAAACTGCGGGGGGGGCAAGAGGGGGGGAAAAGCTTAAATTTAAGGGGGGAAAACATTAATCTTTAATGTAATTTTGTACTGCTGAAAAAGCATTGACTTACCATCGGGAAAAAATTGGGGGGAGGCAAAGAAAGTAACCGGGGGCATTTGCCCCCTTGCGCCGCCGCTGCTTCTCCACCGAGACCACCATGGTCCTCACCTCTACATCAGGGGCCCCAGGCGGGCTCCTATAAGTCCCACGCCAAAATGCTTACTTGTGTGCTCACTTCACTCCAGAGAAATTTATACAAAATAGGCTATGAACCCCCTTTATAAGAAATCCTGCTGTAGCACATGAGCGCACATGGTGCGGGTGGGATGTGTTGCCGATGTAAATAGTATAACATTTTACATTTCAAAATAGGGTTAATATAAAGGAATTATTCATTCATTTTATATGGTTGGTGAACTATAACTTCTTGCGAAAACATATTGCCGAGTTTCCTTTATACGCTCTCGCTTTGTTCGGATTTCAAATGAAATCAACGAATTTCAAATGAAATCACAGCCGCCAGCTGACAGGATTTAACGACGTGGAATTCTAGGGCACTATGTGATTGAAAATTGTCAACAGTAGTTATACTAGCCGGTGTTGTAGACAGCTGAATTGCGTTCCTTGATGAACAGCATACTGGAGTTTCAGTTACATGAGTTTCAGTTCGTGCTGTCCACCTCGGTGATGGTAATCGAATTTTCTGGTGTCAGTTAACGTTGGATAGAATGTAACGATGTTAGCACAGCTACGGAATCTGACTTAATCCTCCCGATAACAGACTTCCGATTCATATGAGGGTCTTCATCGAATATACCGAATACTTCCGTTTCATCCGAGGATATACATTGACTATACCGGGCTACCTCATACCCATCAGGAGGGAGCAAAGGGGTTTAGTTGGCATGAGGTCTTGTAAAATGTTAGATCCAATAAAAACATATCTATGTAGGCCTATATCAAGGATCACAACCTAGGTAGGTGGACAACTTTGCGCAAACAGCTTTCTGGTAAACTAGAAATTAAAAACACGACTCTTTCAGTGAAACAATGGCCAGGCTCTTTCTTCATTCGATTAAACTAATATCAGTTAATAATAATCAAGATATTGCATTTTGCATTTCTGCAAAATTTTGCATTTTGCATATTGCATATTGCATTTCTCGTCCGTTCCATATGTAATAATAGTAATGAAATAATTATGAAAGGTTGTGCACAAGTTAGCCCCGTGTATCCTTTTCCCAAAACGGTAAACAAAATATTGAAATTCATTAAGAAAAGGTGAACGGTTAGAGGATTTTACATACTCCTACCTCGAATAAAGACTCAAAACTTTTTCCATTCACATGATTATTTTATAAATCAAGATAAACATTTAACAAGCAACATGTGAAATTTTCAGCTCGGTGCAATGAGAAAAGTGTAAACACTATTCAGAATTTGCTTGTTGTTATTCTGAAATGAGAACACTTCAAACAGTAATGATTGATCATGATGAAGAGTTATGTTACCAACTTCACATTAAGTTAGCTTCCGGATAATATAGGTTTTCCCAGCCAATTTCAACACTGTTTTGTTCATTTTCATCAAATTCACGCCGTTTTTACTGATCCGCTCAAATTAGGGTTTCTTTAGTTATTGCGTTCAAATTAATTTTCAAGCAGTCATTATTTAGTTCCTGCCATTCACAACTGCGTTTATTTAGTTCCATTTCGTTTTTTGGGATTAATGACTTCAATTACGTCATCCTAAAATTGGACGTTTCGCGTCTTTTCGCGATTGATGCAGTCGATGCGCAGAGGATTTTGTAGAAGTTTTTTTATTTTCGCTTTCGTTTATGGGCAATCAATTTCATCTGAAGATTATTCCAATGCGCCCTTGAAAAAATTCATTGATTTTTCCGACTGTGATTTTGTTGTTAGTTCTGAAACCAATTTCTTGATTTTTATTCCAATGTCAAACAAACAAGAATCTGAATATCCCTACGGGGTCATCTTGCATAACAGATTTGTTCCCTTTGAAATATTTCCCGGTCATTCTTTCACCTTTCCCTTAAGTTTTACTTTCTTATTTATTTATTTATTTATTATTATTTGTTTTTAAATTTATTTATTATTATTATTATTATTATTTTTTTTTTGGGGGGTGTTGCCTGCAATTTCCTGATGCGCCAGGCATATGAGACAGTTAGGAAAGGAATCTGTCCTAAAATTTTACACCCGGCCTAAGAATTGAAAGAAAACAAATGTTATAAATGATGCCAACTGAAATTGAATTCTTGATTAACTGCTTGCGACTGGTTCTGATGAAATTGAATGAACTTTGCGACACTCTCAATTAGAATGTAGCCTACCGTACTTATTTTGGCGATGGTTGTGGTTTAAATGACGATAGAATACTCAACTTATGAATTTGAATGTATCCTTTTGCCAGTTGAATGATGATGTAAAATGATCATTCATTTTCAAATCAAATTGAATGAGTCGGGTATTTGATTGAATGAAAAAGGGTTTGAAATTCGCTGGGAAAACCAATATTTCAGTTATTTTTTATAAACAGTTCATAGAAAATTGTGTACCCTTCCCTTTTAGTCAGGTAATCTGAAGTACGAAATACTTGCAATTGCTCAATCGTCATCTTATCCAATACATTAACGTTGGTCTGGCCCTAAATTTCCGTTAATACAACCCCTAATTCTGCATTATGATGTAGGCCAGCCCTAAATATAGCCATAACCTGAAAACCAACCAACAAGACCAGCCTTAACCGTGGAAACAAACTTGGGTTTTATTTAGGGCCCGGTTACACTTAGGGCCAGTCTAGGTCCCGCATAGCTAGATTAAGAGCTCGCAAATAAAAAAGGAGACAATTTTTCCAATCGAATTTGGTTTCCCGTTTCTTTTTAAACGAAGGCAAAACAGACGGGATTATTTATCAGGATGAGCTTAGCAGCTTAACATTTGGTTAACTTCAAGATACCGATTACATAAAAATGCAACCAATCATTGTGTACCTACGGTGTACATTAATACCATGAGAGTCCGAAACAGTGGCGCTTGGGACAAAATAACGTGATATCCAACCATTAAAGAAAAACATTCCAGAGTCTTATGGCACAGTAAAAAAATAAAAAAATAAAAAAATAGCGTTTCTACTTCTTAAGTAACAATCTCAAGTATGTCTATTTAAGTAAGACTAATTGCGGTGACACCATGTGAAATTCTCTATTGAGTAGTAATTGAGTAGTATGCTCTGATCGTCCTCGGAGCATACTGATCGAAACGTCGAGTTGTAACCTCCAGTTCTTTTCAGAACTAATTACTACTCAATAGAGAATTTCACATGGTGTCACCGCAATTAGTCTGTCTTATCCTCTTCACCACGCAAAGCTACAAGTTTTACATTTCTATTTAAATTACTTATACAGGATGTATCTATATATGCCTAGGCATTTATTAAGAGAAGAAAATCTGAAATTTTGCAAAGCGTTGGGCATGGCTAAATCACAAGTTACGCAAAAACGAAAGCCCCCATCCCCCAAATGTGTGTATATATATATATATATATATATATATATATATACATAAAATAATACTAATAATCAATAATAATAATAAAAAATTCAAGAAAAAATTACATAAAATTAACTGTTTTTGCATTGATAGTTAAGAAACTGGCCTACACCTGTTCACCATAAGGCCAAAAATAAAAGGTTTCTTGTCTCCGCGCGCGTCGCCTCAGACGCGTCAACATTTTTAGTTTTCTTTTTGTTTTATGCTGCTACAATTGCAGCCAAAACTGCTGGATCGATTGGAATTCTGCAGCGCTGTGTTTTAGACGACTTTTTCACATTATGTATGGTCTCTCTTAGCCACCATACTTTGTGTATGGAAACTTTAATCTGGTTCCAATTACCAATTTTTGTTTTAATAAATCGCGTCACCGCACCGATTTAGAAGCCGATGGCATGACCTTAGATTGCCAACATAAAAATAGGGGATATTCTCACAATGTTGATATTCTCACAAAGTTGATATTCAACTGAGCCGCAGTCACCAGTATATCAACATGTTTGATGGGGTGATGGGGATATAATTCACCCATGCAGCTAGTATGGCATTCTATACACGCTTCCAAGTATAGGCCAAGTGGTATGTGCTAAAATGTTTGCATGGATCATGAATTTAAACTTCTTGCGAAAACATCTTGCCAAGGCCCTTCACGCTCTCGCTCTCTATTAAGGCTTAATTGGATTTCAAATGAAATCAACGAATTTCAAATGAAATCACAGCCGCCAGCTGACAGGATTTAACGACGTGGAATTTTAGGGCACTATGTGATTGAAAATTGTCAACAGTAGTTATACTAGCCGGTGTTGTAGACAGCTGAATTGCGTTCCTTGATGAACAACATACTGGAGTTTCAGTTACATGAGTTTCAGTTGGTGCTGTCCACCTCGATGATGGTAATCGGATTTTCTGGTGTCAGTTAACGTTGGATAGAATGTAACGATGTTAGCACAGCTACGGAATCTGACTTAATCCTCCTGATAACAGACTTTTGATTCATATGAGGGAAGTTCATCGAATATACCGAGCTGCCTCATTTTGCTCCTCAAACGATAGCTTGAGAAAATAATAATAATAAAATAATAAAAATAATAAAAATAATAAAAATAATAAAAATAAAAATAAAAATAAAAATAAAAATAATGTGTGGACTTATATAGCGCACGTATCCACCAACTAAGTGGTGCTCAAGGCGCATTATATCATTACCCCTGCTCATAAGGCTCATAAATCATTCCTGAAACCATCTCAGCTCCCTGGGGAGTATACAGCTCAATTGCTGCCATTACAGCGCATATAGGGCTAATCAACCAACTCTGCCCTCACAGGTACCCATTTAACCCCTGGGTGGAGAGAAGCAATTATGGTTAAGTGTCTTGCTCAAGGACACAAGTGTCACGGCCGGGATTCGAACCCACATTCTGCTGCTAACACCAGAACTTGAGTCCGGTAAGCTAGACCGCTCGGCCACGACACTCCAATGTGTGTTTCCTACACTGTTTCTAGGTTTCAGTTGGCTTAACCTGAGAGGCCCCTAACTCCATATTTTCTGTGGCTATACCGTATGCTATGAGTCTAAGTTATACCCATATTTTAATCAACGTACGAATAGTTTCTAGTATAAGATCGCCTTCGGGTCTGTTCCATGAACAGGGGATCCTACGGTGCAATTAAATGCCTGTATACAGATTTTCAAAACGGTTATGATGGGACAGCTGAGTAAAATTTAATAAATAAACTCACTTTGTAGTAAATGATACATGGTGTATGTTTCTTTGAAAGCCGTGTTTCAGCACAAAGTTTTTGAAATGGTACAATTTGCGGCGTGGGCTTACCCCTGGGGATTCAATATTATTAATACCTCGTTATTAGATTGCAACGATTCGCCACTTAATGAACGCTGTACGATTGTTGTTGTTTTCCAATTTTGTGGATTACAGTGGCCGTGGAAGACAGTTGTGTCAATACATCTTCCCTTTAAACATTGCTTGTCCCAGCTATGGTTCATCCAGCTGTAGCCGGTCATCGGGTGAATGTAATTTGATTTTCCAGGTTGTAATTTATCTATTCTTTCCATAATTATCGATTGTGTATCGGCCGAGCGTTCAACAAGGTTAATTTTCACATATTGTCTCAGTTGTTGCACTTGTATTTTATTTTAATATCTATATCGATCAGCACAACTTTGGAACAGATATAGGGATATCCAAAGAAGCTGCCCATATAAATGTACAATCGGGAATTAGACGATGAAAAATATATTTCTGAGGTAATGTCCTGAAATACTGTACAGGCCTATAGCATTATACACGGCCTACAGCTACTCCAAACATAAGCCTTCGTGTGGTGGATAATTTAGATAGTCCATCCAACTTGTAGTGTATATAGCTTGAAGATATGGGTGAGTTTATGGTTCACTTCCGTCAAAAACACCACTCAGCTTTCTCATGGATATTAGAACATTATATCCAGCATGTGTTTATACCTCCCTGACGTCATCAACGGACCGCCCTTCTCTATCACTAGATCATAGCAGTCAGGGTCAGGGCACATGCTGTGCCTTGTCGATTTTAGTCTTTGCCCTAAAATATCCAATCCAAATTTTGCAGGAAAGGTATAGCAATTACCAGATTATAAAATTACCGAATTATCTATAAGAACTCAGGTGTAAAGTTGGTAAACTGAAGTGCTTTCATTTTAGAGAAACAAGGAATTGTTATATTGAATTTATGAAAACAAAATTCCATCTGGCAATTTTTTGTAAACCATACAATTATCTTCGTTTTCTTCAAAACGTGACTGAGCATCTTTTGTGATGAAGCTTTCACGGATTAGTTTATAATAAATTTCTTGAAAACTAGAGGGTTGAAATTAATTAGCAAATACCAATGCTGTACCTTCCTTTTAATAGGGACAGTATAACATTACATCTGGAAACGTACATGTTCTTTTCAACCTTCTAATTTTCCACAAAATATATCATAAAACGTTTCGTGACAACAAATAAATGCTCGCGTTTTGTTTAGAAAACAACGAAAAACTTTTTAAAAGATGTTTCACAAAACACAAAAAGAATTCGACTCAATGTTGTTGATTAAACGTGAGCACTTATTGTGGTTAGTTTCAAGATAATTATAATTCCTGAAAACTACAAGAGGTTTGAAATGAACGTACAGGTACGTTCCCAAAATAACCACTACTGTCCCTTCCCTTTAATAGAACAAACTGCATTTCAGGATGGATATGACAAGGGGGTATTTATCATAACGATATTACTTAAATGGACCAAATCAATCATTTTAATTGTCGTTTTCATCACAGTATATCACTAATAAAGAGGAGAATTTAACTTTCAAGACTAGATGTTGTGCACGCTTTATCCAGAAGAGAGCTATTCCTTCTTAGTCGAATATATCCATAATCTACTGAAGTACCCTTTTTTCATTTTGTGGGTTATTTTATTCAACTGGTCATGGGATACGTTTGTAATGACGGATTATGATAAATTATGAGATCTAAAACTCATCGAGTTTACGTGCATAGTAGAAATGTGTGTTCATTCCAGAGAATGTGATCAGTGGCGTAGCCAAAGGGGGACGGGGCGGCTCCCCTCCCCCACTTGTTGGCAAAATAACGTCTGTCGGTAAATTCACAAACTTGTTGGTATTTCTGAACAGAGATTTGTGTCCCTAAATGGGGATGGGGATGGGGATGGGGGTGGGGATGGGGGTGGGGATGGGGATGGGGATGGGGATGGGGGTGGGGATGGGGGTGGGGATGGGGTGGGGATGGGGTGGGGATGGGGGAAAGGGAAAAAAAGAAGAGTGGGAGCACGGGTTTCTTGGTGCCAGGTGTGGGCAAAAAATTGCCCACTGCCAGTCCCCCGTGCGGGAAAGGTAGCGGGTGTGGGCGGTGAAAAACACCACGCCTTGCCTTTGGGGCGGCAAGTGCAACCCACGCCCGACAACCTGGGGAATAGGGAAAGGGAGACAAGAGCAAAGGAAAAACTTTTATATAGAAACTACAAAAACAAGTAATTTACGAGCGGACCAAATCAAATCAACCATGTCAAATTGTTATTTTCAAGAAGGAAGAATATGTTGTTGACAGACCATTTAGTGATAAATTTGTGAAGGGAGTGATTGAGACTATGGAATTTGAACTCGAGAAGAATTTTTGTTTTAAACCAAAATTTCCAAACGACAAGAGGCGGAGAAAAACTATTTGTACGGTAGAGATGGTAAATAACGTTCTTCAGACTGATGATGAGGTAGTTGGCTAGGCACACGGCCTCCCTACTGCGACCCCTCGCATGCGGGATCAGTCCCCAGTAATGGTCAAAGTCGAAGGAGATGTCAGTCAGGAGGTTGGAGAGGAGGCTATGAAGGCTGTCGAGAGCAGGTTGTATTGCCGGGCACATGATGAGGAGATGACGTATGGAGCCTTTTTCACCGCACCATCCGCACAGCGAGGAAATTGACGGGTTTAGATGATGAAGAACTGCAAGAGATGGCAAGATGTTATGAAAGAGTTTGAACTGGATGTCTCCCTCCTTCTTTGAGGTCGGTAGTTGGTAGATGACCTTCGAAGGGATTTTGTGCGAAGGAGGGAGGAAACCAAGTTCGTGCCAGTGTGTGGACGAGGTTAACGGAAGCTCGTTGATGCGTTGGTTGAGGGTTCTGTACAGGGATTTCGACGAGGCGGAGAGAACATCCGTGGAGCCATCGAAGAGGATTTGACCAGGTGAGACAGGACGAGAAGGGATGATGTGAAGAGCTGCTGGATTCTGTAGAAAGCCGTTCTCGCCAAAAAACGTGGCGAAGTTGGTCGAGATGGTGTGGTGAAGGCGACAGAGTTCATGTTGCAGAATACGGCGAGAAGGAGCACGGAAACTTGTTGAGGAGAGATGGAGATCTTCAGCCGGAAGCCAGGTGCCGGTGTGAGTGTTGATGAGATCTCCGACGACTCTAATTTCGCCCGCAAGGAGTCGAGCGGAGAAGGCCGCGTGCCCGGGCGAATCACGGGTAAAGAGCGGGTGAATAAGGGGAAGATTGTAGACATGGTTGATTGATTTGGGGGGTGTTTCTATACGAGCTCCGAGTGTCATCCAGGCACGCAGAACCTCACTGTAGAAAACGGATAAACTGGTGAAATAATGGGGATCAATATCGTGAAGAAAGAGCTGATAATCCATATTCATTTTTTTGTAACAGCGAAGATTATAATCCATGAAGTTAAAACAAGAATGTGAATTCGTAGGATATCGTAGGATGAGGTTAAAGCGGAAAGTGAGGCTGCGTGCCTGGAGACAGGCTAGACCAAGACCACCTTTGAGAGGATGTTCAAATAATATTTTTCTCTTAAGGAGGTGTCGCTTGTCGGACCAGACGAAGTCGACAAGCTTGTCTTGGAGTTCACTTAGGATGCTTGCGGGGCAGGGAAGCACGGCTATGCGATGAAAGATTTTGGAGGCGGCGAGCTGGTTCGCCACGAGAATACGGCCTTTGAAGGAGAGATTAGAACAGAGATGTTTCCAGGACGAGATAGTTTTACATAGTTTTTCTTTGCAGTTAGTCCAGTTTTGCTGAGTGTAAATATCGTTATTGCCTAAGTGAAGTCCAAGAAAGGGGAGACCTTGATTGTTCCATTGGAAGTCAAGTAGCTTGTCGATTCGTCCGGTCCAAGACCCGACCCACAAACCCTTAGATTTTTGATAGTTGAGGCTAGCAGCAGAGAATCTACTAAATAAATCGTAAACGTTACGAATAGCATTAAAACCGGAATCCTGAGTGACAAAGACTGTAATGTCGTCTGCATAGGCCGAGACCGAGCAACGGCGTTGGGTATTCGGGATGAGAAGGCTTTTATCAGAGAGCTCTCTCCGCAGGGAATTAAGCAACGGCTCGATGGCAATAGAATAAAGCAAGCCCGAAAGCAGACAGCCCTGTCGGATACCCTTTTCAAAGGGAAAAGCTGCGGTAAGAGAGCCGCATACTTTGATGTGACTCTCGGCACCTTCGTATAACAGACCAAGATAAGACAAAAAATTGTCCCCAAATCCCATGGCTCTCATGGTAGCAAAAAGATCGAAAAGCTTTTTTCTGGTCAAGGTTGACCACGGCTAACGGAAGATCATTATAATTACAATAATTAAACGACTCTAATGAGATTTAAATTGTTATAAATGGTGCGTTCGGGAACGCAATAAGACTGATCTTCGTCAACGACGGTGCCAATGAATTGTTTGAGACGGTTAGCAAGCAGCTTGGCAAGAAGTTTATAATCGGTATTGAGAAGGGAGACAGGGCGCCAGTTAGAAATGTCGCAGAGGTCTCCTTTTTGGGGGATCAAGGTGATGACGGCTTTGTGAAAGGAGTTCGAAACGACGGCAGATTGGAGAATTTCGAAGAGATCATTCTTAAACAAAGGCCAAAAGGAGGAGAAAAATTCAGAAGTAAGACCGTCCATGCCGGGAGTTTTGTTCTTGCCAAGTTGCTTGATAGCAACATCTAGTTCCTCGGGACGCAGAGGAGCATCAAGGTCTACGGGATCTAGTTTAGATAAGTTTTGTAAGAGGGCCCCAAGAGCGCCCTCGTCAGTAGGGGCGCGGCTATATAAATTCTTGTAAAGGTTGCGACATTGAAATTTTATTTCTTCGGGCTCTTCCGTAAGGAGTCCCGAAGGAAGGCGAAGGCACGAAACGCTTTTAGACTGAGAATGGGTTTGTTCAAGATTGAAAAAATACGAAGAACTGGTGTCGACCTCATTGATATGCTGAAAACGCGATCTGACGAGGGCGCCCTGGGCCTTATTTTTAAGAAAACTATTTAATTCATTCCTCTGTAATTCGAGGACCCGTTGGGTTTCAGGGGTGAGATCTGGCGCAGACTGAAGGTCTTCAATAATGGAGTTTATCTCCTGAAAATTTTTTCCGTTTTTCCCTAGCTTTCTCTCTGCAATAAGTCTGGGTCAGAGATTTGATTTGGGCTTTACCAAGGTCCCGTTGCAGGTGTTGGTAAAGGACGATTTTTCAAGTTGCCAGTTCGACCAAAAAAGAGCAATGATGTCACGATAGTTTTTGTCTTCGAGGAGCGAGTTGTTAAAATGCCAATAAGCGCTCCCTTTGTTGCGGGGAGAAGGGCATTTAAAGCAGAGACTAATCGCAGAGTGATCGGAGAGGGAACAGGAGATGATTTGACAGGAGTGAATAGACGGAACAATGCTGGTAGGAGAGTAAAAGCGATCAAGCCTGGCTTTAGAAACTCCGCCAGGAACCGATTTAGTATTTCTGAACCAGGTGAATTTGTTTTCAGAGGGATTCAATCTGCGCCAGACGTCACAGAGAGACAGACAATGCGTGGAATTTCTGAGAGCCATGGCGACTTGGGGACTGTGCTCGGTCGGTCTATGCAGACGATCAATGGAGGGATTATCGGTGCAATTGAAATCACCACCAATGATTACGGGGCTGTCGTTGTGTTGGCCACAATGGGTGCTAAAGTCAGTAAAAGATTTCAAAGCAAAGGCATTGGATTGGGAGACAAGAAAATTATAAATGTTGTATATATTATCATCAACTTTAATTTTAAGAAATAAAATAGAGCCCTTAAACACAACACCGGAGGCTATCACGTCAATGCTATTATTAACAAGAGTGGTAACGCCGGAGCCAGGGGAAACACCTGGAGCGCAGAAAGGAACATAATTGGACCAATATTTCCAAAAAGGACAGTTTCAGAAAGATGATAAATTTCTTGAAGAAAAATAACGTCATAATTGAGGGGCAGAAAATCAAAAAAACTTTTGAAGGAAACGTTCTTGGTGGCATTGGAACAGCCTCCGGTGTTGAGCGTAATTAGTGAAAGGGCCATGAAAAAAAGAAAAACATACACATGATACGTTTTAATCATAATGAAAGGAAATTAAGCCTCCAATTTTTTGATCAGTTTTTTAATCCTCTGCTGCATACCTGCATACTATTGTGGAGAGCCGGGGCATTACGCAGTGGTTTGAGTTGCCGAACAAGTCCAGGTAAGTTGTGTGTAAATTTGCGAGCTGTCTTTTGGTTTTCTTTGGCATTTTACAGACGAGAGGAATTTTATGTCTTGATGACTCAGAGGATTGTTGTATGTGGGGAGGGCGCGGTGGGGTAAGAGTCCTCCTCTTCCTCCCACATGTTAGAGTCATCGCTTGTGACGTCATGGGAGCCGGGGTGGACGCATTGGTAAGCTGACTTGAGGAGGCGATGGAGGGGGTGGGTGAGGGGGCCGATGACGGAAAGGCGAGGGATTTGGGGTGGGGAGAGGAAAAGGGTGGGGGTTGGGGACATAGTAGGGGTGGGGGAGGGTTGGGTGAGGCATCAGTAAGGGAGAGGGGTGTTGGCATGGGTGTCAAGGAGAGACCTTGCGTGGATTGTGTGGGGCTGTTTTGGTCTAGCACTTGGGTTAGAGTGGGAGAAACACTTTGTTTAGGTTGGGGCAGTGGGGATTTTTTCCTTAGTTTTCATTGGAAGACGGGGGACTTCAAGGTTACAAGGCGGGGCTGATCTTCAGGTGATTTGACAGGGGACAATTTTCTCTTAGCAACTATGTCAGAAAACATTCTAGTTGGAGCTGGAGGAGTGCCCCATATGTAGGGAGTGGTGTCCATAGTGGGCTCTTCTGTATCGGAAATAGTGGGGGGCAGGGCCGCTAGCCTCAGAGCCGGCCGCCCCAGCGGAAGACGCAGCAGGCCGGACCTCCGATGCTAGCAGAGGTTTTAGTGCTGGGAGCAGGCGCCTCGGCAGATGTCGGGGTAGACCCGCTCGCCGGCGCATTGGGTTTTGCCGCGCGAGCGCGGCCCGCAGCGGGGGCAGGCGCGCGGGCAGGAGGCGGGCCACGCCCAGTCCCGAGCGCCGCGGGTACGGGCAGGCCCACCCCAGCCGGGCCCTTAACAGCCGAGGCTCCGGCAGACGCCGGTGTAGGTCCTTCCTTCGGTGCATTATGCCCGGTCCGAGGCGGACCAGCCCCACCCCCAGCACCCGAGATGGACGCCCCACCGCCAGCCGAGGCGGACCCGTCTGTGGCTGCGCTGGGTGGGCGAGTGGGAGCACGTTTGGGAGGATGTTTGGGGTCGGATTTGTTGTGTACGAAGATGGGAGGGGGTTAAGGGGCTTGGAGGGTTCGTTGGGGTCATCGTGGGTCTGGGGTTTCTTGCAAAAGCGGCTGATGTGGCCGAATTCACCACAGTTAAAGCATCTAACTGAATCGGTAGACAAAAACACTCTGTAATTCGTACCGCAATAGGAAAAGTTTATGTGATCAGGAAGGATGATGTTTGGCTTGATGAGGACCTGGACTTGCCGGCGGAAGGACATTATGTGAGACAGTTGTTTGTTTTTAAAACCAAGGGGTATGGGTCTAACAGCTGACACCACCTTACAAAAACTAGAAATGTTATTAAGAAGAATACGATTTGGAATTTTGGGATAAACGTTAGAAAAAGTAAAGCGGGTGGTTGGTTGGATGAGAGGGGTGAGCTCCAGGTCAACCCGCGGGTAATGGCGTCAGCTACCTCCTCTCTGAAACTCATGTACAAAGCAATACGATTGTTCGAAATGCGGCTAGCAGAAACGACATGTTTTTCAGGCATTGAGTCGTGGAATTTCTCTAGGTAGGATTGAATATAGACGTTATCTAACGCTTTGAAAGCCAGTCCATTGTTCCTGGTGACGCCCCTAAACGGTTCGTCACCAGGAACAATGGGTCCGGTCGCACCCGCATTGACAGTGTTAGGTTGGGCTACAGCGCGTGGTTCCGCTTGAGTGGCCATGGTGGCCAGCTCAGTACAGAAACCAACGACACAGGATGAAAAATAGAGCCTTAAAATACAGAAAAATAACAAAATGAAACACGATAAACTTGGTCTAGCCAGGTCCATACAATTATAAAGAAACAAGGACCTAACAAGGTCTATAAACAGGAAATTTGAGAACTTACTCAGAGCTCGAAGGAACACCCGTCCGCTAAATAAATAAATAAATAAATAAATAAATAAATAAATAAATAAATAAATAAATAAATAAATAAATAAATAAATAAATAAATAAATAAATAAATGTAGAAAGACAACAAATTAATAATTGTAAAATTGAAAAATTAGTTACCCCCGATGGGAAACTTGTGGATGAGCCTAGCTCACTATTAAGATTAGTCAAAAGCTTTTATTCTGATTTGTATACTTCCGAGAATATTTCCAGTTTTGATCTGAATGATATTATTTCTAAAATCGAGACCAAAGATATTCCAGATGATATAATTGAAGATCTAGAAAATGATATCTCCAATGATGAGGTTAAAACTAGCCCTATCTCAAATGAATCAAAACAAATCGCCAGGTCTAGACGGCCTTACTGTTGAGTTTTATCAATCCCTATGGCCGGTTATCGAAGATGATTTTGTCGCCGTTTTAAAAGATTGTTACAAAAGAGGGCATTTGTGTAAATCTATGAATGTTGGTCTGATTAGGTTGATTTATAAGATGAGAGGAAGCAGGTTTGACCTAAAAAATTGGAGACCGATAAGTCTTCTAAATGTTGACTACAAGATTTTGTCAAAAGTTCTCACCAATAGGTTGAAAAAAGCTATGCCATTTATGATAGGTGATGAACAAACGTGTGGTGTCCCAGGGAGGAAAATACACGACAACCTTATGCTTTTACGTGATAGTGTTGATTATATCAACTGGAACAATAAGGAAGCAGCCATCTTGAGTATTGATCAAGAAAAAGCATTTGATAGGATTAACTGGTTTTATATGTTTAGTATGCTGGAAAAAATGGGGATTCCCTCAAAATTCCTTAAATGGATTAAGCTTTTATATAGTAATCCTATGAGTTGTGTTATTGTAAATAATTTCATTGGCAGCCCTTTTCAAATAAGTAGAGGAATTAGACAAGGTTGCCCCCTGTCTCCTTTGTTATATGCTGTTTGTGCTGAAGGATTGGGAACCTTAATCAGAAATAACGGGAAATTAGAAAGTATTTACACCCCTGGTGGGACAGAATGTGTTAAAATTATTCAGCATGTAGATGACGTTACTGTTTTTATCTCTAAAGAAAGCGATTTTCATGTTATTACAGATGTTTTGTGTAAATATTGTAAAGGTAGCGGATCTAAAGTAAACACTAGTAAAACCACGGGTCTGTGGCTTGGCAAATGGAAGAATAGAGAGGACAAGCCATGCGGTTTTAACTGGAATAATGATAAACTTAAAATTTTGGGTATTTTTGTTGGAAACAGTGTCACGCCGGCAGACAATTGGGAGCCCAGAATCAACAAAATCAAGTGTGTTTTAAACAAATATCAGCAGCGTGATCTGACCCTGACAGGAAAAGCAGTGATCGTGAACGTTATGGTCGGTAACAGTCTTAATTATCTGGGTAGTGTTATCTCTTGCCCTGAAGACTGTATCAAGAAAATTGAGGACGCTATCTATAGTTTTTACTGGTCAGGTAAACCCGAAAAAAATCAAACGCGCCACTATCACTGGGCCTCGGAACATGGGGGGAACTGGTCTTGTCGATGTCAGAGTTAGGTTACGCTGTTTAAAACTGATGTGGTTGAGTAATTATATCAAGAGCAGTGGCAAATGGAAGATTTTATTTAATATTGGATCAAAAAAACCGGCGAGAGCCATAATTTGGGATGGTATGTGTTTGAGAAGTCCAACAAAAATTTGCAGACCACTCCATTTTATAAGGACCTTTTCGCAGCCTTTGGAAAAGCCGAGGCAGTGATCAGACCAGATTTTCTTCAAAGTTAGAAGTCATGAACTCCCCTCTCTGGAATAATCCAATTGTCACATATAATAAGAACAGAGTGGTGTGTTGTAATGAATGTATGTATATGATTGTTGAATAAATGGAGTTTTAAACTCCACTTTTACGAAAAAAAAAAGAAAAAAAAAAGAACAGAGTCTTAGCAAGTCCTTTTCTCAAGGCGAAGGGTATCACTAAGTTTCACCATGTTGTTAGAAACAATAGGCTGATTACCTTCAGGGAATTGGCTAGAAAATGTAATATTAATCGTACCAATGCAGGGCGAATAGTCAAACGTCTTAATCAAAATATTAATCCTACCCTCTTTGAGGAAAAACGGTGTGGGCCCAGTAATCACCCAAGCAGGTGGTTAAAAATAAAAATTGATCCCGGGGACGAGGATTTTGTGCCATTCTATAAAGTTAATACGAAAATCACTTACAAAGCACTCAAGAGCAGGATTTTTATGTGTCCAAAAGCCCAGGAAAAGTGGGCTCCGATTTTAGGTCTCACAAATATTTTTGATTGGACCAATGTTTGGAGTAAAATTAACAAGAACAATATTATGGACGCTAAAGATAAAGATATCCTTTTTAGACTTTGTCATAGAATCCTACCTACCAGCGATAAACTCAACAAGATGAATGTCACTGATAAGCTAGAGTGTCCATTCTGTAAAACAGACAATGAAACCATAGAGCATTTGTTTATCTATTGCAAGAACATGGTTGAACCTTGGATGTATGTTGAATATTTAATTAAGAAACAAGTAGGCTGTCGTTTATTTTGCCTCAATGATTGCTCAAGAATCCTTTGCACTAACTTGTCCTTTATTTCAATGGTAATTGTTAGCATGATGATTAAGGTTATTTGGAAAACCCGGTGTGAACGTGTTTTTAATGAAGGAAAAAGTAATATTGTCCAAACTAATATTGTCCAGATTTACAAACAAACCGTCAGACATTTTCTTTTAAGGGAAAGAAGTAGACTCAAACTTCGTGATTTTAGCAACATGTACACATTTTTGTGTGTGGTCCAAGAAGAGAGGCTAACCTACAAATTCTATATGCCCAATTTTAATATTTTATTTTAAGAAATTCATTTGTAAATTGTGTTTCTATGTACATAATTCTCCTTGTACTGTTTCATTGTAAATAATTGTATTTGCTGTTTATTTGTGAGTGATTCATGAATAAATGAAGCTGTATAGCTTCAACGCACAAAATAAATAGTGAGTGAGTGGTGAAATTGAGTGGGTGAGTGGTGGTGGTGGAGTGGTGAGTGGGTGAGTGGTGAGTGGTGGGTGGGTGAGTGGGTGGGTGAGTGGTGAGTGAGTGGGGTGAGGTGGTGGGTGGTGGTGGGTGGGTGGTGGGTGAGGTGGGTGAGGTGGGTGGGTGAGTGGTGGTGGTGAGTGGGTGGTGGGTGAGGTGGTGGGTGGTGGGTGGGTGAGTGGGTGGTGAGTGAGTGGGTGGGTGAGGTGGTGGTGGTGAGTGAGGTGAGTGAGGTGAGTGAGGTGGGTGGGTGAGTGAGTGAGTGGTGGTGAGTGAGGTGAGTGAGTAAGTGAGTGAGTGAGTGTGAGTAAGTAAGTAAGTAAGTAAGTAAGTAAGTAAATAAAATAAAATAAAATAAAATAAAATAAAATAAAATAAAATAAAATAAAATAAAATAAAATAAAATAAAATAAAATAAAATAAAATAAAATAAAATAAAATAAAATAAAATAAAATAAAATAAAATAAAATAAAATAAAATAAAATAAAATAAAACAGTGAAAATGTTTAGAATTATCAAAATTATGAGAATTATCTCATAAATTCTCCCTCAAAACATTTTTTTTAATCCGAAAGTTTCAAAAGCCAAACTTCGTGTAGCGAGACGTAGGATGTTTTTTTTTGTGAACACTGAACACAGTGGAGAAAATATTAAAAACATATCATTATTTAAAAAACGTTCATATAGCGCCCAATCCATGTAGACATGCTCCTAGGCACTTAACAAACATGCTAAATTGTAAACGTTTCCTGACACATATATGTAATGCTGAAGCGCGCCCCCAACAGATCGTATACGGAGCGGATACAGGAGCAGATATTTGGATACATCCACGACGTGTTCCTCCTGCCGAACATGTATAAATTGAATGATTGTAAATCCTTCAAGGGAGAGTTGGCGTTAGGCTGGTGATTCATTAACCCGTCAACCTATTGTATACATCCAAAAAGGCTAATACAATAACCAATCATGCATATTACCGTTCAAAATACAGGATGTGCACGAATTTGTTTATCTAATGCAGAGATACAATTCTTTATACCTCCGACAATTTGATGTTAGCGATACTCTTTTCTTTAAAATGTGTTGAATTAAGATTTCGATGCCGCACTCATCGGAGGATAATTAAAGATTTATTCAAATTAATTTAACATGGGTCTGTTGTTGTTGAACTACGCCGAGGATGTTAATCAACGTCATTTCAGTCTGCCAGGCTGCAAGCTTCCACCTGCGCAACATATCAAAGATTAGGAGAAAATAATCTTAACCCTGATGCAACCGAGCAGATCGTGCATGCTTTCGTCACTAGCAGGCTCGACATGGGAAATGCGCTCCTGCATGGTCTACCGAAAAACCAACTTCAGACGCTTCAAAAAGGTACAACACTGGGCAGCTCAGTTGGTAGTTCGAGAAAATCCGATCACGAGGACACCGATCCTGAAAAACCTGCACTGGCTACCAGGAGAAGCACGAATAAGATCTTGCTACTCGTGTATTTATTGTCTGCACTCCAACATACCTGACTGACATACTGACCATCAAAGAAACTCTCTGAAACCTGCGCTCCAGTTCCAACCGATCAGTCTTTTTTCATCCCCAGAAGCAAGCACAGTTGGGGAGAGCGTGCCTTTTCCATCGCTGCACCCAGGCTCTGGAACAATCTTCCTCACAACATTAGACAATCTCATTCAACGCCCATGTTCAAATCTTCACTCAAACCCCCCCTTTTTTTTCCAGAGCTTACTGTACGGCGCCATGGACAATGACCGTTGGATTGGCGCCTTCTAAATCTAACGATTGATTGATTGAAAATGAATAAATATGACAAATATTCATTGAGTTTGTTTCATTATTTTCTCGATCGACAACGACACAACGTAATAAGCTGAACATTTCAAAGAAGATATGGATACCGTGTGAGAAACAGTTTAGTGGGCTATGGGCAACTCCATGGTTACTCACGTGGCGCCTTATAAATCTAACGATTGATTGATTGATTGATTGCTTGCTTGATTGATTAATTTAATAAAGGAATGAATATGAATGAATATGACAAATATTCATTCAGTTTGTTTAATTATTTTCTCGATAACGACACAACGTAATAAAGCTGAACCTTTTAAAGGATATATTGAATCAAAGAAGATATGGATACCATGTGAGAAACAGTTTAGTGGGCTAACTTAATAAATAGTCTATGGGCAAATTCATAGGTTACATTTTTAAGGTTTTGGTCCCACTCTTAATGTCATAATATATATATTTCACAAATTTTTTCACAGTAGTTGCATTATACCCAGACTTCACTCAGTCAAAGTATGAATTTCAGAAATTTGCTACGTACGCTACATAAGTATGCACATTTTTCGATCAGCAAATACGAACTTAACATTCATCCGGTATGTTGATCTTACTAGAAAATTGGCCTGGAAGGACTAGCAAAGACCCCAGATTGAGAGCCATTTCGATTATGATGAGCATAATGCTCGTGTGCTGAACGATACTGAGTGGTTTTTGAAATGTATTTATGTATCTCTGACTCGGGTCGAAAACCTCTGCTGTTTAACACATCTACCCTGTTTGGGGATTAGTAGCTCTCTGGCCGATATCTCCGGTGAGGTTGCAAAGTTGAAAGTTCCCTTTGCAGTTGTTTCAACAATCTGGACTGGGGTTTGGCATAATAATGGCAGATAATTGTACATACTTAATGTGCTTGACTGAAACTTAGGATTTTGCACATCAGAACCGCAAATAACTATCAAAAAGAATTTCTTTTCGGGGACACTATTTCAACACAACAAAGGTTAAATTATGTCACATGCTTCATAAGCGATCCCCACATGATAAACTGACAATTTGGCAATTTTAGACCGGACATAAACAAAACAAATTATTTAAAAAAATATGTATTTTTTGTTATGAAATTATTCGTATTATGAAATGTAAGAAAACAATTATCATATTTATTTATAAAATTGGAAATATATGAAAGGTGGAACTGATTTTTCATTTTCGAGTAGAATTTGAACTGAAAATACTGCCTATACAAATGGACAACATGACAGACGAAACCCTCTCAGTACCAAATTGTTTTGACATAAACAACTGCTGGTGACCGCATTGTTTGACCACTCAAGCGTGAAGCACACATTCTTACACAACAGAAAGCTTGTGTTCAAAGGCCAATTTTACAAACTCTATTATCACCTTGAAGATATCGTTTTACAGCAAAATAAATAATAACACATATCTTACTTATTGAATTCCCTTTCATAAAATCCAAAGAACATTAAGATCGGTCAATAAATATCCAAGTTCTCGGTCTTTGTTTCCTCAGTGTGATCTGTAAACTCAAACACCTTTTTGTACACAAACACATGGCGCTCCGTAGGTGTTTGGCATTTCGGATCTTTCCACTCCAGTGTGAAGGGATTGCATAACAGCAACCTTATTTTATTTCACCATCAATGGAAAGATCTGATCTTGCTCTTTCCAACCATTGTAAGCTTGGGTATGGAGTGTGAACATGGACAAAACTACAGCTTTATAACAAATGGCCTTTGTGCTCAGGCTTGAGTGCTTTTTTGTGTGAAAGCTTGGTCGACTAAAGTCGCCTATGGTAAGGAAGAGGGGGGTATGAGTGCAGTCGACTAAAGTCGCCTGTGGTAAGGAAACCCATCTGTGACTGCAAGGGTCAAAATCAGTCAAAATGTTGATATACTTGCCAAGTGTAGTAAGTACATTTACATGTCAAAATGAGTTGACTGATTTTGACTGGTAAAAGCATTGTTTTGTATTGTTGTGGGTGGTCAAAATGACGGTAAAAACCAGTCAAAAATGCCCCTGTGTGCACATTTAGGTCAACAGTCAAAACAGTCAGTTGACTGATTTTGACCTCTATAGCTACTTGCCACTAAAGTTCAGCTGTAGTATGAGGGGTTTTTGTCAAGTTGTCTCACAAACACGCATAAACTACCGTACATAATGAGCTGAAACGTTCACACGTTGGACTCTTCAAACCTAACTACGTATACTTTATCATTAATAACAATATATAGAGCATGTGAATTGTCTACACTTTGCGTGACCTTTAGAGTACCAGGGTGATTTCACGCCAGGCAAATGTGTGTGTATTTGTATGCAGAGTTTGTACATTTTGTACTTTTGAATTTTTGGGGTGGTCGCTTTGTCTTTGGGGAGGGGTTGAGGTAATTTGTGTAGGTTTTTATCAACCCCCAAATCCCATGAGGTGGCTTGAGGGATTGTTTTAAGCCACAGAAAGGCCAGGCCAACAAGGATTCACTCCATGCTATGGGTATGCTTATACTCAGACCATCTCCAAATAATTGGTTACGTGTTGTACACATGCATTTTAATGGAAAACTCCAAGCGACATTCTGATTTGACCACGTTATTTCGTTCCTCTTTGAATGTTAATTAATGAGTGTTAAAGTCACGCTTGGTTCGCATTCAAAATTAACGTCATGTCTACGGTTATCATTTCCAGTGGCGCCTTGTTCAATATTACCCCAATGAAACATTAAAAGCGAACAGAATTCAGGTATCATTTATACGTTATACTTATTATTCATACACAGTGTCTGATTTCTCTCTGTCAGAACCGACACAAGATTGTTATGACCACTTCAGCGCAGCAAACCGTTGAAGCCTTGTCGGCCCAATGGGAGTCTTCACTGATTGAAAACTACTCACCATCACTGATCCGCATCCCCGACCCTACCAACACCCCAACCTTGTAATTAATCAAGCTGGATGATCAAATTATGAGCCAGACAGGGGGGTGGGGTTTAAAAAACAAGGCCTACAAGTTTTCTATAAACGATGTCCAACGTTTTCTGAATTGATTTTCTAATTGAAGAGTACAATTTCCTTGCAATCGTGCACTACGTTTTAACGTGGTTAAAACATTTCCAGAAGCAGGCCTTGAAATTCACGGAGACAATTGCCTCCTTGCTTCTAGCCTTGGCCTTGTATCCCCTTGGAATACTTCTATAAACATTTGGATTTGTTTACAAACAAACAAATCCTTGAAGGCCTGCAAGAAAGATACTCTATAACCATGTATAAAGATGGGTAAGGAGTATGTAGCGGTTGTCTTACATTGTTCAGGTGATGGCGAGTCTGACATTGTAGTAATATATGCAAGTGTCCCACAGTCTGTCGTAATTAGAACAATACCGCTCATCAGTGGCCTATGCAATTTAATTGATTCTTGATTCTTGAAAACTGCCGAGAATTCCCAAGATCACACAGAGGTTGTTCCTTTCACTATGATATTATTCTATAGGCCCTACTCGTAGGTTACAATCATGTTCAGAAGAATGGATACCAGCATAAATCAGTACTCTGCAAAAGCACTACCATAATATCCAATCAGTTATATATATAAACTAGCCCCGATGGTCAGTTCATTATTATGTTATCGTGATGTGATTATTACTGAATAGGCTTGCCTTGTAGCTTCATGTATCCTTAAAGCATGCGTCACGTGTGGGGGAAAAGTGTCGCCAAAATTACACGTATGCAAACTGTATGACAGGCTGCACGTTCCTGCACACGCTTTATAAACGAGCTTCCATATTATGTAAGGCGTTACATGTTGTGGTTTTTAAATTTGTTAAGATTTATTTGTATTCAAGTAAGTGCAGTTTAATGTGCAGTTTAATGTTGTACCTTTCCTTTTGTTTCTATATGGGTATGCATTATTTTCTTTCCTCGATTCAAGATAGGGCTATACATAAAATAACCAACCATTGAAAGTTTCATCCGAATGTGGAGTCTAAATCACGAGTGACAAAGCATTCACAAAAAGTACAGAAAACACGTAGAGCAAAGTGCTGACTTCGAGCGCACTTGAGAGCACTTGACAGCACCGACGATATAATTATTTTAAGGATTACTGGTAGGCTTTCACGTCAAGTTAGCTTTGGGATAATAATTCAATAATATTGAAGTCGGGTCATTACCTTCCTTTTAAGGTTTACAATATACACATGGTTTCTCTGCTCTGTTGTAATATCCTAAGTTATATAGTGAAACCAATTAAGTAGCAGATACTCAGATGACTTTCCATGGGAGCGATCGATAGAGGGAGCATGATAGAAAAAGATTAGTTGTCGAATTCAGATATCCATTCCAACCCGTGCTTTACTCGCTTTAAAATTGAAGCTTTGTTAATAATGACAAAGTTACATCAGGAAACAAGTAAAAATCTAAGAGGGATGTTTTGTCTTTCCAAATTATATGTTCTCACGAAAATATATTGAAACTTTTTTGAATACGAAATAGATTAAGCAGAATTCGATTTGATTTTGATATAAATTGTTCACGGCACATTTTGTAAATAAACAAAATTATGTCACCTTATTTTAGTTTACATACATAATTTTGAACTCCTTTAGGTAACTCAAAAAAAGACCTGTATTGAATTTCGTGTGTTACAATTTAAAATGAAGACAGTTCGCTATATGAAAAACCGAAGGTTAATTTCCAGAAAGGAAATTTGACACAATCAGGATACAAAGGCCTCCACCCTACATTCTGTACACAACAACGAAAAACCATGGGAGTATAGAAGAAGACATGGAATACGATACTGAAGCAACGGACCTACTCTATCTGTACAATATACAGGTTTGAGTATTCGATTCTTCAGTAAACAAACCCGAGAGGCTAACAATTCCCCGTAATATCTCAGCGACTATACACCTACGAGTTACAAACTTTTGTGCCTCTAGCTGGACAAAAATATATTGAATCAGACATGTCAGTAAATCTATTGAATCAGACATGTCAGTAAATCTATTTAAGGCAAATACATTCTACTGAACTTTTTGTATATATTATTCCGGCTGTAAATCTGCGCCGGCTCTCAGTTTATTAGGCTGTTTGCCACACGTTGAGATCCCGTGAAGCCGAAATTACTTCAGCCTCTCAAGTGAACTATATGATGATTCCCCGCCAAATTAAATCACATTTATTCCCGCCAAAGTAAATCGCATTCATTGCGCTCTCGATTTAACCTACTTTCAGCTTCTCTGAACTACCGACTATTATAGCTATTTCAACCAATATTGCATTCAAATAAAGAAATAATTATTTTAATTCGCTGTTTTTTGGGTTGGGTTATTGAAAGATGTTATCTTCTCATTTTTCTGGGTAAACTCTTCAGCTATTATGATGTATTCTGATAAACAATTGAGGCAAGTCACAATTGAGACAAAACTAATAATTACAAAAATTCTCAAAAATTATCACAGTTTTACATAAACATTTTAAAATTGTACGGAAAATCCCTTGAAATCAAGTTGATCCTTGGGGTGTTATTAAAAAAAATGAATTTACGTCTTTATAGGAAAAGAAATTCATCTTATAATAAATACGGTTGTGTTTCCAGACACAGTGTAATAAGCTGAAATTTCAACAGGATAGTTTTTTCATGTACATCTGTAAGGACACTTCGTAACAGCTTTATTCGAGCTTTTTTCTACCTTTCTTTTAAAGATATCGATTTTATATACAGTGTCTAACTTGAGCATCGATAGAGCTGAATATTAAAGGAATACTTTTGGACTTTCCTCAAAATGCGACAAGTGTTGAACACGAATGATCTATCAAAATAATATAACAGCCTACATCAAAATAAGGAAATGCTGTACCGTCCTTCATGAACTTGACAGTTTCTATAGCCTGATGACCTGCTAATAAACAGATCTCAGAATCTCACATGGGTTGACGGGACATCGCCATTCGCCATCATTTTAACCACTTTAATTTGTACTCCGTCAATACCGTGCTCACGGCGGTTGTCATGACATGTTTTCATATAAAGATGATTGGGACTTATCAATACTGTTCTTGGTATTCCTTGCATTATCCCGACTTTCTCTGATCTACAGACATTTTGGAATGCAATTGTACTCACTGACCCGGCCAAATCTGGAATTCAGTCTCGCTAAAAACACATTATCATGTAAATATCCTATATCTGTAGCACCCGACCCAAAATGCCAACAACTGACTATCCATGTTGTCACATCCATAGATGAAACGACGAGCCTTCGATCGTTACGATACAGCTAAAGCTGTCAAAAATATTGTCGCTGTGTGGGTGTCTCTGATGGGTATGATTTATAGTCAAGTGGCTTTCTGTAATACCCGGGTCTCGAATAATATGCGAGATGCCGTAGGTACAGACACATACTTCAAGTAAGAATTACCGTACTCTTACGCTGGGACGAGGGGGCGTTGATAACTACTGAGCTAGGCCCCGGGTTAAACTCACACATCTACAAAGTAGAGCAATTTCCTTAGAACAATTTTGTTTGTAACTGATATGTATCCTGGTTGAATAAAATTAAATAACAATGCTATTTTGCAGTTGAGATTAAAAGTTGAAACTTCACCAACATTTTGCAACACCGCATTGTTCAGTTTGCCATGCACTTAAAAAACAGCCCTCCCGCCTCCCAAAATAAGCATCTCATCGCACCTTCATGTTAAACTCAGACATATTATGTGAAAAAAAACATCCGATTGCAATGAAATAGACAATCATGCTCTGAAGCATCCAGCTGCAGTGAAGATCACAGTAAATAACAGTGGTTCCTAAAACTAATATCGGTGAATAGGTCTAACAGTAAAACAAAAACGGATTTCGGAAAGGGAAAAACGTGATACGTTAAACAGCAAAAGAAACTTACTCGCTGTAGCCAAGGTCGAGTTCCTGCAACTTCGTCCCCACCGGTGAAGTACCGTATGATTCAGTATGATAGTGAACGGGATGACTTCCAAGTCCGCTTTGAACAGGTTTGTAATCATTCGCTGTAAATCGAGGTTTGCATTTGCTATCGGCGTTGCCTTCTACATCTGTTATAGTCAAGAGTGGGTTGCAAACCGACTTGAACAGATGCTGACGAATGTAATATTGACCGGAATGAGTTGCAGTTGGCTGCTCTGGTCATTATTTCTAAAGGATGGGAGGAAGGTGAAAAAGGATTAATATCACGTGACACGGTATTAATTGCGCATTCATCATGCAGAAATGTCCCAGTTATAAAATTTAATTTATTCACGGTGATTTAAACTGCGACTGTTCACTTTATATCAAGGCTTGTAAAAATGGACCAGTTAGTTACAGTTGTGATATGACAGATGTTACATGGAGAGGAGGACACATCATTATCGCGGTGTAAAGCATTTCTTTCTGTCAGTACAGATCCACGTGATCACACTTAGACTGGTAAGGATAACAGAATGGTCCCTTGTAGGCATTGATAATTAGCGCTATAAGTATACTTGTGTATACAGGGAACCAGACAAAGATGGCCGCAGCGTAACAATGGTCTATTGTGGTCCATCTGTTGTTATTCGCAAAAATTGTGAATATACATGAATAAGGCAAGCTCGATTCCCTGCGATGGATCATGCACTCTGCCAAAATGTATGTAGATGACCAAGAGATGTATATACAAAACTCACACGTGAAAGTTTTGTTCATTATGTCGTTAACGAGAAAATAGTACCGGTAACTATTAATTTTCAAAATAATTTGATTAATTGTACTAAAATGATAGCACCTGAGACAAAAATATTTCAAGGGATGTTTGATACCATCATCAACTTGACACCAAGTAAGTTTTATGTAAAGTTGTGATCATTAATGGGGAGAATATACCATTAGTAGGGGGTTTAGTAGGTAGATTTATGAAACCAATTTATTTTGACATCAAAATTTAGTGGGCTCCTACTGTAATCATGCTGAAAATTCAGTTGGGAAAATATTTTATTTATTTTACTAAAATGTTAGCACCTCAGACAGAAATACATTATATAAAAGAAATGTTATCATTTTTTTTTAGCTTGATTAATTTGTGTATCGCTACGTCGGTGGCCTTGTTTCCGGTACAATGTCAGTAGGGCTATGTAACACATATATTCGTGTAATGTTATAGCTTTTAATGAAAAGACCTACATAAGGCGGGTCACCATTTTTAGTTTTCTTATTTTCATGTTTACAATTCATGTATCACTTTAAAAAAAAAAATACACGTTACAAAAAATAAATAAATAAATAAAATAAAAATAAAAATAAAAGAGTGTCACCGCACCGATTTTGAAGCCGACCTATGACCAGAAACCGGATACTTTTGTTTGACCTAATTACGTACATCAACAAATGCATGTCTAGCACTCACGTGATTTTGTTAAAGGGGCAATATCGTCACAATCAACAGGGCATGGAATCGGAGTGCTAGTTTTAGATTAACTGTATACTCCCCAGGGAGCTGAGATGGTTTCAGGAATGATTTATGAGCCTTATGAGCAGGGATAATAATATAATGCGCCTTGAGCACCACTTAGTTGGTGGATACGTGCGCTATATAAATCCACACATTATTATTATTATTATTATTATTAACTCAGTCACTGAAAACAATACCCACATGATATATTTATATTACCGTTGCTGATGCATAAATGAGCCAGTAATTTTCAGTCATTGTGTTCATCTTAAACTAGGACACCGATTCCATGCCCTGTTGAAAGTCTGCTCTGATCGTGATGACACTGCCCCTTTAATGGTGTAAACCATTAAACATTAAACATTAGACAAAAAGGAAACAATGGGTCCTCGGTTGGCGGTTATTGTTAGCAAATGTCCTCGTAGAAAAACATGTAAGAAAGTCCATCAACAAAGGGAACAATGACAGGTCCTCGGTTACAACATAAACAAGCGTGTTTGAAGTGGATTGCATTCGCGTGGGGATTTCAAGACTTTTTGGTAATTCCTGGTTTAGAAGAGACTATTTCTATGAATTTCACTACCGCTCAAACTCACTACCGACGAACATATTTTAAAAGGATATGGTTCCACAAACATCTGTTGCTGCTAAATACACTGGTCAGGTGAGAATCCACAAAAGTTCATTTCATTGGTGCCTATTGTCAGTATTTGTCAGTATCAATATACAACTTAGGTACAGACAACAGCTAGTCGTTTATTAACGTGTTTTTTTTTTTCACTAATACCAGCGTCAGCCAGGATACAAAACATTTTCGGCAAACAAGAATTGCTATTGTACGCTCACGGTGATCCATTAATAAAACATATCTTCGGAAAGAATACTGAGGACATTTTGTGTAATACCACCTGGTCCTTGCTCTATGGTAATACCAGTATTAAGGTAATATGTAAATTACCTCTTTAGAATGAATAAGAAACATTGTGTCATTCATGTACCAACATTTAAATCTGTGAATTGCCTGATATAAAATTAAAATAAAGGCATTTTCAACTGTTATTGTTTTTGAGTGATCATTCACACTAACACTAGTGACTCAACATGTAGGTTATTTATATATAAAATAAATGATAACAGTGATATAATGGCGATAAGACTTAAGGATCTTTAAACTTGACAAAATTATTCATGATCTCCATTCTGCAAAAGTTCCATTCAAACGATGGATCAACATTGTTAATGATGGATGGCTTCTAAGACTAATTGCTGATCTCCACCGCTAAATTAAAAAAAAATGCAGTCGTGATGGATTTCCCCCACCCTTAAAAACAATCATGGTGAGAGCGCTGATCATGTGGGGTATTATTTTCAATCACTGAGTTAATCTAAAACTAGCACTCCGATTCCATGCCCTGTTGATTGTGACGAGATTGTTCCTTTAAGTATTTAAGTAATATTTGTAGCTTTGCGCGGTGAAAAGGATAAGTAAAGACTGTTTGCGGTGACACCATGTGAACAATTCTCTTTTGAGTAGTAATTAGCTCTGAAAAGAACTGGTGGTTACAACTCAATATTTCGATTAATATGCTATGATCAGCTTTAGGAGAATGCTGGACTCTGGGAGACGCGGCTGCTTAAGTAGACTGCTGGAGGATTTGCGCTAACACTGGATGCTGGTGGATTAGATGCTTTGTTGCGCACAGGTTGGAATTGGTGAAATTGAGATCTTGGATGTGGGGGTATCAGTTGGTAATAAGTACAGGGGGAGGGAGGGTGATGGAAGCCTATACTATAAAGAGAAAGAATAAATCTGTGGAAATCTTTCCACCTTCTGCAACTATGTGGAATGTGGAACATGTAGTTGTATCAAAAGGACCTTTGCGCAATTAACATATTCAATCACAGTGATCAAAATAATATTCAGTAAGACTGATGTAAGGCTATACTAAAAAGAGAGTAAATAACTTCGTGAAAATCTGTCCAGCATCTGCAACAAGCCATTGTTTGGACATCTGTGCTTTTGTAACGATTGTAATAAATTTGAATAAATAGGTGAAAGTGAAGAATAATGGCGCCAAACCATCAAACTAACACAATATCTTTCCGCAGTTAACAGATGTGAGATATTATTCACACTGGCTGTTTAATCAACATGTTGTCGACCAATATTTTCCATATATGCCGCACGCTTGTCATAGTTTTACACTAACTAATAAGTAAGCTCTTTGACAGCTTTACAATTTAATTATTCACAACTTTGTTTCTTGCTTTTTGGTACAACAATGTAATAATCATCCTGGGGGAAAAAACACTTGTGTCTGAAGGCATTTCAGCGAAAACAAGAACAACTAAATGCACATTGACAAAAAGGTGTCGGACAACAACTTCTGTTTGCTCCAAGCGTATTCTGTACAAATTTTCTCACGACTACGACTCTGCATTGAGCTGAATCATTCACATGTTGTTTGCTCAATAGGCCTATATATCTTGATTCAAAATTAGTAAGGCCAAGAATGTATCCAGTTTCTGATCTAAGTCTCCGCACGCCGTCCCCTCAGACCCGTGGTCAGCGTTGTAATTTTCTTTTCCTTACTTTTTCTTTTCTTTTTGTTTTGCTATGAAACGATGTCCAATTGCAGCCAAAATTGCTGGGTCGATTGTAATTCTGCCGTGCTGTGTTTTAAACGTCTTTTTCACATAGGGGTATGAACATTTGCCCAATTTGTGCGGCCTCTCTTATGCACCATACTTTACGTATGGGAAATTTGGTCTGGTTCCAACCTCGTATACATGTATCACGTATTTCACTGGTTGGGGGAAAAAAAGAAAAAAAGCGCGTTACCGCACCGACCTATGAACAGAAACCGAAGACTTATTTTTGGCCTAAGCATACTCAAAAGAAACAGTTCTGTCGATATTCCCTTTAAACGGATTATCTCTCGGAGCAAATGAAAAAAAAATATTTGTAGTTTTACTGACCGACACAAGGTAATGATCTGACCGTGTTGGATTTTCTGCGCTTAAGGCACATCTTGCACAGACTTCATGTAATTTGTTTCATTGGTGTCAAAGCCCGACTGCAGTGAAAATAATGTTGAGCGTTTGGGTAAACATAAGGAGGGAGAGGTGTTTCTCACTTTTAATGTTCAATATTAGTATCACTGTTATTATTTAATTTCAGAGCTGATTTTTTTTAAGTAAAAATTTCGATTTGAAGTGGGTCATGATTTTTTAACTGAATATACTGGTCAGACAGTAATAAAAAATATATATACATAACAGCAAAAGAAACGTCACCCCCTAAATTTTGATAAATCTGAGAACGTGTTTAGCTTATGTGTCCTCGGACGTCATGCATGACGAATTTTGAGGTCAACCAAATTTGCCACATTGTGTTCGTGTTACACTCCATACTCATAACATTCTTCATTAAACAAATTATATTAATTATAAAATGAAAATAAATATTTTTAGGGGTGACGTTTCTTTTGCTGTTATGTATATATACAGTTATATTTTCGAGTTTTAATTGAATTTCTTTTTAATTGAATTACTATTGGGGACAAGTCGGCGGTGATCAGACATGACCCCTGACCTACTCCCATGACTTACCCCCCCCCCCCAGTCATCCTCGAATGATCTTTTGTTTTACTTTTTGTTACGCTAAAAATATTCTGGAATTTCTCAGTTTGTACCTCTTTTGAAAACGCATTTTATTACTGGGGTGTATATGGGCAGGATAAAAAAGACTAAAATGTATCGAATGTAGCAATTATTATGAATTGTTGAATTCAACCTGGACACAAATGGATCAAGTAACCTTCAATGTCTTTTGTTGTATTGAGCTCTTTATTTATTTATACTGGGGTGTATACGTATAGGCTATGGGCACAAGAACATACATACATATAAATATATACGTGAAAGGCTTGTGTCCCAAGTTGTGTGATCCCCGCTACTGCCGTTACCCAGGTTGTTTGCATCTGACCGGGGGTTGATCCCTGGCTACTCGGCAGATATGGTTTGGCATCTGACCTGGCCCCATAGAGCAATAGATAATTGGACCGCCCACCAACATATGGGCTGGTTAGCTCAGTTGGTAGAGCGCTCGTACGGTATTCGAGAGGTCGCGGGTTCGAGTCCGGCATCAGCCAATTTTTCTTTGCTCGCTACCCGTTTATTTATATAATATATAATAATAATAATAATAATAATGTATAGATTTATATAGCGCACGTATCCACCAACTAAGTGGCGCTCAAGGCGCATTATATTATTATCCCTGCTCATAAGGCTCATAAGGCTCATAAGGCTCAAATCATTCCTGAAACCATCTCAGCTCCCTGGGGAGTATACAGCTCAATTGCTGCCATTTCTAGCGCATAGAGAGCAAACCATCTCTGCCTTCACAGGTACCCATTTAACCCCTGGGTGGAGAGAAGCAATTATGGTTAAGTGTCTTGCTCAAGGACACAGGTGTCACGGCTGGGGCTCGAACCCACACTCTGCTGCTGGCAACACCAGAACTTGAGTTCAGTGCGCTAGACCGCTCGGCCACGACAATCCACTTTACGTGCATTATACAACACACGGGACCTACGGCTTTACGTCCCATATATATATATATATATATATATATATATATATATATATATATATATATATATATATATATATATATATATATATATATATATATATATATATATATATATATATATATATATATATATATATATATATATATATATATATATATATATATATATATATATATATATATATATATATATATATATATATATATATATATATATATATATATATATATATATATATATATATATAATATGACAAAGTACAAACATAAAACACATAGGTAGAGATATATATATAGATATATTGATAGATATATATATAGATAGATATATAGAGATATATATAGATATATATATATAAATATCTATATATCTATATATATCTCTACCTATATGTGTTTTTATGTTTGTACTTTGTCTTTGGATCGAAAGCTAAGGCCACCCTCCCAATTTAATTATATATATATATATATATATAGGCCCCTATATATGAAAATCTCGCCATTGGGTAAATCTCTGTTAAGTATTGCTGTATGTTAATATTTATTTGGATGTATAAATATATATTTGAATGGGTGCTCTCAAACGCATACTGGTACATTTTAGTTTTATAATTTAAATATTACGTAGTAGCAATTTTTCAAAAATTAATATGCACAAGGCAAACATATTGGTGGGGAATTGTCATTAGCGTCCCTTCCATCATATATATTGGAGGGGGGGGGGAAATGACACGCAGTTTGTTTTGTTTTTCAAATACCTGAACTACTACTTTGTCTCTTTGTTGTCACTCCGTCCAGTTCTCTTATTATAAACTATATGTAGGCTATAAGACATTCCTAATTCTTATCAGTTCTGTTTTTCAAACTTTTCCTCTTTATTATGTTTGAAAACAATTATGATCTTTCACATTCATTGTAATTGTTGATTTTGTGAAATGGAAATAAACATTAATGAAATACAATATTACAGTTTGATCAAATTCTTGCGTCGGGTGATAAACAATTGATTTGATTTCTGCCCTTACACTGACGTATGTATGAAGCATTGTATGCTCGGTGCTTTTCCAGTGTCTGTGAAATAAAATTAACAGAAATTTTAGTTAAAATTATCACTCGCTTGTGTTTCTACATTCGTCACTCATATCCGCCAATGATGTCATATCAACATGCAGGCCTATTTGAATGGACCTATTTGAATATTTCTACGAACGGAAGCATTTCTCAAGGGATGTAAATGCTCTGTATAATGACTTATGACGTATTTAGCTTTGTACGGGTAAAGTGTGGTTGGAAAGGAGGAGGGGCACGTGGCAAAAGAGAGGGAGCGCGTTGTTTAGGGAGGGAGTACATCAAAACGTATGTTAAACGTATGTACATGCATTGCGAAAAAGGTGATACAAGCTCTCTTTATATACCTAAACTTGGATACGCCAAAGAAAAATAATCGAGGCTCTAAAATAAGTATCGGCTCTTTGCATGTCACCCGAAAATTAATATTAGCCCTGCCGCCACACTTCCGACACACCACTACCCATATGTCTGGGGTTGTTCTAAGCTGTTAAGTTGTAATTTCGATACGAGGAATAACAAATATAATTTTGATCTCCAGGCTCTGTTGACAGCAGAATCTCATGAAGTTTTACCGTGAGGTGTCGGAATGGTTAACAAGATAGCTGCGTGGGTCTTGGTTTTTTTGTTTTTTTGTTTTTTTTTACAGCATAACAACTGGCGCAGCATATGGGCGCCAAAGAAGATTTCCCTGGTGTTATGATTTGTAAAGTGATACAAAGCCTATGGGTTCGCCTATTTTTTAAATCATATAGTGCACAATTTATCATCACACTCACGGTCTATTTGTAGACTGAAACAGAGTAGAGTAAGATGATGTCCTCGAGATGTGCAGAAGCAGACTGCTGCATGTTTGTGGAATTAAGAAACTGAATGTAGATCGACTCCGTCTGGCGCGAAATCTGCCCATCAAGATCAACCTTCACCGCGGTTCAATTCTCGGCACGCAGGGTACACGCGAGGTCGTATGAACTGTAACAACCTTTCCAACCAATTAAAATATACACAATGGGTTTTTTTCGGCACGATTGGGCGATATTGGCGCCCGAACGGTTCACAGGACGAGATGAACATAAAGCTGCATGGTATACACACACAATGAGTGCTTCTGAGCTCAATGGGAAAATATTTTACGACGTCAAATATTCACCGTAATTCATCCCAGAACTAACCTTGTGACGTCATGCGTTAATAGTAAACAAAAATTGGTGTCAATATTAATTTTTGGAGCACTGGCACAATGGGACAACAAGTTGATGACGTGATGTGTGTTCCCTATGGAATTCCATATCTGCCATTCTAAACGTCGCCCGTCGCCCGTCGCGCGTCGCCCGTCGACTGTCGCCCGTCGCCCGTTGACCGTCACCCTTCTAAACGTCGCGCGTCGACCGTCGCGCGTCGCCTTCAATGTGATTGATCAATTGACCTTCGCTGTATTTTTTGTAATGAAATAGAAGCATCAAATAAAATTTGCAAAAAAACAATAGTCTTCCTTCCAAGTTCCTATGTGAATTTTCCCAATATTCCTAGCAAAATGGAACAGAGATATGTTTGTTTATAAAATTGTGATTTTGTCTCTAGGAATATAATTGTTAGAGAAACTTATTATCTATTTAGTATTGTAGGCCTATAAATGGGTAATAAACTGGTCCAACCACTCTCAAAGAAATAAATCCAACAAAGTCCACATTCAGTTCACTTCCCAAATCATCTAAACATAATCATTCAGATAATATGATATAATTATATTTAATATTGACAACATCTGAAACGTGAAGTAAACGTGAAGTAAAAAATATTGCAATACCAAGGAATTGTAGCTTTGAACCAATAATAGGCATATCAGACGAGCGTAAAATATTTATACAGTCAGGAAAATATGTAATGAGTAATACTGTTCTTTCACCAAGCTGCTTATTAACCTGGAGATTAGTTGCTCGGGTGTATGTATTTTCGTTTCGTTGTTAGACTTGTCGTTAACCCCGAAATGACCTGTAGATTTCGTATAATAAGACTAATAACACGCCCCCGTGAATCAAAATTTGACCAGTCTCGTGTTTTGTGACCTAGCGTCAAAGCCCAGTTTCATTTTATCAGCTGTCAGAAGCCCGAGATTGAGTATCATTTTTTGCGGACACTTGGGTTACTTTCAAATGTATTAGTGTCAAATGATTTCTGTTCATGTTCCTTTCAGTGTCACAGGGAAAGCAATATTGTTATTTCTTTGAGAGTGGTTGGACCAGTTTATTACCCATTTATAGGCCTACAATACCAATTAGATAATAAGTTTCACTAACAATTATATTCCTAGAGACAAAATCACAATTTCATAAACAAATATATCTCTGTTCCATTTTGCTAGGAATATTGGAACAATTCACACAGGAACTTGGAAGGAAGACTTGTTTTTTTTGCAAATTTTATTTGATGCTTCTATTTCATTACAAAAAAATACAGCGAAGGTCAATTGATCAATCACATTGAAGGCAACGCCCGACGGTCGACGCGCGACGTTTAGAAGGGCGACGGGCGACGTTTAGAATGGCAGATACGGATTTCCATAGTTTCCCCCAATACAATGCCAATGAAATAAGGGAGGGAAATAAGGGGGAGGGAAATAAGGGGGAGGGAAATAAGGGGGAGGGAAATAAGGGGGAGGGAAAAGGGGGGAGGGGAGAGGGAGGAGGGAAGGGGGCATGGGTTCCTTAGCCTCTGGGTGTGGGCACAAAATTGCCCACTGCCAGTCCCCCATGCGGGGTAGGTGGCGGGCTTGGGCGGCGAAAAAAATCACCACGACTCGTCTTTGGAGTGGCGAGACCTGCTCAAGCTCGTCAACCTAGGGATAAGACAAGGTTAAGGAAATAAACATTATAGAGAACAAAAAACGCGGTAATTCAAATCAACCATATCACTCGATCGTTACTGTAATCGAAAAAGAGTGTTATTAATTGACCAATTAGTGAGAAAAAGTTGGATGGAGTTATTCAGCCTGTGATAGTTAAATTCCAAGATGATTTTGTTTTTTAACCGGTATTGCCAAACTAATAAGGGGTCGGAGGGGTTTGAGGTACGATAGAGCCAGTAAATGACGTTTTTTAGGCTGACGGCTAAGATAATTTGGCAGGCGGACAGCCCCTTTGTTTCGATTCCGAGCAGGCGGGACGAGAGTCTAGTAAATGTCAAAATTGAGTTGAAGGTTCGGAAGAAGACGACTGATGAAGCTGTGAAGAAGGTTGAGAGCTGGTTGTATTGATGGGCAAGTGATAAACAGATGTGTGATGGTTCCTCTCTCGCCGCACCACCCACAGTCGGAAGAGATGTTGGAGTTGAGGTGATGTAAAACTGAAAGAGAGGGCAAGACGTTGTGTAGAAGCTTATATTGAACGTCCCCTTCTTTCTTGGATGTTGGCGGCTGGTAAATTGCTCTCCAGGGGATGTGAAAAGAAAACGGGAAATAACCACGGTCATGCCAGGGTGTTAAAGTCGGAGAAGAGTTGTAGTTGATGTTCTGGCTGAAGAGAAGATAAAGTGTCCTTGTCGACGAAGACACAGCCCGGGGAAACGGGGCGAGTGGGAATTTCTTCGAGTGGTGTGACATGTTGAATAAGACCGTCGAGATTGAAAAGTTCCGGGAAGGATGATGATATGGTGTGGTGCAGGCGAGAGATATCCCGTTGAAAAAGACGAACAGAAGGAGGACGGATGCAGGAAGGGACCAGATGGATGTCTTTAGCCGGAAGCCACTTGCCGGTGTTGAAATTGAGGAGCTGCTTGATGAAGTGAGTGCCGCCAGTCCAGAGCCTTGCAGCAAAGGCCGCACCGCCCGGCATGGGGTTAACTATAAGGTAAATGATGGGTAGATTGAGGATATGGTTGACTGAATTTGGGGGTGTTTCAATTCGAGCTCCGATTGTCTTGTTATTAATTTGCATAGTAACTCCCGAGCCAGGTGTAGTACCAGGAGCACAAAGGGGAGTATAATTAGACCAACTTTTCCAACACAAGCATTGTTCACTGAGAGAGTAAGTTTCTTGTAAAAGAATAACATCACACCTTTGAGCAAGGTTCGAAAAATAGCGAGTAAAGGCGACATCACGGGTGGTATTGTGACAGCCTCCAGTGTTGAGAGTAATTAGTGACAGCGCCATCAACAGGGCAGAAAGGGTGTATCGTCTCAACATCATAACATAGAAATTAAGACTCAAATTTTTTAATTAGTTTGCGAACCCTGTGCTGCAAGTTATTCTGGATCAGGGGACTATTTATCAGGGGTTTTAGTTGCTGAATCAAACCAACGGTGTTGGTAGTGAATTTCCGGGCAATTGCATTGGGGTTTCTTTGGGATTTGACCGAGGAGAGAAAATGGATGAGCTGGGAGTGGTTCAGGGGACCTGGACAGGAGGGGAAAAAAGTCTGTAATAATTCACCGTCCGACAGGTTCTGTGAGTCATCCCATACGGAGGAGTCAGCATCGGTCGCTTCAGCTGTGGAGTTGGGAGTTGAATGGGTAGATGGGATTTCAAGGACGGGGGTGGGGGTAGGGGAAAAGGGGGAAGGGGGTTGGGGAATGGGGGTTGGAGAAAAGGGAGTAGGGATAGGGGTGGGGGTAGGTGGAATGGGGGTAGGGGAATGGGCGTAGGGGAGTGGGCGTAGGGGGAAAGGGGGTGGAGTTGTTGGTAAGAGGAATTGTTGATTCGGAGGGCATTGGAGTGATGGTGGCATCATCGGGAGTGAGTATGGAGGGGGACAGATAATCCAGGACCTGAGAGAGGGTTGGGGTGTCCGGTTTATTTGAAGATGCATTCTTCCTGCGAAGTTTGCGTTGGGGTTGTGGGGATTTCAAGGGAGTGAGATGGGGACTATCATCAGTGGATTGGGAGGGGACAATTTTCGCTTTGACACGATATCAGCAAAGAGCCTAGTAGGGGCAGGTGGGGTACCCCAGATGTAGTTGTGGGTGTCCATTGGGGAGTCGCTAGAGGGACCGTCGGATGGTGCCCGAGAGGGTGGCAGTGAAGCCTCGGCACTGGACTTCATGTCCGCCATGGCAGTAGTGGTTCGAACGGCAGTAGCAGCAGTCGAAGCCGTGCTCGGCTTACCAGCAACGGTCGCTGGCCCAGCAGAAGCGGCACGGGACACCGAGGGTCCCGCGCCGCCCCCCCCCCGTATCGAGGCTCGGGGTTTGGGCTTCGGAGGGGGGGACACCTTTAGTTCTTGCTGAGGGGACGGGAGGGTTAGGTTTGGACTTCGGAGGGTGCTTTGGGTCTGATTTTTTGTGTGCATGAAGACTGGAGGGGGTGAAGGGGTTGATGGGTTCGTTAACAACGGCCTGGGTGTGGAGTTTCTTACAGAAGCGACTGATGTGGCCAAACTCCCCACAGTTGAAGCACCGAACTGACTCAAAAGATAAAAACACTCGATAATTGACACCAGAATGAGAAATATTGATATGGTCTGAGAGGGTGATGTTGGGCTTAAGGATGATCTGAACCTGTCGGCGGAAAGACATTATGTGGGACAGCTGTTTGTTTTTTAATCCAAGGGGTATGGGTTTGACAGCGGACACTACTCTACAGAAACTGGAGATATTGTGGAGAAGAACATAATTAGGAATATCAGGGTAGACATTAGATAACGTAAGGCGAGTGGTAGGTTGAATGAGAGGGGTGAGTTCCAGGAAGGAGTCACCGTATGTCAACCCGCGGGCAATGGCGTCAGCTACCTCCTCCCTGGAACTCATGTACAAAGCAATACGATTGTTAGAAATACGACTGGCAGAGACAATATGCTTTTCAGGCATGGTTTCACGGAATTTCTCAAGATAGGATTCAATGGATACGTTATCTAAGGCCTTGAAAGCAAAGCCATTGTTCCTGGTGACGCCCTTAAACGGCTCGTCACCAGGAACAATGGGTTTGGGTGCACCAGTCGTGCTAACATTACGTGTGGTTCTGCCTGAGTGGCCATGGTGGCCAGCTCAGTACAAAACGCCACAGCACAGGCGAAAAAAATGGACCTAAAAACCAGGCAAATGACAAAATTATACACAGTGGGCTCGGTCAAGCTAGACCTATGTCATAATACTAAATACTCGACCCTCAAAATAGTTTCTAACCACACCTACTTGGGAATAGATTTAAATAACAAGTTAAATTGGGCTGGTCACATTCAAAAGGTAACTTCAAAAGCAAATCAAATCCTCGGATTGCTGCGCCGAAACCTTTATAGTTGCTCATCAAAAGTCAAAACAAGAGCCTACAAGACACTTGTTAGACCTCGACTCGAGTATTGTGCATCAATTTGGGATCCGTACCAGATTAACTATAAACTTCAGCTGGAGGGGGTTCAACGACGATCTGCCAGGTTTGTTGTTAACAATAATAACAAGAAGGACAGCGTCACCAAAATGATTTCCCAACTGGAGTGGGAGCCTCTGGAACACCGTAGAGCAGCCCAACGCTTAACACTCCTTTACAAATCTGTCCACAAGATCGCTGCTTTAGACACTGATTCATACCAGACCAAGATAAACAGGGAAGGGGTTTCGACTAGACAACAGTCTGCAACTGCTTTCATCAAGCCTTCCGCACATAAGGATTGTTACAAATTCTCCCTTTTCCCAAGAACCTTTGCAGAATGGAATAAATTACCACCAGACACTCGTCAAGCTTCAACCATAGACATTTTTAAGGGGAAACTTCAATCATTGGACATGGGAAACATCAGGGGGGGCTCACTTTAAGTAATTCATGCTGCTCAGTCACCTGCATATGTACATCCCAATATGTGGAGATTATGCAGTATTTCACCAGAACCAGAACCAGAATACAATAATAAAAAAATAAAGAGGTCTAAAGGAGTAAATATTAAAGACTTACTCGGAGCTCAAAGGAACACCGTCCGCTAAATAAATAAATAAATAAATAAATAATTAAAAAAGTTACTTGGAGTAAGGTTAGTATCAACCAATCATCCTTATCTGATAAATTATTTCTTCTGAAGGGGGTTTCATCTTATAGAAAACAGAAATTGTACAGTCAAATTTACATCCGGCAACCTTTTGTAAAACATAAAAACACGAAAAACATGTAACAGTGTATCGTCGTTTATTTAAAAAAAAACGTCAGCACCTGTTAACTAGATGGTTAAAACGTACAAACGTTACATAATATCAATATTGTACCTTCCCGTTAAGATCTTCGCTTTACAAAAACGTAATTATTTTGTTCCATAAAATGCCTCTAAACATCTACTTTATTGGAACACGCGCTACAACGCGACATTAACAAATTGGTGAATGTTTTATCATAAAAATAATTACTCATGATATGGCATACCTGTCTCACCTGAAGCATGCTAACATTATCACGTTAACTGTTGGCATCAACGTCACGTGTACATGTATTGTAATATCGTGTGGAAACCATGCAATGTGAACTCAACAAACGATATCACACCTGACTGATGAAAGCTTTTCTTACAAAATCTGACTGAAGTATTTACAATATAAATAGATTTTGTATTTACATTATTATGAACGGAAAGACCATAAATAGGCTAAATTACATAATCTTTCAAATGGTCGTAACCAATAAAAGCCTCAAATCATTCTTAAGTGTTCCTCATTCTTGTGGCTTAAGTGGAGAGAATGTTATGATGAGAATCTGTCCACAAGATCGCTGCTTTAGACACTGATTCATACCAGACCAAGATAAACAGGGAAGGGGTTTCGACTAGACAACAGTCTGCAACTGCTTTCATCAAGCCTTCCGCACATAAGGATTGTTACAAATTCTCCCTTTTCCCAAGAACCTTTGCAGAATGGAATAAATTACCACCAGACACTCGTCAAGCTTCAACCATAGACATTTTTAAGGGGAAACTTCAATCATTGGACATGGGAAACATCATCAGGGGGGCTCACTTTAAGTAATTCATGCTGCTCAGTCACCTGCATATGTACATCCCAATATGTGGAGATTATGCAGTATTTCACCAGAACCAGAACCAGAACCAGAATACAATAATAAAAAAACAAGGACCTAAAGAGGTCTAAAGGAGTAAATATTAAAGACTTACTCGGAGCTCAAAGGAACACCCGTCCGCTAAATAAATAAATAAATAAATAAATAAATAAATAAATAAATAAATAATTAAAAAAGTTACTTGGAGTAAGGTTAGTATCAACCAATCATCCTTATCTGATAAATTATTTCTTCTGAAGGGGGTTTCATCTTATAGAAAACAGAAATTGTACAGTCAAATTTACATCCGGCAACCTTTTGTAAAACATAAAAACACGAAAAACATGCAACAGTGTATCGTCGTTTATTTAAAAAAAAAAAAACGTCAGCACCTGTTAACTAGATGGTTAAAACGTACAAACGTTACATAATATCATTATTGTACCTTCCCGTTAAGATCTTCGCTTCACAAAAACGTAATTATTTTGTTCCATAAAATGCCTCTAAACATCTACTTTATTGGAACACGCGCTACAACGCGACATTAACAAATTGGTGAATGTTTTATCATAAAAATAATTACTCATGATATGGCATACCTGTCTCACCTGAAGCATGCTAACATTATCACGTTAACTGTTGGCATCAACGTCACGTGTACATGTATTGTAATATCGTGTGGAAACCATGCAATGTGAACTCAACAAACGATATCACACCTGACTGATGAAAGCTTTTCTTACAAAATCTGACTGAAGTATTTACAATATAAATAGATTTTGTATTTATAACATTATTATGAACGGAAAGACCATAAATAGGCTAAATTACATAATCTTTCAAATGGTCGTAACCAATAAAAGCCTCAAATCATTCTTAAGTGTTCCTCATTCTTGTGGCTTAAGTGGAGAGAATGTTATGATGAGAATGTTGAAGTTCTCAGCCAATCACTAGAACCAGGGGCCAATTTAATAGACCAGTTAAGCTGATTTTTTTGCTAACTAAATATTTTCTCTATAAGCATTATAAAACAGACTATACACCAGCCAAAATACACATATTGTTTGTTGGGACTTTTGTTAAGCAAATTGTTATATAAAGCAATTGTTTCTGCTTATCACAGCTCGATGAAACTAGCCCCTGGGGAAATTTCATAGAACTGCTTAGCAGAAAAAAAATTGCTTACCAGAATAATTTGCTTAGCGGAGTTTGGTTACCAGCCAAACTTTCATACAAATTATACGCATTTTGGCTGGTAGTCTGTTTTATATCGCTTAGCAATAATATTTGAATAGAAAAATTCTCTGCTTAGCAGCTCTATGAAATTGGCCCTTGGCTAGCGGCTACTTGGTGTCAGCCCTCCAAGTTCTTACGCCCGAGTTTTGCCAAGTATACAAATACCAGACAGTCAACAACATAATCTTATAGCTATATGGACATGGAGATAGAAATATATGTCATGGAGATAAGAAATAAGTCCTTCCTTTTCCCACTCGCACTCCGTAAGCAATAATAATAATAATAATAATAATAATAATAATAATAATAATAATAATAATAATAATAATAATAATAATAATAATAATAATAATAATAATAATAATAATAATAATAATAATAATAATAATAATAATAATAATAATAATAATAATAATAATAATAATAATAATAATAATAATAATAATAATAATAATAATAATAATAATAATAATAATAATAATAATAATAATAATAATAATAATAATAATAATAATAATAATAATAATAATAATAATAATAATAATAATAATAATAATAATAATAATAATAATAATAATAATAATAATAATAATAATAATAATAATAATAATAATAATAATAATAATAATAATAATAATAATAATAATAATAATAATAATAATAATAATAATAATAATAATAATAATAATAATAATAATAATAATAATAATAATAATAATAATAATAATAATAATAATAATAATAATAATAATAATAATAATAATAATAATAATAATAATAATAATAATAATAATAATAATAATAATAATAATAATAATAATAATAATAATAATAATAATAATAATAATAATAATAATAATAATAATAATAATAATAATAATAATAATAATAATAATAATAATAATAATAATAATAATAATAATGTGTGGACTTATATAGCGCACGTATCCACCAACTGAGTGGTGCTCAAGGCGCATTATATTATTACCCCTGCTCATAAGGCTCATAAGGCTCATAAATAATTCCTGAAACCATCTCAGCTCCCTGGGGAGTATACAGCTCAATTGCTGCCATTACAGCGCATATTGGGCTAATCAACCAACTCTGCCCTCACAGGTACCCATTTAACCCCTGGGTGGAGAGAAGCAATTATGGTTAAGTGTCTTGCTCAAGGACACAAGTGTCACGGCCGGGATTCGAACCCACATTCTGCTGCTAACACCAGAACTTGAGTCCGGTAAGCTAGACCGCTCGGCCACGACACTCCATAAGTGTCAAGATTACAGCCATATCACAGACCGGGAGAGTAACACTGATGTGATATCTCCTTGTAAGATGCGCATCACGCAGACGGTATCGGTAGTTGCACTTTAAGTGATGATAGGTCAACGTAGAACGTAATTTGCAATTTTAATTAGCTTTAGTAGTGCCGTTAGCGTCATCACAGTAACGTTTCAATTACACGTATTAGTTTAACAGCTGAACTTCAATCTATGATATTATTTTAGAGTTGAATCAGATTGATATTCAGAACGTCCGCGTCAGTGAAGACTTTGTTGTGATCGTAGTGGCACATGGGTGAATTCTTATAGTACTTCATTACCTTAGAGGGGTGAGAGGCACTAAAACCCAAGGGGAGAGAGAGCAGCACTCATACGCGTCCCATGTATAACCCCGGTCGTGCTAACCGACATACCAAAGTACGCCCAAAACACAGTACAGCCACACGGCAGGTATTACACAGGTCGCGCTCGAGTAACTACAACAAAGGACCGGAATCTCGTGAGACAAAGGAACCCAACAGGCCTACAAAAGGGGTGCAACTTGCAAGGGCTGCATCTCATATAAGAAAAACAGAACAATGCAGTACATCATCGTGATACAAATCTGTTATTTAATATACCCTTTTACAGTAATAATAGTCAGCCCATATATACACAGTATAGTCATCACCAAGGTAGGGTCAAATCTTAATGAACACACTAAATACTAACTCCTGCACATACTCACAGAATAAGTTCACGACCCACGGATAGGCCACACCATGACATAATTCGCGAGACAATAGAATGCCCAAGCTTATTGACAAGGCGAAATATGTGACGTATGCTACATATGGCATTTCAGCCAATGGGCGCAAGTTTGTCTCAGGTGGGCGCAACGATATTTCTAGGTAATAAGACATTATTTTGTTACTCAGAAAAATGTGCTTCATAACAGAATGCCCATGGGTTACTGTAATAAGCAAACAAGATGACCTGGTAAAGTTGTTTGTCAAATTGGTTCAGAATGAGAAAATATATAATTGAAGGTATTGTAGAGTCAGCATAGGTGGTTGATGCAAACTCTTCCTCATGATGGTTCTATAGCTCGCTCCCATCACTACTGGTCTCTGGGCCGTAAAGTAATTTTAACCCCACTGATTTGGCAATGCAACTCAATCCTTGAGTTAGATTAGATGATTAATGGTTAAACCTGATACATGCCACTCAATGAAACATTCAGCATAGTGTCGGTACCGTAAGATACAGCAAATTATAATAACCTAACACATCGACTAAATTGTAATAATCGAATATCCTTGCTAAGTACCGGTATGTAATACAAGTTAAGAGTTTTCCGTGGAGGTCACGAACAGATTTCTAAAAATATATTTATTTATTTTGTTAAGGTGGGGGGGGGGAATACATTGCCATTATCACCCGTCATAAATATTTGGGGAACATGTGCTCACCCCTTAGATCACCACCCATGGGGATAAGGTTATAGTTAATGATATTTATCATGCACGCACGACCAAAGGTGAGTATCAGTATTACTAAAAAGCCTTTATCACGATTATTGTAAGTCGTGGAAATCAGGAGATGATGTTCCCAGGCTGTTTTAATGCGACAACATTCCCTTAAGTCATCACATGATATAGACTTACACCCTATTGGTAACCTCCTAAACATTAGAAATGATCACATTTATTAAATAAAACTGAATTGGGTGTCAAGTTGATGATGGTACCCAACATCTCTTGTTGAAATTTGTCCGATTCGGGTGCTGTCGTTTTCATAAAATTAGTGACATGAAATATTAAACTGATATTATAAGTGAAACCATAAACCCGACTTTTCAAGCTGCCATAATCGGGGTATAGGCTACAATGTTCGCACAGACAAATCATTGAAATACAAACTGTGTGTTATTAAAACGATCGGGTACATCATTAGTACTAATCTACGTTCATTTCAACCCTCGTTAATTGTTTTTAATAAAGAATATCAGAAATACAGATAACCTGTGAGAGAATATCAGAAATACAGATAACCTGTGAGGGAATATCAGAAATACAGATAACCTGTGAGAGAATATCAGAAATACAGATAACCTGTGAGAGAATATCAGAAATACAGATAACCTGTGAGAGAATATCAGAAATACAGATAACCTGTGAGAGAATATCAGAAATACAGATAACCTGTGAGAGAATATCAGAAATACAGATAACCTGTGAGAGAATATCAGAAATACAGATAACCTGTGAGAGAATATCAGAAATACAGATAACCTGTGAGAGAATATCAGAAATACAGATAACCTGTGAGAGAATATCAGAAATACAGATAACCTGTGAGAGAATATCAGAAATACAGATAACCTGTGAAAGTTTCATCACAATAGGTGATCACGTTTTTGAGAAAAGGGCGAAAAACTGGTTTTTTTTTTAGTTTTTAAGTTTTTACAAAAAGTAGCCGGACGGCTACTTTGTTTTACAATCCGCCTTTTCTCTAAGATGAAAGCACTTTTGTAGATGGAACAATTTATCATGAGGATTGATACATGTAAGGACTTTACACCTAGTAAGTATTTAGACTAATAATTCCTTACTTTGATAATGTGGTGATTACCAAAGTTGTACATTTTTTTTTTTTTTTAAGTCCACTTTCTCACACTCGAGAGCTTGACATCTGTTCCCACAACCCACAACACTTGGGGCTTGGATCAATTCACAAGGAAAACACGGCTCTCACATTGGCTTTTGTTGTAGTGTTGCGTGGCGCGGTTATTGGCCGGCCACGTCCCTTGCCCGAGCTACAAAAGGGAGCCGAGGAATCACAGCGCGTCTTTAGCAAACAAGAGGAACAGAGTTAAGTGAGAAGAGGAGATTGTGTAATTCCTGAGCAATGCTGATTTCCCAGGACGGTTATCGGTCTAGGAATGTGGATAAGGTGCCATGACAAGGTGAGAAGTTAGTCATAGAAACCATTGTGGCAGAGTGTGTGGCTCCGGTGCCACCTTGGGGGGAAAGACAGTGTCATTGCGGCAGTGTGATTGGCCTCTGCGCATGCTAATGGCTCGTCCCAGCAAATCTGAACTTTCTGAATTGATTGCGTTATACAAGCATTTCACTCATAAATCCAGCGTAATCTAATCACGAACCATCTGATCTAATTCCAAAGCCGCTGCTTCGCTTCGTCGCCGGAATTCTGCTGAGAAATGGCAAACATAGAAACTGGAATCCTGTGGGGAAATTTTTCGTATGTTTTTTTTTTTAAGTTTGGTGTAAAGATCATATCACCCTGTAAAATGTAAACGGATTATTAAGTTGACTTCCCAAAAACACATTCTTTCATATATGTTTTTGTCACATCTTATATGGACGTGGAATCCCACCTGGATAATGTTATCAATATACATGCAGGGAATGGAAAGGAATTAAGCCACACTTATGGGAATAACAAAGGATGAGAGAGAAAAGGAATGCTTATAGCATTACTGAACGAACGAAATAAAGTCACATAATTTGATAAGAGGGGAATTTTATACCACACACATCTGAAATTACCCTGGCGATCTGAGACTTTGGGGATAAGCCTGTACATTAAAGGCGGTATGTACTTTCGGTAAACTGTCTGTAAATGCATCCAAACTTGATAATAACCAAGAGATTTGTAGCCTACAGAAACCAACCAGTGACAGTTTCAGATTTATTGTTGTATTAATACTAATGTGAAAATGTATAACCTGATAATCCATTTTAGGTTTGTCAGACGGAATACCTTCTCACAATGTTTGATATCGTCACCATCTTAAAACCAAGTAAACTTTTATATAATAATTTGCTCAGTTTCTTTTTCTGGTCATTACCAATAGTGTATATCTCCTGGCCTTAAAGACCAGGTTACACTATCCTGTTGGTAACTCGATACGTAATGCGCGTGTGTAATTTAATTTGATTGTAACGTTCAAAAGCGAATCTTGAGGCAGAAATTGATTTTGTTAATATGATTCTGAGTCTTTACAACACATGTTAAATGCAAGTCCCATCAATCGTTCTAATTTCTTGCGTAAACCCTTAAATAAAAGGGTGATCAATGCATTTCGAGATGGACGTGGTTTATGTTGGAACTACGACACACTTACGATAGGGGCCATTAGAAGATGGAACGTGTGCATTTGTGACGTAACTCGAATTGTGTTCTACCATGAACACAATACGTGTGACGTGTACGTTCCATCTTCTAGTTAGGGACTTTAAGAACACAATATATGTGACATCACATTTGTAAATTTACACGTTTTCGTTCCATCTTATTAGCCTCACTCACGATAATTACTAAAGTGAGGCTGTAATTCTCACAACCACACTCTGTAGTTTACATGCTGCATGCACCAGCGAGAAGGCCCAATAATCTGATAGTTCCAAAGAAAAGTTCATTCTTGACATAATGAATTAATAAATGGATGTAGCTATTTCCATTATTTACTTAAAATTCAATGACATTTTAAAATGAGGTTGTCCCTGCAACAGACAAAATTAGGCAGGTTACTATAATGAGGATGCACAGGTACACAACCTCTTGTATTCAAGGAATAAACATAATAATATGGCTAACTCGTGCATAAGATGAATAATGGAGCGCGCGGATTACTTACGTCGGCAGAACGCCTCGAAGAAAATTACTTTACAAAATAGTTGTCACATAATCCTGGTCACACATAATTAAGACACAATTCACCCGGTTCGATTTTGAAATGTCAAAGGCGAAGAGAAAATAGGTTGGCTCCCCAAACTGTTAAAATAAACCTTCTGCATTATGTAAATTAGGTATACCCTTTTTAGACATTTTACTGAAAGAAAGCCATAATTTAATATTTTACAGAAAATACGTCTTGGGGGCCATGTTTCATTGGGGGCCATGGGGGACAGTCATAATGACCACGCAATTCAACCACAATCCAACCGACCGTGCGCACTTTATGAATTACTCTCTGGCGAACACCCGGGATATTCTTACGAGTTAATCACCTTCGATTGGGCCTGAAATTTCCCTGCATGCAATTCTTTACACGAAGTGGAAACTTACAATCAATACACGACTTCACGTGTAATTACTCTACGAGGAATTACATGTCTAGAAATCAAGCTTTACAACAGTAAACGAAGCATGTCACTGGTTTCAACAGTATGTTTAATAGGCTTCTTTCTTTGAAAACGTAAGTAACAAAATCATAAAAAACCCAAAGCAATCTAAATACATAAAATAGCAACATTATAAATCTTCATGACAGATCAACAAAGTCGTAACTTGTGTGTTGGCTGAATTTAAGAATGTGCCGGGTATCCGGGTACCCCGACCGAAACTGCCATTACCCGGTTCCATTTTTCGGTTCCAATTTTGAAAATTTCGACTGAATCCACACAAAAGGAAGTCCTTGATTTTTTGTTAACAATAATGTGTGTGGTGAATAGGAATGCTACCAGTCATTTTTAATATAGAGGCGGGAAATTATTACAGTAAGTCCACATTTATTATGACTCTAATAAAACAAGAGAAACTTGTGTTCATATTGGTTATTTTATACATTCAGGAGTATATGTGTTTTTACAAAATTGTTTACGGGTACCCGGGTTTCCGAAGATTTCCAACTTCGGGTATCCAGTTCCCGAAATAACAAAAAAAAAAAAAAAAACGCACAGCCTTATGCGAAATTTAGACAATAAATGAACAATTAGAATTAGTTTCTGTTTAAACAACTAAATGGGAAATTTGACCACATATTTGTGCAACAAGAATCGTATGTTTAACATATTATGTAGCAAAAACGTTGTATGGGATATGCGAGTACAAAAAGGTCCACAAAAGTAGTGGAATTTTGTTCGTTTAATGTTTCAATTACCGATCCAATTATATTCATTAGGTAGCTAGTACTACCAAAGGTAATAAGTAGGCTATAACTATTTGGTGGTTATATTTTCGAGTAAAACAAAATAAAATAAATATGGCTCAGAATATTTTTTAAAATAGTTTCTTTAAAGGGGGACTGACATCCTTTATTGTGCGTGTACTTGAGGCGTTTTGTAATAAAATATTGTTTTTGAGACCCACCTGTGTCTATTTAATCATTGATTTATGAGTACAAGTATTTTAAAACAATGTTTGAAGTGTTTGGTGGAAGCTTCATTTGCATAAGATATGTGACGTAAGGTCGGGAAGATCCGATGTGTACATGATGTACATGTACATACAAACGTTTCACACACGTAGCGTCGATTTAATTTCTTCCGTGATTTTTGTTTCCGGAACTAATATAATGCCGGGAAGATGTGTTTCTGCAGGATGCAGCAACACCACCAAAGACGGTGTTAGCCTTCATCTGTTCCCAAGTGACCCAAAAATCGCCGTATTTGGACAAGCAAAGTTCGACTGACAAGAGTAAAATGGTCAGGTCCATCGGCTCACATAGTTTTGTGCAGCGATCATTTTGAGCCGAGTTTTGAGCCGAATTTCTCTTCCCGACATGACGTCACGAACAGCTCCTCCGTGCAGGGCGTAAAAGTGGGGGGCATTTTTACAATGGAAAATAACACTCTCAAAAACAATAAAAACAACATACAAAAATTGTATTGATCTTTTACTGATATAAAAGAATAAAACGATCACATATTTAACTGTTTGATTTAAATCCATGTCAGTCCCCCTTTAACTAAAACTACCCATAAATGAAAACGAAGTAACGACGTTGTTGCACTGACGTGACGAATGTTTAACTAACCTTTGATCACAAGAAAGTCCAAACGTATTTTTAAACATCCGAAAAATCACGGCATCCGAACAAAATCTCTGATATTGTTTCTATAACACACTTGTTGCTGGCAACCGTGACAGCTCAACGCGTGCTGAAGCCAGTCGTGTGCGTTGCACAATTGACATTCATCGAAGTAACTCTGTGGGAGTAATGACTAGAAGAATTAGCCTTCTTCGAAGTCCGTGCACGCACCATGGATGAGCACTTTATTCTCGGTACTGAAAAACTCTGCGTGGCTAGAGCTCAACCTGTAACTTGATAATTGGCTTTCTTACAGATCCCCTTACAACAGATGTTCATTGCCTCAAGTTCTCGCTGTTTTCAGAATGAAGCAATGTCAGGCCTCACAAATCGACTCAATCAAGACAAAACTTCTCCTTTAATATCATCCTTTGTCGCACATTCTGCCGTTTAAATCTATGTACAGCCATTAAAATCCATTTCAATTACGAGCGTGCCGATGTTGTTAGGCAGTGGCCTAGTATGGAGGGGTAAGGGTTCTTCATCGGATTGGCATTACATACTGTAAGTATTCATGCTACGGGAACAATACTTGACCAAAGTCTTTCATACAAGTACAAGTCCTGCTTCATTTTTTCCCGCCTTGTGATTCGAGCATGGAATGTTTTGCTGTAAAGTGTGTTGGGTAATAACAAGTTGAGGAACTTTTCTTGCTACAGTTGTTTACAATATTGCATAGACGATTCGAGAAGGTATGTTGTAACATTTTCGTAGGCGACCTGTACATTATGCACGTGTGTGTAATCACCCAACCCTGAAGGAATAAAGTGCTGATTTCATTTCCAAACAAATAATATTAAGGATGTATTCACCTGTGTTTGTCGCAAATTTACAGACAGGAAATGATTCCATCAGGACATTGATAATTTCCTTTTAGAAAGACAGAAAATACTTTGAAATTAAATATTGCACAAATAATTTGTCAGAAGCTTGGGTTAAAAACTCACTTTCTTTAAAATGTGCCACTTTATAGCTTTTTTCCTTTTCTCAAGTAAAATGACAATATTCTGATGGAAAAAATGAAATTGCCGTAAAAATAGCAAAATACACGGGTGATATATTCTATTCACTATAAGTAGCAGAAATATGAAAATACGCAAGTAATAAACGAGAGAAGTGATTCGTCAATAAGAACAAACAAAGTTTGACTTGAAAGCGTGATTGTGTCAAGTTGAAAAAAAATCCTGCCATGATTGCTAAAAAAAATGAAAAATGAGATAGATAATTTACTAACTGAACGGAGATTAACATCATCAACGTTTAGAATGAATGCGCCGAAAGAAATCTGAAACATTTTTTTATATCTTGGTTTACAGGGAGTATTTATATTCATAGAAACAGTTTTGCCAACATTACCAATGTTGCACCTTCCGGGACTCCAGATGATCGTGTTTGCCATTCGGGGTAAACCTCGTTGTATTCCACCCCCGTAATGAGCAGTGTATCTGGTTTCATAATCAAGGGAAACGCATTGACATCATGCGCGTCATCAGCATTTTGTTCAGGGGGTTCATTCGACCCCCTCCCCCACCTGGTGCCGTGCGTGCTCAGGTGGAGAGGGTCTGTTATCATTGGTATTCTGCTCTGGTCATTGGTTGTACTTCATGGCTGTGAATAGGCAAATATATAAATAAAACAATGGCATGTGAAAGTGTCAACATATTACGTTGTGTAGTTTGAGCATAGGCCCTAGTACGTTAACAAAACCGTTCACGTACAAATACTATTGAAGATGTTCAGTGCTGAAGATAGACCGATGGATGTTACTCTGGTTTACAATCGCAATCTGCTGACAGGCCAATGTGCAGGCAGGCGGCAATCTATGGAATTCCATATCTGCCATTCTAAACGTCGCCCGTCGCACTTCTAAACGTCGCGCGTCGCCCGTCGACCGTCGCGCGTCGCCCGTCGACCGTCGCGCGTCACCTTGAATGTGATTGATCAATTGAACTTCGCTGTAGTTTTTGTAATGAAATAGAAGCATCAAAAAAAAAATTTTCCCAAAAATAATAGTCTTCCTTCCCAGTTCAAACAAACAAACGCCACATTTCAGTTCACTTCTAACCCCCAAATCATCTAAACATAATCATTCAGATAATATGATATAATTATATTTAATATTGGCAACGTAAAGTAAACGTGAAGTAGAAATATTGCAATACCAAGGGATTTTATACCCTTACGCCAATAGTAGGCATATGAGACGAGCGTCAAATATTTATGCAGTCAGGAAAATATGTAATGAGTAATACTGTTCTTCCACTCCAAGCTGCTTATTAACCCGGAGATTAGTTGCCCGGGTGTATTTTCGTTTCGTTGTTAGACTTGACCTGGAGAAATTACCTGGAGATTTCGTATATTAAGACTAATAACACACCCCGTGAATCAAAATTTGACGGATAAATTTCATCAGTCTCGTGTTTTGTGACTTAGCATGAAAGCCCAGTTTCATTTTATCAGCTGTCAGAAGCCTGAGATTTAGTATAATTTTTTGCGGACACTTGGGTTACTTTCAAATGTATTAGTGCCAATTGATTTCTGTTCATGTTCCTTTCAGTGTCATAGGGAAAGCAATATTTTTACTTTACGTTTACTTCACGTTTACTTCACGTTTCTGATGTTGCCAATATTAAATATAACATTTTATCTGAATGATTATGGTTAAATGATTTGGAGGTTAGAAGTGAACTGAATGTGGATTTTTAAAATTGTATTTATTCATTTATTTTATTTATTATTATTTTTTATCTTTGAGAGTGTGGTTGGACCAGTTTATTACCCATTTATAGGCCTATTGCGGCATGTGAAAAAATAAAACTCTGCACCATTGAAAAGTGTCTGTAGTTTTGAAATAAACCGAGTTTTGAACTAAATGATATTTATTTTTTCTGAGTGGTTTTAAGATGAACTAACATCCACCAAAGTCTTTTTACCTAAAGATGCTTGTGGGGAAAATGACCCATTTATTTCAGCTCTTATAGATGTTTTTAAATAACACGAACTTTCTTTTTATAGTCCGTGGGCTACCAGCACCCACTCCCCCCCTGGGGATTATTCAAGACAAATATTTTTGTAAACCTTGACCATAGAGCTATTGAAATCAGGTTGTCTGCAAGTTGCCTGTGGGTGAGTGAGGCTGTGAGGGCGCTTTTTCAAAATGGCCGCCAAAATCCCAGTAATCGACTATGCCACATAAGAGGATTTTTTATTTTTTAGTGCCCACCCCCTGGGGATTTTTCAAGACAATTAATTTTGTAAACCTTGACCATAGAGGTATTGAAGTCAGGTTGTCTGCAAATTACCTGTTGGTGGGTGAGACTGTGAGGGCGCTTTTTCAAAATGGCAGCCAAAATCCCAGTAATCGACCGTGCCACATAACAGGATTTTTTATTTTTTCGAAATTTTCTGAAGCCAACGCTGCTGATAGCTTGCTCTAAATTTGATGGATTGGCTCTGAAGATACCCTCACGGATCGACTGGCTAGCAATCGCATCTGAAAAATGACCTCGCATAAACCGGTCTCTGAAAACTCGGGGTATGCTGTCAGTTCACTGATCGCCTGACCCAGCTCCTGAATGGTCTCTTTCGCACCTTGTCTGTGTTTCCTCAACTCCATTAAGAAGTTCTCCGCCTTTTGTCTGGGTCCAAAGCGAGCATTCAGCAAGTCAAGTGACTCTCTGTATTGTTTTCTTTTTCCATCCTCTCCTCGATTAAGTAGCACCTTTAGTGTCTGGCCCTTGAGGCTCGCTGCGAGAAATGCTGCCGCCTCCTCGTCGTCCCAAGCATTGGCGATTTTGCAGGATTCAAAGTGTTCCAGGTACCGGTAGTCTTCCCACGGCTCCTTCCCTTTGAATTGGTCTGGTACAATCCGGGGTCGTCCCAACCCCCATAATTTCTCTGCAATTTGTTGCTTGTTTCCAACAGATTCCCCTTTCCTGAGACTTCCAGGAACATCCTCTGAGGCTTCCAGGAACATTTTCTGAAGCTTTAGTGACTTTCGATCTTTTTCAACTATCCTCAGCAGTTCCTTCCTCACGCACAGGAGAGTCCTTCGTTAGAGGTTTTGTATCCTCCACAATCACAGTCGAATGCGATTATGGCACCCACGTCCTGTTCTTTTTTAATATTCCTGAAGGAGGGGTCCAAGGGCCTCCATCAGTACCTGGTGCCGGAGTATCAGGTAAGGAGTCATAAGACTCCAAGAGTCCACCCTGAGGTTATCTGGTGAGTCTCCTTGATCTATTGATCTACGTCCATTGTCGGAAGTTAGTCTCCTTTCCTTCCTTTGGCTTCTAGTCTAGTTAGTCTCTGCTGTGGCCTCTAGATTTCCAGCTCTTGTTCCAGATAATTAAATCTTAGCCCCAGCTCTTCATTCTAGAATGCGGGAATGAACGCTGTAATTGGTCTTCTTTTCCTTGCACCTAGCGGTGTCGATCTCTTTTGTGTCCTCCTTGTTTATAGTTGAGGCTACTTAGTTGTCCCTTTTTGATTTTGTTAGATTATGTTGTCCAGTGTTAGGTCGAGTGCATTTATCCCACTCCTGACACCATTTGTGACGGATTTTCCAAATAGCCCGGGCTGATAATTCCTTTCAGAAGATCCAAGACTGGTGATGTAGGCCTGTTGGGCGGAAATGTACCGCCAAATGCACACGACTCTCTCACCTCCACTGGGGATAGACAGAACAGATCATGGACAGGACATGGAAGTGTATACATGTATAAGGAATTATGATGTAGCCTGTTTTATTAGTAAATGAATCACTACGTCAGAACATCTGTGTGTTTGCCTATCAGTTAATTAACCCAGTACCCTCATTCCCCAGCCTCTCGCGAAACCTGAATTACCTAGCGCTATTCTAATTTGATGCAGCCTCATGCAGCGCCCTTACTCCAACTACACGTAGCCTCCCAGGTACTAGTGTACCCTCCCGGCTTGCATCCTCCCTGCTTGTAGCCTCCAAGATACGAATGCCTTTACGGACCAGAAACTAATCCAGAGTTCCTCCCTTGGTTTTACACTGTGGTTTCACCCTGTATCCCTGGCTGTTCCTTTCAGTGGCCCACGCTCAATTCGAGGTAGTGCACACTTACTGTAGCCTCCTGTACTGGAGGAAGTACTTGCACGTCCGTCTCAGACAAGATCCAACCAGCAACTGACGTCCTCGTGCGCACACTGCATGCCCACAGCACCAAATACTCCACCTCATTTGCGTTACATTATTATTTTTTGTTTTTGTTTATTTTTGGGGAGGGGGCGGGCAGGGGAGGGAGGCCGAGGGGGTATGGAGGACCTTAAATACCAATTTATTATTCCTAGATCATTTCCCAGATACTCAGTCCATCATGGGGAAGACACATTGAGCCGAACTACATACATGTGATGTGCATTTGGGGTATTTTGGGGGGTAAATTTGACCCCGCCCCCGATCCTTAACCCACCTGTATTTTTTTGCAGACAAGCAGATGTTGCAATGGGATACAATAGGCTGCCCAAAAGAAGTACCGGTAGTCTCCAAAAATCCCCGGGGGAAGAGAGGGTTTCGGTCCGTAGCCCATAGACTATTAGGATGAAAAAAATTATGGATGAAATGTTGAGGTCCTTGGGCCGAGTGAAGAGATGTTATACCGTACGAGCATTTCAAGACAATAACGTAATTACTTGATTTCACATCATGCATATCAAATTATAAGGTTCTAGGAATGCGTTGTGTGTATTTTCAGACACTGCAAATATTTTTAACTCAGTGTTCACATCACCCTCTACCGAAAGCAAAGCGAAAAGAGCCTAAACAACTGTTACAAATATGTTAATGAAAACTATCCAAAAACTGTATCTAGAATACTAAATAGATAATAAGTTTCACTAACAATTATTTTCCTGGAAACAAAATCACATCAAAATCACAATTTCAAAATTAAACAAACATATCTCTGTTCCATTTTGCTACGAATACTGGAAGGAAGACTATTATTTTTGGCAAATTTTATTTGATTACAAAAAAGACAGCGAAGGTCAATAGACCTTTCCCACGAAATATGCTAATTACACATCACGCGTGCGCATTGACACTATTGGTGGGCAAAACGAGCGAAAGTTGCGCCTTTTTTGTATGGGGGATGATGGTGGCTTGACGCACACGCGCTTGTGCGTTTTTATACTGCACAACTCTATGGCGTTTGCCAACCAGTGGTGTCTGTACGCATGTAATGTAATTACCATATTTCATGGGAAAGGTCTATTGATCAATCACATTGAAGGCGACGCGCGACGGTCGACGGGCGACAGGCGACGCGCGACGTTTAGAATGGCAGATATGGAATTCCATAGCAATCAGCATACATTACAACGAAAAATGCAACAATTTACACAAGCCAGTCGGGCAAGTAACTCTTTAATTAACTTGACCAGTACAACACAACAATTTCCAACACAACATTTTTGTTTCATTACAAGTATTTGGCTTTAATTACTCTAAAATGGTTATTAGTTGTACTTATGTAGGCCTATGACTGTGAATAGTTATACGATAAAACAAATGACCTGTGAACGTTGCGTCCTTAATAAGAAAACAATGAAAATTACGATTTTGCGTTCACATACAAATAATCTTGAAGAAGTTCAGTGCTTAGTATAGATCGATTATGTAACAACCGATTTACAATCGCACTTAGTTGATTAGTGTTTTTTTTTGCAGGCGGGAATCAGATAACGAAAAACCCCACAATATTTACACGAGCCAGTTGGACAAGATACTTTATAACGTTGCAACCATGGATATAATTTCCCAGCTTAACATTTCAGGATCATGAAATTTCGTCAAGTATCCATATTAATCAGTGGTGTGATTTGACAAAAGTACAAAATCCTGAAAATGGTAGCGGGCCCGGGTCTCCCTTTGGTCTAGAGGACAAAGCCTCCTGAACCTCCTGGATATTTAATTTTGGATTTACAGACTCTCCACATCCCCACAAACAATAAACTAGAGGTTTGGACACAATACAGGCTAATTCTTTCTTTCCTTGGTGGCTACGTTTAATCTTTCAAGAACATTTTGAGGGAAAAATCCTGAGAAATCACAAGCCTAATGTATTAATGTGAAATGTTACAGCAAGTATTAGTTTGTCCTGCTCGAAGGCATATTAACATGCCGCTGCATTTAAACCTGAACAAATTATTATTGGAATCAACATATGATTTGTTATTGATGACTGCTAATCACATCAATACTGCCTTATTTGTATTTGCCTGCCACATGACGTCACCAATACGCAATGTAATAATAATAATAATGTGTGGATTTATATAGCGCACGTATCCACCAACTAAGTGGTGCTCAAGGCGCATTATATTATTATCCCTGCTCATAAGGCTCATAAGGCTCATAAATCATTCCTGAAACCATCTCAGCTCCCTGGGGAGTATACAGCTCAATTGCTGCCATTTCTAGCGCATATAGAGCAAACCAACTCTGCCTTCACAGGTACCCATTTAACCCCTGGGTGGAGAGAAGCAATTATGATTAAGTGTCTTGCTCAAGGACACAAGTGTCACGGCCGTGATTCGAACCCACATTATGTTGCTAACACCAGAACTTGAATCCGGTAAGCTAGACCGCTCGGCCACGACACCCCATGTACCGGTAATCACTGCATCCTTGTTGCAATCATGGACGAGTTGAGGGTCCGTATGTGGGTATTAATAATGCAGGCAAGGATATAGACAAACTCATACGTAAATCAGAATCTGTAGGTGTTTTAAAAACACCAGTGGTGTCAACTTTATTCTTCCATGGTGTTCATATTGGACAAGTTGCCCAGAACACCACGGTGTAGTAATTACGCCCCAGTTTTGGGGGCAGTGGAGCCGGGTAGGTTAAATTTCCTATTTGTACACGGATGGCTATGTAACTCTGGCCAATACAGGCTGAGAAAGTTCCAAAACCTCCACTCCTTTACCTTTGTGGACAATTAAATAACATCAGGGTGAGATAGTGGTTAAAAAAACATACAATGGGCCAACTCAATCACCAGCAACGGGGTATTTGAGGATGGGGTGCAGAAGCCCAATCATCTCCAATTCAAGAGTGGAAATTGGAGGCATGGAAGCCTGGGTTCTCGCCCCCATCACGGGTCACCCATGATTCTTTAGCATACCCGCTGAGGGATAATAAAAAGGTAGGGGCGGATCGAGGATCTCAAAAAAGAGGGCGCTCAAAAAACGTAAGGTAAATTCACGTGGATCCAGCAATGTAAAAAAGTTTACACAATTGCTTACCAGTTTCGTGCACCGTTTGATGTAATCACAAGGAAAGACTCAAATCATGCTGCATTGAACAGAGATCTGATAACCGTCTCATCGAATGAGAAAAACATGTTTTCCCCAATGCACAGTCATGTTATCATTAAATAAATAACACTTAACTCTATTGTAGAATAATCACGTTGCGTGGGCTTGATTACATACCTTTGGAATTCAGTAAACGACCCCCAAGCCAGCGCGACAGGCGACACGTCTGCCTATTTACGATTCTTGGTCGATAGCCGAAAACGTTTTATATGCGGGCGTAGATATAGTTCCATGAACTTAATCGTTATTCTATTAATCCAATCCATACAGGCCTACATAATTAAAACAAACATTTACCGACTTACAATAATAATAAATAATACAAACGGAAATAAAAGGTTTAAAGAATGTGTGAATAATGTTACTCTGCCAATTTATTTCCGCATGTTTTTGAAACATTTATTTTACTGTTTTTGAATTTGTTATTTGTTAAGTTAGTATCATATAAAAACCTACACAGCTCTCTTTGCCCTGGAAACACGTCGTCAGATTGAAAAAGACAATGATTCGATGATGAAACGTACACGTGTTCGTCTGACAGCAATCCAACCAGCGTGTATCAGAAAAGATAGAAGTGATTTTCACGCCCAGCAATCACAGTACTGAAAACTGATATGATGAGCTAACCCGTCTACGCAGGTTTGTTGTACAAACAATGATTACATTTCTGTCCCTGTAGATTCAAGGATTCGTGCTGCATCGGACAACAAAATGAGAATTATAAAAATATTTCTGAGGACACACATTCCAGTACTAGCTCAAAAGAGGCATTATGTGATGACCATGTGCACTCTGTAAATAAATAATGATGAAAGGATCTCTCAAACGGTATTAAATATTAAGAAACCAATTAAATACAGTCTTCTGTTGACTACTTCCCTCTAGTCCCAAGAACCCTTGCCATCACCAAAGAAGGTACCGGTACCCTTCTGCGACAGTTTATAAGTGGTTGGTAAGTGGTGTCATCGCCACAACAATAAGCGACCAACAAGATCTTCCGGACAAATAAAACAAGACCATACAAGACATTAACATCAGTTGGTCTTATGCGTCGTGCAGACAAGTTCAGGTTTTCCTATACATACTGCATTCTTGCATTGCACATAACAGTGAGCAGTATGTCCTACAAGCGAGAGTTCGCGAAAAAGAGAAACCAGAAGTACAAAAGAGGCAAAACCCGCCGTCATTCTTGTCATATCTGTTCATTATAACGTCAGTCATTCACGTTTCCAGGTGCCGCATAACTATAATTAACAAAGGAACATTGGAGGTTTGGCATTCAGGGAAGGATCCAGAAAGAATGGTCTCCATGACGTTTGGAAGTTGGTTATGCTTGTTTCTCATCCTGTTCCTAAGTCGATACGTAATACGCGCGCATTGGCAGTACGCGCATTCGTTTCGCTACTTCCAGTTCCAAAGCTGGCAAACCGTTGTGTGTAATTTCACATAAATTCCTTGATTTTTACGTTCAAAGGCGATTCTTGAGGCAGAAATTGACTTTGTTACTAAGATTTTGAGTCTTTACACGTCAAACGCAAGGCCAAACTTTTCTAATTTCTTGCGTAAATAAGAAAAGGGTGGTCAATGCATTTCCAATGGGCTTCTGATGATCATCCATATTCCTGGAAGGCCAACGGGCAACTGCGTCCATCAGGCCGGGATGAAGATTGGGTCCTCTGCCTCTATCGATGAACGTCCATGCTTGAAACACATGACTAATCATCCTGAGCTGATATATTGTGTGACAAAAGATAATAACAATGTCGGCCTAATTTTTTTATGACATCGTAACAGTCGCATCGACAACGGTACAACCTCAAAATTCATACGTGTTGGCCATAGTTACAGAAACAAACACTATCACAAATTCAGTTATAAAGTACAAAAAACGACATTGTTCCAAGAAAGGTCAATCATATTATTCAGTAATAATATTACATAATCTATTATTTGAATTTATATTTTTCTTAATTTTAAATGTACAGACAATACATGGCCATACCTTTACTTAAGAACATGGTGCCACGTGGTAAATGATCCGATGTGTTATTTTGTACATTATGAAATTTGCTAAAAAGCTATACGTTTTTAATGTTCCACATTTACATCATTAACGGGACAATATCGTCGCGATCAACAGTGTATGGAATTGGAGTGCAAGTTTTAGATGAAATCAGTGACTGAAAATGATAAGGTCGTAACACCGTCACATTACCGTTGCTGCTGCTGCATAAATGAGCCAGTAATTTCCAGTCGCCGTGTTCATCTTCAACTAGTACACCGATTCCATGCCCTGTTGAAATTCTGCTCTGCCCGTGACGATACTGTCCCTTTAAAGGCCGTGTGGGGGGTGAAGACCAGTCGGTCCAGCAGGATTCGGACAAATGTGATTTTGTACATGCGTAGACCTCCATGTAACAACACATTGAACGAGTTGGGGTTATTACCCATGCACTGCTGTGATTTAATATAAGCCTTGTCTATCTGATCACTGTCAATTTGTTCAAGAATTATGAGCTTTCGTCAATCAGTCACGAAGGAAGCGTTGCTCGGGAGTCGCTGGGGAGGTAGGGGCCTATGCCTGTTGAGGTTTACTGTTAAAATGCACTCCAACAAGTCAACATGAAAATGGGTCGCATACCTTAATAGTTTCGTCTGCAATAATAATGAGCACAGATATTTGCGAGACTGTTCCTGGTATTTGTTATTTTGTCACTTACAAATTCTTTCTGGTCATCATTTGCGCTTTGGGAGAAATACTAACTTGGGGAATATGGGTGATGGCAGTACAATCTTGTCTTCTAAGCCATTTGAAAAGCGCGCCTTGGTAAAGTAACCTGCTATTTTAATTAAACATTTCTTTTTTGTTCTTCGTTCTTTTCAAAATAAATCTACTTTTTGTTTATTTGCTTAAAGTATACATTGATAAGCTGCAATTATGTTGTCTCCAGAGAAAATACCGGTATAGTGAAAATGCATTCCGAAATGTTGATCGACACTTGAACACGAACATTATGAATTCTAACGAGGAATTTCGATACAGTCCGTTATCAACATTCTGACGTTCGTATTGGGAAAAACAGTGGAATATTTGATAGCAAAAGGTAAACACTGACTTAATTTTTTTTTTATATAATTATTATATTTGCATTATTTCATTAAACAACAAAGAACAAGAACGGCACCTATTGAGTATAAATAAAACAGGCCATCCGTCTTTCTACAAGGCCTAGATGTATACTGGTATATCTACTAACATAACCGTGAGTAAACCCAACTGTTTAATGAAACTAGCCAAACACTGGCGTAAATCCGTGATGAAAAGTTGGGGGATAATTTTGAAATTTGGGTGAACGGTATTTCCCCTTATTTTGCGACGATTAGAAATAAACCCCATACATCAGCGATTGAAGGCGCTATAAATGAATTCGTGTGTCTGTCACGTTGTAGGGAGTAGTTAATATGCTAGAAGGTCCACGTATAATGTTGACGATGAAATTGGATATGTTATACAAAAAACTTGCCAAGTCACTCCAGTCCATTGGCTTAGAAAAGCGTGGAGGCCGATACTTCTTGGAAGGTGATATACTTAATACTGACTGATACTGCATAATTATTTGCCAAAATGTTTTTAAAAGAAATGAAAACAATGTGTACTTTAAGTTTTCTAAGTGACACAATCACCGAGTGCCGTCAGAAACATACCATTGTCGATGTCCTCATCTGGTTCCTGCATTATCCGTACAATTGCGCTTGTCACGAAATACGTCACTGACAATGACGTAATGCTGGAGAACGCGGGTACTGGGAATTGGTATCCGCGTACAGTCAACAACGTATAAACAAGTGCACTCTGCACCTGGTTCGCTAATCCCAGTTTGAAATCTTGGTAGAATTGTTTTCGAATGCTTCGTTGAAATGTGACATAAGGTTCTAAAAAATAGTAATCGTTGCGAGGGCTATATAATTTCAAGAAGGGCCATGCACCTCCTCAAAAATCCAAAATCTCATGTTGTTTTTCACTGTACTGTTAGCCAGTGCATAATGTGTAACCTTAGATCTGTTATATTCATCGCTATCGTGTGCGCATTTTTAGGTGTTCGGGTATGTACCCGAAACACCTATTGTTTTTGTTCGTTTTTTTCTACTCCTTCTTCTCCCCATAGATTGTCTACAAAAAACACATACTTGCAAACTTCACATGAACTTGAAACTTGGCATATACTTAGAACATAACAAGTAGATGAAACACGAGTTGTGAGTGACCCCAATTTGACCTTACTTCCTGTCCAAACCGGAAGTCAAAGTTTAATATTTAAAAAAATCATATCTCAACAACCACAAGAGGTAAATTAGCATTTTTTGTACTATTGTATAGATTGTTAATTGTTGAAAAATATTTACACAAAGGTGACCCCAATTTGACCTGACTTCCTGTCCAAACCGGAAGTCAAAGTTTAATATTTAAAAAAAATCATATCTCAACAACCACAAGAGGTAAATTGAAATTTTTTGCACCATTGTATAGACTGTTAATTGGCGAAAAATATTTACACAAAGGTGACCCCAATTTGACCTTACTTCCTGTCCAAACAGGAAGTCAAAGTTTAATATTTAAAAAAATCATATCTCAACAACCACAACAGGTAAATTCACAGTTTTTGCACCATTGTACAGATTGTTAATTGTCAAAAATATTTACAAAAAGGTGACCCCAATTTGACCATACTTCCTGACCAAACCGGAAGTCAAAGTTTAATATTAAAACAAAAATCATATCTCAACAACCACAAGAGGTAAATTGACATTTTTTGCACCATTGTACAGATTGTTAATTGTCGAAAAATATTTACACAAAGGTGACCCTAATTTGACCTTACTTCCTGTCCAAACCGGAAGTCAAAATTTAATATTTAAAAAAATCATATCTCAACAACCACAAGAGGTAAATTCACAATTGTTGTACCATTGTACAGATCGTTAATTGTCAAAAAATATTTACAGAAAGATGACCCCAATTTGACCTTACTTCCTGTCCAAACCGGAAGTCAAAGTTTAATATTCAAAAAATTCATATCTCAACAACCACAAGAGGTAAATTCACAATTTTTGTACCATTGTACAGATCGTTAATTGTCAAAAAATATTTACAAAAGGATGACCCCAATTTGACCTTACTTCCTGTCCAAACCGGAAGTCAAAGTTTAATATTTAAAAAAATCCTATCTCAACAACCACAAGAGGTAAATTGACATTTTTTGCGCCATTGTATAGATTGTTAATTATCGAAACATGTTTACACAAAGATGACCCCAATTTGACCTTACTTCCTGTCCAAACCGGAAGTCAAATTTTAATATTAAAAAAAATCATATCTCAACAACCACAACAGGTAAATTCACAGTTTTTGCACCATTGTACAGATTGTTCATTGTCAAAAATATTTACAAAAACATTCTGACGTCATCATCACTACCCTGACAAAATCCGAACACCTATGTGTTTGTCATATGACAAACACTTAAGTCTAGTTATATTATTTTTTTTTATAGATTTTTTGATTGGTGGGGACGAGCTCGAAGCACCGAGACGTAACAGCATGATGTGGCAACACACCTTGCCGTGTCATTTCTCTCTTAAACTTAAATATGTTATTTCAGTGGGCGTAGAATGACTGACTGATCATGTAAATCGTATTTTACAGGATTCTGTAAATCTACAGCAGCTGAGAGTGTAGACTTATGTAAACACAATTATTAGATCAATTCCATTGGTTTATGAATGGGATTTGAACGCAAATAGTAGGGTAAAGGGGGACTTTGTTCATCATTTTCACAATCTTGGACTGGAGGACAAATCTAAACACAAACAGCAGCTGGCCAACATAGAAGTGTTTTATGCAATGCCAATTACACAATGTCTTACATATAATCACATTCACTTTGATAAATAATTACACAAACAGCATTCTCCATACAATTCTGTGGATCATCAGCATTGTCAAAGAGTCAAACTTTGATTTAAACAAAAAACTTAAGGTGAAAATCATGTAACTAAACAAACCACTTTCACAGCTAATGCAATGTCCATCCATAGAGCAACATTGCCAATTGGCCGACACATTAACCTATATGCAGCCGGTGCTGCTCTCGAGTGAGTAGCAGTACACCTGTTATGATATCTCTTTTCAAGTATACTCGTACACACTACATGTATGTGTGGTAGCGGTGCTCGTACATGAATTCAAATAGAACTAGAGGTAAAGAGTTTGTTAAAAACAAACTCGGGGTGTTTGAGTGTGCCTCATATGTACGTGATGACGTCATCACCTAAAGTTGTTAAAAGACAAGAGTTACTTCAGGAGATATGAGTTTTCATAATATATAATTAAAATACCACATATTGTGTTATTACTGAATACATTAACTTCCGGTTCAATCATGTGACGTCATTCATACTTCACAAACTTTTTCCTCATAATATGGGTGTCAATTGTGCCAAATTTGGTAAAATGCTGTCGAATGTTTTCTCAAGATAGCAAAAGATGACTTTTTTAAAACTTGAACTCCCAGTTTGGACCGGAAGTACGAGTCGATAAGGTCATGTCTTTGTATCAAATGTCGAGCCCTCTATGTTCTGTATGATTATGAAGTAATCAAGAAATTATCTATTGTGGTTCACAAGATATAAAATATATTGTTTTATTATAATTAATTACATAATAATTCATTAGATGACCTCACCATGACGTCACAACCTTACCTGGAACTATATGTTAAGGTCTAACTATTTGTTAAGCTTTAAGGTTCTTTGAACTCCGCAACTATGTTTTGACTGTACAAATACATTTACAGATTATTATACAGTCCATTTTCGTAGTTTACAGAGCGCCTACGTTCGTACAGACAAGGTATAATAATAAAATGTAACATGGTGAACATGAGCAATCGAATAGCCAATAAGAACAATATAAATTTGTTACGATGGATAATAAAAAGAAAGGAAATAAAATACATAAGTTAAAAGAAGATCTGGATCTCTTGTCTCAAAATCAAAATTAATTGATTTTGTCTTTAAATTAACTCGTGCTTGAAAACCTTTTGTCAAGGGCGCATTGGAAAACTCTTACCATGAAATTGATTGTCCATAAACGAAAGCAACAATAACAAATCAATTCCTTAAAAAAACCTCTGCGCATCGATGACTGTTAATTTGACTGCATCAATCGCGAAATGATGCGAAACATCATATTTCACGATGAGGTAATTGAAGTCATGAATGCCAAAAAACGATCTTTTAGAACTCACTCTTAGATTTAGAACAAGCGTTAACAATTCCAAAACAGCTCGAAATAAAGTACAACGACAGTGAAATTACCGTAAACTGTGTTGAAACGAAGGTATTAAATTCTAATTAGATACTGCAGTGTAACAGTGAATGTGTTTACAAGGCATATACAGTGTATGTCTGTGTGTGAGAGAACGTCAAGGCCGTTCACACAGTATGGCTGTGCATAAGAATGGTACTTCTAAATATACTGAACAAAATTATAAACGCCCCATGTGGCACTTTGAAACTTTTATTAGCCTTAGAGGTTGCAAAATCATACAAAATTCATTTTGTTGTTCAATATGCTACAGATTACTGTCCGTTAGAACACGATAGTGGCGTCTGGCAATCATGGACATGCATGTGGACACGGTGGGGGTCAGGTTGAAACATGGGGCGTTTATATTTTTGCTCAGTGTAGTTGTTCATTTAAACTTCCGTTTTCGACGGGAAGGAGAGGTCAAATTGGGTCATGTCTGTGTACGAAATTTGACATAGTCCAAGGTCTTTAAGATGATGCAAAGATTGTGAAAATATCTTCTGTGGTTCATGAGATATGATTTTCTTAAATATTCAACTTCCGGTTTCGACCGGAAGGAGAGGTCTGTGTACAAAAAAAATCACATAATTAAAGATCTATAACATAGTGCAAAGACTGTGAAAATATCGTTTGTGGTTCATGAGATATGATTTTTTGAAAATATTAAACTTTGATTTAGTGTAACTCGATATCTGATGACCTCACTATGACGTCACAACTTAGTGTACAAATACATGTTAAGGTCTAACTATGTGTGAAGTTTTAAGTTACTCCGCAACTATATTTTTGTCTCTGGATATGTTTCACTGAGAAGAAGAAGGAGAAGAACTAGAGGTATTGAGTTTGTAGAAAACAAACTCAGGTTGTTCGAAAGTTATTAAAAGACAAGAGTTACTTTAGGAGATGTGAGTTTTCATAATATATAATTAAAATAACATATAATGTGCTATACTGAATACATTAACTTCCGGTTCAGTCATCCCATATAATTTTAAATTCTTCCAACCGTAAGTTCCGGTTCAATCATGTGACGTCATTCATACTTCACAATATTTCCTCATAATATGGGTGTCAATTGTGCCAAATTTGGTAAAATTCTGTCTAATGTTTTCTCAAGATAGCAAAAAGTGACTGCTAGAGGGCGCTGTTAAGAGCGATGACGTCACCAAATATATTTTTGAAAAGAGCAGATCTCAATTAACATATAAACCCAGAATGCTTTTTTCGAATACCCTTTCAGATTTGCGTCAATTTATAAAGAGGTTTTTAAACTTGAACTTCCAGTTTGGACCGGAAGTAAGGGTCAATAGGGTCATGTCTGTGTATCCAATGTCGGGTCCTCCATGTTCTGTATAATTATAAAGGAATCAAGAAATTATCTATTGTGGTTCATGAGATATAAATTATATTCTTTTAATTATAATTAATTACGTAATAGTTCATTATATGACCTCACAATGACGTAATAGCGTTAGCTGGAACTATACACCCATCACAACTTCTAAGTTCCCCCTAATATTTTTTAGAATATCTCAACAAGTATTGCATGAATTTAAAAAATTCAAAAAGCAAATGACAGAATGACATGTTCTACACACCTCGTAATGCAATGGTTGAAAATCAATCATGCATGCACAATATTGACAGTGATTTGAATGAAAATTCAGCTGAAAATAAAGTTGCAGTACAAAGCATTGTAGTTTTCTGTAAGAACTCATACATCAATAACAATGGTATTGATGGCTGTTTCATAATAAGAAAAGAATATTCAAAGAGCAACATGCAACATGCATGTCCATTGTTTTAGAAGGGTAGAGCAAGAGTTTAATATGGAATTGGTCCTCCATTATTCTCCATAACTGAGTTCTTAAAGAAAACTACATGTGTAACATGCCCTTGAAGTGATGGGTATATTACAAACACATAGGTGTTCGAGTTTTGTCAGGGCAGTGATGACCAAATTCAAACTTCATTTCAAATGCAATGGTATAATAAAAGAATGATAATGATCGAAAAATAAATTCAAATGCATAAATTGCTAACTTTAATGTCAATACTGATAACAGACAATGATATTTTTACGGTGATTGATGATGATAGTCAATAAACTGACATGTCTATCACAAAATCTAAACAACATCCTGATAATTCTGTGGTGAAACCCAAGTATGGAATACCCACCTTGCCTCAGTCAATCAGACTAATGAAATCTGCAATGACCCCCCTTTCAAAAAACATCTTGCGCAACAATGCGCAGTTACTTGAGCAAAAACAAAGACATGTGCCATAACCAAAAAGGTATATGAACTTTCAGAAAATCGTTGTTTTGTACAGGTTTTTTTGTTTTCTTATTTGTACTGCTTTTTATGAACTGTTGGGTAAAAAATAGGTGCTGATTTGGACACTAATTTAAACCAACTGTAAAAATGACAAAATCCACCTAATCGGACCGAATTTTGTATCTACTCAGCAGACCTTTCTCTGTACAAAATATCAACAAATGACGCATGTCTATGAGATATTTTGCTAAAGGAGATAACTTGTATTTTGGCATACATTGTGTACACATGGATAATAATATTGGGAGTTTGTGTAAAAAGTATTTTTTGTGATAGGGGAGGAAAGATAACTTGTATTATGGGATAAATGTGTAATAAATATGGACTTCTGTAATAATTATCCACCTCTGTATTAAAAACAACTTGTAGCATCCACATTCCCCACACGATATATGTTAACAAAAAAAATGTAGACTTCCATATGTAATGACCGATAATGACCGTTTCGGTTGGGTGTCCGGGTACCTGGTACAGCCTTGAGTTTGTGTAAAAAGCATTGGGGGTATAACTGATATTATGGTGTACATATACAGCACTCATAGAGTATTGTTTGTGATTTAAAAGAGAAATTACTTAATTAATGATGTCGTTTGTAACTGTTTGTGTGTTGTATTCAATAAAAAAATTAACATTTGAAATGCTTTATTTGTATGTATCATTTATTATGATGCTCGTTGTCAAACTTAATGCTTTTTCACTAGTTCTTACAAAAAAAAAAATAATAAATAAACTTGATGTTTGTTTGAAAACAAACATTAGGTGTTTGAATTGCCACATATGTACATGTAAAGAATAGTGCTTCAAAATATTTTTAAAAATAATTTGGAAGTGCCTGTTTGGACTGGAAGTAAAGGTCATCATACCAAATCATTAAAAAGTTACTTATCTTTCGTTTGGCCAGAAGTACATGTAGAGAATGGTGCTTCAGAGTAAAGGTCATATCAGATTATTGAAAGGTCATATATTTGACAATAATATTTCCTCCTAGTCATGAAAAAATAACGTTAGTACCTACTTCAGACCTGAAATACGTTGCTCATGAAATAGCTTTACTATATGTTTTAAGGTGTTGTGCAAACATGGGAATGATGAAGCTTATTTGTTTTCTTTAAAAAATATACATTTACACCTAAACTATATGCACAATACACAATGCACAGTGCACGACAGTAAACAGTAAGGCTATGTATGCCTCGTACTGTGTGTGCTATATCACTGTGGACGCGCGATATGGGCTATTTGTACATCTACGGAATTGTTATTCAACATATTGTTTCAAAATAAACACCCAACAATTTTGGAAAAAGTTACTAACCATTATTTTGTTCTAGACGCTTTTTCTGCCACATTGGTTATTAAACAATTATTGTTGGAAGTTGTTGATGTTTTTCGTTTAAAAACTACACACATTATTCCATTTGCAAAATTTAATTTAATTAAGTTTATAAATCTAGATCTAGATCTCTTGCATCAAAATCAAATTTAATTGATTTTGTATTTAAATTAACATGGAAAACTGTTACCATAAAATTGATTGCCCATAAACGACATAAAAACGAAGAAATAAATTCTTTAAAAAATCCTCTGCGCATCGATGACTGTTAATTTGACTGCATCAATCGCGAAATGATGTGAAACATGCACGATGAGGTAATTGAAGTCATGAATGCCAAAAACGATCTGGTAGAATTATCTCTTAGTTAGAACAAGCATTAACAATTCCAAAACTGTGTATAAAAACGACACCTCAAAAGAAATGACGATAGTGAAATAACCGTAAACTGTGTGAGCACGAATGTACTGGCGATGTATTATATTCTAATTAGATACTGTAGTGTACAGTGAATGTAATACAGTTTATACAGTGTATTATACACTGTATGCCTCTTATCTATGTATGTCAAGGCCGTTTACACGCGGAATGGGCTGTGTGCTTGTAGTACTTCTGAAGAGTTGTTCACTTAAACTTCCGTTTTCGACCGGAAGGAGAGGTCAAATTGGGGTCATGTCTGTGTAAAAATATGTGACATAGTTCAAGGTCTTTAAGATGATGCAAAGACTGTGAAAATATCTTCTGTGGTTCACGAGATATGATTTTTAGAAATATTGAACTTCCGGTTTCGACCGGAAGGAGAGGTCAGATTGGGGACACGTCTGTGTACGAAAAATCACATAATTCAAGATCTATAATATGGTGCAAAGATTGTGAAAATATCTTTTGTGGTTCATGAGATATAATTTTTTGAAAATATTAAACTTTGATTGAGTGTAATTCGATATCTGATGACCTCACTATGACGTCACAACTTAGGATACAACTACATGTTAAGGTTTAACTATGTGTGAAGTTTTAAGGTTCTGTGAACTCCGCAAATATGTTTTTGTCTCTGGATATATGCTTCACTGAAAAGGAGAAGAAAAAGTAAAAACTAGATGGAAGTGTTTGTGAATTACAAACACATAGGTGTTCGAGTTTTATCAGGGCAGAGATGATGACGTCAGAATGTTTTTAAAGAAACTTTGCATTATTATTATTTTTTTCATATTAAAGAGTACCCTGTAAAATATGATGTGGTTACCAACGATGATTTGTTTGAAGTCTAAATGTGAAAAACAACTGTTCTGCTACATAAGGGTAAATTTTGGTACCGAAATTCTTTGAGAGAAGGCATTTATATCTTTGGCGAGTTTTTACAACCCATTTTCATGTAGTTCCAGATACGAATTGTGATTTTGACGAAACCGTCGTCCTCGCTAATAATGTACGATTTTGAAAATATTTTTTTAATATTAAACTTTGACTTCCGGTTTGGACAGGATGTAAAGGTCAAATTGGGGTCACCTTTGTGTAAATATTTATTGACAATTAACAATCTAAACAATGGTGGAAGATTGTGAATTTACCCCTTGTGGTTGTTGAGATATGATTTTTTTAAATATTAAACTTTGACTTCCGGTGTGGACAGGAAGTAAAGGTCAAATTGGGGTCATGTTTTTGTAAATATTTTTGAAAATTAACAATCTGTACATTGTTGCAAAAAACTGTGAATTTACCTCTTGTGGTTGTTGAGATATGATTTTTTTCAATATTAAACTTTGACTTCCGGTTGGGACAGGAAGTAAGGTCAAATTGGGGTCACCATTGTGTAAATACTTTTCGACAATTATTAACAATCGATACAATGGTGGAAAGATTTTGAATTTACCCCTTGTGGTTGTTGAGATATGATATTTTTAATATTAAACTTTGACTTCCGGTTTGGACAGGAAGTAAAGGTCAAATTGGGGTCATGTTTTTGTAAATATTTTTGACAATTGACAATCTGTACAAAGGTGCAAAAACTGTGAATTTACCTCGTGGTTGTTGAGATATGATTTTTTTAAATAAACTTTGACTTCCGGTTTGGACAGGAAGTAAGGTCAAATTGGGGTCACCTTTGTGTAAATATTTTTCGACAATTAACAATCTATACAATGGTGCAAAAAATGTCAATTTACCTCTTGTGGTTGTTGAGATATGATTTTTTTAATATTAAACTTTGACTTCCGGTTTGGACAGGAAGTAAGGTCAAATTGGGGTCACCTTTGTGTAATTTTTTTTGACAATTAACAATCTATACAATGGTGCAAAAACTTAATTTACCTCTTGTGGTTGTTGAGATATGATTTTTTTAAATAATAAACTTTGACTTCCGTTTTGGACAGGAAGTAAGGTCAAATTGGGGTCACCTTTTTGTAATTTTTTTTCGACAATTAACAATCTATACAATGGTGCAAAAAATGTCAATTTACCTCTTGTAGTTGTTGAGATATGATTTTTTTAAATTAAACTTTGACTTCCGGTTTGGACAGGAAGTAAGGTCAGATTGGGGTCACGTCTGTGTACGAAAAATCACATAATTCAAGATCTATAACATGGTGTAAATATTGTGAAAATATCTTATGTGGTTCATGAGATATAATTTTTTGAAATATTAAACTTTGATTGAGTGTAATTCGATATCTGATGACCTCACTATGACGTCACAACTTAAGATACAACTACATGTTAAGGTCTAACTATGTGTGAAGTTTTAAGGTTCTGTGAACTCTGCAACTATGATTTTTGCTCTGGATATTCACCGAAAAGAAGGAGAAGAAAAAGTAAAAACTAGATGGAAGTGTTTGTGATATTACAAACACATAGGTGTTCGAGTTTTGTCAGGGCAGTGATGATGACGTCAGAATGATTTTTAAAGAAACTTTGCATTATTATTTTTTTCATATTAAAGAGTACCCTGTAAAATATGATGTGGTTACCAACGATGATCTGTTTGAAGTCCATTTCAATGATATGAACTTAATCACATTATTTATTCTTGAAAAAACAGTTCAAATGTGAAAAACAACTGTTCTGCTACATAAGGGTCAATTGTGATTTTGACGAAACCGTCGTCCTCACTAATAATGTACGATTTTGAAAATATTTTTTTAATATTAAACTTTCACTTCCGGTTTGGACAGGAAGTAAAGGTCAAATTTGGGTCATGTTTTTGTAAATATGTTTGAAAATTAACAATCTGTACATTGGTGCAAAAACTGTGAATTTACCTCTTGTGGTTGTTGAGATATGATTTTTTTAAATATTAAACTTTGACTTTTGACTTTAGTTTGGACAGGAAGTAAGGTCAGATTGGGGTCACATCTGTGTACGAAAAATCACATAATTCAAGACCTATAACATGGTGTAAATATTGTGAAAATATATTTTGTGGTTCATGAGATATAATTTTTTGAAATATTAAACTTTGATTGAGTGTAATTCGATATCTGATGACCTCACTATGACGTCACAACTTAAGATACAACTACATGTTAAGGTCTAACTATGTGTGAAGTTTTAAGGTTCTGTGAACTCCGCAACTATGTTTTTGTCTCTGGATATGTTTCACTGAGAAGAAGAAGAAAAAGTAAAACAAAACCGAACAATAATAAGTTGTTCGCGCTGTCGCTCGAACACCTAAAAAACCGAACAATATCAAGAGGTGTTCGCGCTATAGCTCGAACACCTAAACAAAAACCAGAACAATATCAAGGTGTTCGCGCTGTAGCTCGAACACCTAAAAAACCAGAACAATATCAAGAGGTGTTCGCGCTGTAGCTCGAACACCTAAATAGTCCTCAAATAGAAATGTTCAATGGCAACACTGATTGTATTTCCATATATTATATGCCACATATTAGGTTTAATTTTCAATCCTTATGTATGACTTTTGTGGTGTCATTAACTTTGCAATCATTATCTGTGATAAATATATTATGATCTTTATTGAAACGAACTTCCAGCTGCCACGTCAGAACACATTCTGAACAGTAATTTCGTATTTGTAATGACATTTATCAAGTTTAATCAGAGTCATGTTTTTATTATTCAACTGAATAATAAAGCTCAATGTAAACTGAGCAAATGAACCAAAAATAAACAGATTATTAATCAAAATGCTTCAGCATTAATTATAAACAAACTAGCAGTGCAGTGCAAATGCAATTCAATGAATAAGTAATTGTTTAATTAAACCTAAGTTCCAATGGCAAAACCCAGTGGACCATGTGATGAACGTGCCGAGCATGCATTCTTTAGCCAAAGATTAACTTATCAGTAAACTAGCATAATTACCAAGTCTAATGGTGTATTACTAATGATCCTTTTAATATCCTGTTTCTATGGGATAGTATTATGTATTATTAATACTATTCTGACTTAAAACTAGTATGATCTATTTCTATTTGTCAGTGTTGCTCACAGGGTCGATGTCAACTATACTGTACTGATTGGGAGATACTGATTGGCTGAATGGCCCCCATTCTCCCAATGAGGATAGACCCCAATTGGGAAACACTTGGGTGACAACGACACTATACCAATTGAGATATTGTTATACCGAAAGGCCCCTGTTCTCCCAATGAGGAGTTACTATCGAGCAACTACCCAGCTAAAATACGCCGGAACTGGGCTACTTATGGCCCAATTGCTAGTACTGCAGTACTGGGCCGGTGCATTACTTTTTCTGCAGCATACTTCGTCAATGGCTTAGAAATTGGCATAGAAATCTTATATAAACAAAAGTTCTTCAATTATTATTAATTCACCGGCAAAGTCGAGTGGCATGGTTGTCTCATGGTCAGAATGTCTCATGGTTGTCAGTACGGTCAGAACGTTCGCCTTTCAAACATTTTCATTAAAAAAATTATACAATTTGTATAAAAAAATTTAACTACAAAATTAATTTAGAAGCAAAGCCTTTCTATTTAACAGTAATTCACGGTTGTGGAGGTTTTTTTTTAAAGGAAAATAAAGTCAAAAAATTCATTTTTAGTACATAAATGCAATGCATAAAATTATACTTGACGAAGCGTACTGCAGAAAAAATCGTGGCCGGTGCCGGCAAACGGAACTGGCCAAGTTCTGGTTTGCACAAAGGCTTGGAACTGGTCCAGTTCATGTAGCCCTTTATACTCATCCGGTACTAAATCGCTACTGGCCCAATACTGAGCCCAGGGCCGTAGCGAGTGGGGGGGGGGGGGGGTGACACCCCAATAATTTTTCTCAGTCGGCATTTAGAGCCTCAGTCGGCAAATGAAGCCTCAAATGTACTAGAACAAGGGTTGGTCCAGAATAAACTTGCAGTCGGCAAACCTATATAGGGCTATGGGTTTGCCGACTGCAAATGTACCCGGTATCGTGTTTCAGCACTGAAGATTTGCAAAGCTGTGGTTTCGGGTGGCGGTTCAACCCTACCCCCCCCCCCCTTCCACAGTACTGGCCCAGTACTGGGATACGTCTTCATGATCAGATACAGTTTTCTTGAAGCCATAATGGTTTTCACACCACTAGCAGTACAGAATGTACATAATTAATGTTTAATTCTAGTAATGGAGCTTAAATGAGCTCATCTTGCTTGATGACTATGTCATTAATCAACCAACCAGTCAGTATGAATCATAATGTCACCGGTCCCACGAAGTGTGACAAAGTGTAAACAATTAAAAAATTCTGATTTTGATTTTGTTTGTTTGTTTGTTTGATGTTTTTTTGAAGCTGGAAGTGTGCTACTTTCTTAATTTGACTAATTAGGAAAAATTAAACTTGTGTGAAAGTGAATATTTGCGTTTTCACGAACTGACACTAAGTCAGTTCACCATCGACAATACACTGTGAACGCCGCGGGCCAAACAATAGTGTTCATTCGTTTTAAACGTAAGTCTGAACATGTATATAGAAACGGCGGTGAATGCGTCGGATTATTATTCAAAAGTACGGAGTTCCAGATTCGCCCGGATCCCGACTGCATTTCATTACTCTAGAATTGTTTCTTCTTTATAATTTAACGGCTCTCATAATATGTTTAAACACATTTCTGGTAAATTCTGAACAGAAACCTTTTCCGATGCTTATCAATCAATCAATCAATCAATCAAATAAAATTTATAAAGCGCCTAAATCAAAAGTTTGCTCAAAGGCGCTAAGGCACAGAAGAAATAAATAAGTCATTGATGGTAGGCCTCCTGAAACAAGTGGGCTTTCAGAAGTGTCTTAAATGTGTTGAAAGATGTTGTGTCCCTGATGTTATTTGGAAGTTTATTCCAGAGTTTGGGTCCATAGACTGAGAAGGCTCTATCGGCAAAAGTGACGTGACTCGTTCTTGGCACAACAAAGTATGGTGAACAGGAGCTATTTGATCGAAGTTGTCTCCGTCCAGCACAAACTTGCAGCATGTCCATGATGTAATCAGGGGCTTGTTTATGACAGGCCTTGAACGTGAGAATGATGACATTGAAGTCGATTCTTTGTTGAATAGGGAGCCAGTGTAGTTTGTTGAGTTCCGGGGTGATGGAGTCGAACTTACGTTTGTTTGTGATGAGTCTAGCAGCAGTTCGCTGAACGTTATTTAGCCTCCTTTTGAGTTTTTGACTAACTCCCATCAAAAGACTGTTACAGTAGTCAAGTCTTGAAGTAACCAAAGTGTGCACTGCCAACTTGGTTGCATCGACAGTCAGCAGTCTAAGGGCCCTGCCAATGTTAGTGAGGTAGAAGTTGGCGGTCTTGATTATGCTGGACACCTGCGCAGACATGGTCATCGCAGGGTCAAACATGACCCCCAGATTTCTGACTGGCTTGGTTTCGACTAAGACGTCAACTCCAGCAACTTTCACGGATGGGAGATTGAACTTGGCAAGTTGTGCTCTGAATCCGATCGCTATTACCTCAGTCTTGTCAGCGTTGAGTTTGAGAAAATTTGATGACATCCAGGCCTGTACCTCAGTTATGCAGTCTTCGACTTTAGACACATTTTTAAGGACCTCAGAGGACTTGACAGGACAAATAGATGTATAGATCTGGGTGTCATCAGCGTACATGTGTAGTTCCAAGTCATGTTTACGGATGATCTGCCCAAGAGGAAGAGTGTATATCAGGAACAGCAGGGGGCCAAGGACTGACCCTGGGGAACACCAAACAGCAGATCATGAGGTGTTGAGAACTCATTGTTGATGTGAACACGTTGCGTTCTTCCAGACAGGTATGATGTGAACCACTTCAGTGGAACATCATGCACTCCCAACAGATCTTCCATCCGAGCCAGTAACACATTGTGGTCGATCGTGTCAAAAGCGGCACTGAGGTCAAGCAGAACTAGGATGGTGATGCCTTGCTTTTCCATGGTCCACATGATGTCATTATGAACCCGAAGGAGAGCAGTTTCAGTGCTATGAAAGCGCTTATATGCAGACTGCATGGACTCATGAAGATGATGTTCACTCATGTAGTTGGTCAGCTGTCTGGCAACGACTCGTTCAAGCACTTTAGATAGGAAGGTCAGGTTGCTTACAGGGCGATAGTTCTTTAGAATATTATGATCCAAACTTGGTTTCTTCAGCAATGGTGTAATAACTGCAGATTTAAGACAGGATGGAACAACACTTGATTTGAGGGATGAGTTTACAATACTGGTGATGGTGGGTAGGACAGTATCCAAAAACTGCTTAACCAGCCAAGATGGTATTGGGTCTAGAAGGCAAGATGGACTAGGTGCTTTTGAAATAATCTCACGAACTTCATCTTCACAAATTGTGGTGAGGGAATCCAAGGACGAGCTTATACTGGATCGTGGTGCTTTAACAACAGATGCATGAGAAGAGAGTCCGTCTCTGATAGTCTGAATTCTGTCATTGAAGAATGATGAGAAACGATCAGCCAGTTCCGCATGACAGACATGATCTGGGAGCTTAGACGGCTTCTTGTTATGAAGGATGTCATTGCTGATGCTAAATAGCTGCTTAAAGTCATGGCCGCAATTAATGATCTTTTCGTTGAAGAAACTACATTTAGATTTATAAAGTAGGCGGTTATAGTTGTTCTTAACTTCTTTGTAAAAAATAAACGACAAAGGTCATCACTGGAGCGACTAAGCAGCCATTTTCTTTCCGCTTTTCTGCGATTACGTTTAGCCAAATGCAGAGAAGCCGAGTACCAGGGTTGCTTTGGACGTAGTGGCACTGACCTAGTGGATGCAGGCGCATATTTGTCCACAAGGTCAGTGAGAACCGAGTTGTACTACTCCACGACATCACAAATATCTGAGGCAGGAGACGCTATGAGTTCTGAGGTCAGAAGATCATCCTGGAAGGATTGTACGTTTAGAGATCGGAACTTTCTGGATGTAATAGTCTTCATAACTAGAAGTGGCTTAGTATCAAGGTGACAAGCAATGAGTCTATGGTCAGAGATTTGATCCAGGATGCAAACGTCCTTGACTAGGGAGTCGGATTCCCGGGATATCACAACATCAAGCGTATGGCCACGACTGTGGGTAGGGCCAACAACAGATTGCACAAAACCGAGAGATTCTGTCAGGTCGATGAAGCGATGTGTATTATGGTGATGATGATCATCCAGGTGGAGGTTTAGGTCACCAACAATAACCAGATCACCATTAGCAACAGTGAAATCTTGCATGACTTCTGAAAGTTCCTCAAAGAACATTGCTGTTGTGAGTTGATTTTTGGCAGAAGGGGGAGGTCTGTATATAACCACGAGTGTGAAACACTTAGACCCAGAGGAGAACACCATTTCACAATGCTCAAAACTCTTGATACTCCGATCACTTTGGTTGCTTTGATTCATGATGTGGACACAACTTTGATGCCTTTTTTATAAAGTACAGCAATCCCTCCATGCAGGTCACCACCTCCACGTGGAACGTTGAAGAAACCATAACCATGAGGTGTCAGTGAATTGATGTAAAAGTCATCACTATCATCATCAGCAAGCCAGGTCTCGGTAAGGGCAAAGATGTCAATGTCGTGTTCAACTACTAGGTCAGAGATAATTCCCTGGGTAGATTTACTTTTAACCGATTGACAGTTCAGTGAAAACAGGGAAAGACCTTTGCAATAATGGTGGGCATGTATTTGTAATTGTTGTTTCTGTTCCAGCTTTCTTTCCTCTTCTTGTGGGCTTAAAATTCAGTAAGCCCAGAGAACGTGCATTTTGAAATACATCATAGGGTAGTGGGATACAAGTGCCTTTGTTGTTTCACAGTGTCATTGATTAGTAAGAGTGCTTCTCTTGTATAGATCCGTGCTTGAGTGGACTCCTTAAGAAACTCCATAAAGAGGTAGTTAGATAACAATTGCAGTACACACAATAGGACATTAGTGGTCACTGTCCAACTGTAGACTATGTGCATGTTAAAATGGCTGAATCAGTAATGGCTGTATGAAGTAGTGCAGTAAATGAAATGCAAACGAGAATCCACAAGGTTTGAGAGATGTCCAATCCATATCACAGCAGGAATTAGCCCAAAGAATCACTGATGATTAACAATCAACATGATGACTGGTCAAGTGCCATCACCAAGCAAATGCAAAAGACATACAAATTGATAGCAACCAGTTTGAACTTGAATGAACATTAGACAGAGAATAAGAATAGTGGTCTAGTACCGAGACACCTTTATAATCAGCCTAATATTTGTATATGCATCATCAGTGGTGTTGAGAGGAACGTACTAAAGCTCTACTAAATTTTGATAATCACCACTGCCTGTAATATTTGGGCCGTCTTGCCGTAATGGTTTGTCATTATCAGAACGGCACTGGCCCAGTTAAAGATCTGTACCGTATTGCCATAATGGTTTGCTACAATCAGCCCAGCACTTGACCAGTACAGGCTAGTGCAGTCCTTGTACCGTCTTGCCGTCATGGTTCGCCATTATCATCCGGCACTGGCCCAGTTTAGGATCTGTACCGTCTTGCCGTAATGGCTGCCGCAATCAACCCGGCACTGGCCCAGTACAAGCAGTGTACCGTGTTGCCGTAATGGTTTGCTGATACTATTCCAGAACTGGCCCGGTTCTGGGTCTGTACTGTTGATACCATACAGTTTTGCTGCTATGAAGCCGGCACTGGCCCAGTGCCGGATATGTACCGTCAAAAATGTACGGTACTGCCGGAACAAAACCAGAACAAGCCATCACTGGCCCAGTACCGTCATGTTTGCTGGATAAGTAACGAGCAAGAGCCTATAAATTTCAGCGAACCAAACGAGATATACCATGAAGTTATAGGAAACTGACATGTGTATGTAACAGGTGTATATGATCACAATATGGATATCATTAGTAACTTATAGTTCATGCTGGACTTCATCACTGGCTAACCGTTACGGTGATCATGAGAAACATCAAAGACGTACTCTTACTGACTTCGTACTCACAGAGCTGCACTCGTGGTTTTAATAAACGCATTTCAAACGGAGTACTCAATGAGACTCGTGTCTAAAACTTATTTTCTTTTTGCTGGTGATTTTTGCTTGAGGAACCTCATAAAAAAACATTATACGTATGCAGTGGTACAATGCCGTCAATGTGTGAATTTTATGTACACTCACTGGCCAAAAGTATTGCAACATGAATTTGTACGAGACATTGCCTAGACGGATGGCCACAATTATCAGGTCACGTGGTTACCCGACAAAGTATTGAAGGACTTTGTTTCCAAGCAAGAACAGTAAAAAAAGAACATTGACTTCAAAACACAGGCACTTTCAAGAAGTCTTATGTAGTGTAAATAAAATAAAATAAATTATTGTAACACAGTTCTCCAAACTGAACTTTGGTGTGAATTTCAATGTTGCAATACTTATGGCCAGTGAGTGTACTACACTGGAATAAAGAAATGTGTATACAACTGATCTGGGAAAGTCATTGCAATTATGAAAAATAATATTGTGTATTTGTACACATTCAAGTGAATCGAGCTGAAATAGTGATTTCTAATCAGTACAGTTTTCTTGATCCTTAAGATACACATTATCTGTTTGCTCAAAGATACACATGATCTGTTTGCTCAAAACGTCAGGCTTTGAACTTTGGAATATAGGCCTATTGATTCAATGATGCGGCAAGGAGAATACATATGAATAATTGAAGATGTATATTCCGTGTGAAATCTCATATTATCGCCATTTTTTTAAATATGTACATTGCTCCCTCTTTGTTCGTCAATGTTCTATCAAATATTTAAATTCATAAATATTTAAATTCATAAATATTCAAATTCATAAATTCATGAATGTACCAACTGGAGATAAAACATGAATAATTTAAGTGAATAAATCGTCGTGTGCCCGGAAGAAGGACGTAACGATAGGTCGTAAGCAATTAATGTGCAAAATTGTGTTTCAAGAAAACTGAGTGTGAAAGTTTGGTCGTTTTTCTGTCATTTATAAGTCATTGTAGGAAAGTTAAATTCCGCATGGGAATGGAAAAACGTGTCTTGGGAGTAATTATAGCAACAAATATATAACAGTTTTTTTCAAAGGAGCCATTTTATTGCTTTGCCAGGACAAAATAATGACTAGGCCGAGATGCATTTTGCTTAATGGTCTTTGCTCAGGGGCAGTTGTTTGGGGTTTGGGACTCCGCCCTTGTGATAAAAAACTGAAGGGAGGGAAGAGAAATTAACTGTGGAAAATTCCCTCCCCCCTCCCTCCCGGGGCGCCGCCAGTGCTTGGATCTGGTACTCTCCTAAAAGCATTGCTGCTGTCCTGCATGGAGATGGCGGGTTGCAAGTATGATGTAATGTTACGTGTGTTTGTGCTGCGTGGTGCTTGGTCAAATATGCTTGTGGACAGTTTACTGCGTGGTTGATGTTCCCCCACTCTCCCAAGGTCCGCCACCGTTCTACGGGGGTACATTATGCTTACTTTCTATGAATCAACTCGTATATCATCAATTGGTAAGGTAATGTTGGCAAAACTGCTTCAGTTGGCGTGTTAACTCTCTTTGGACCAAGATAGAAATTACAAACAACCAACATTGAAATTGTGTTAGCTTATTAAATTGTGTTAAATATAGTAAAAATGCATTCAGATTCTTCGTATTCATTCCAATGAGGAATTTAGGAAAGAGTCCTCTTTTCTGAGTTTGACCAGTGAAAAAAATTAATTCTCTAAAAGCACCTCGGACAAAATCAATTCTAATAAAGATTCATGCAATCATAAGCTTTAATACACTAAGTACGTTTCAGGTTAAATTAGACCATTTGGGTAATTATGAATCACTCATGTATGTTATCTTTACAACAACAAAAACCGTGGGAGTTTCATCTTATTATTACATTGTGTCCTTTTCATTCTTACACGGAATTTAGAACTTATTGGCAACAACTTGAAGCATGCAACTCAGACAAAAAAATGTTTTGGGGGGAAGCTTGATACCATTATCAGCATGAAACCAATTATGCTTAACATTGAAATTCGACCATTTGGGTTTCATAACTACCAATTCTATACATTAACCCTAACCCCCTAGCCATTTTGGCTATAAAGCACATTGCAGTAACACTATCACACAACTGCCGGAATTGGGACACTGGGCCCCATGCAATATATCCCTGTCAGGGCTATACAGTACCGAGTCTTATCAAAATACAAAATTGCTGGCCATCTGGTAAAACACAGATGTGTGTAAATACATCCATTCTTCAGAAGAATCGAGACAATAAACAACCAACCTGTTTCAGCTTATTTCATTGTCATTATTAAAGATAAAATAGCAAAAATACACTCAGATTCCAATAATGGAGTATTTGTCATCGGATGACGGAAATTCATAGCAGCGGATACAAAAATATTTGATACCATCATCAACCCATGTGTAGAAAATAATTTATGTTTTCCGAGATTAAAAATAATACACAGTGAATTAAAGCTAGAGGTGAATATCCTCATGCAAGATGAGGATTGAGATGAGAGGACAAAGTCCGCATCACTGGAGCAGGCACGTCCGCCTTCAACTACCCTCAAGTCACATCTTCATTCAAAGAAGGCAGAGACCCTCTCGGGATTCCACTTGACTCCAAAAAGAAATTGAGGTTGCAAAACAATGAGCAATCGATCCCCTAATTTCTGCGCGCGTTACAAAGTACGACAGGCGGGTGTAGAAGACTCCAGGCCAAGGATCGCACGGGATTTGCCTGACCCTGTTCGCTTGATTCAGCTCTTCGTCTGATGACCTACATTTAAACTGTATATAGTTCCTTGTCAGTGCCTGAAGGAGCTTCAAATGGAGAATCTTGACAATAATGTAAGTGTTTTGGACATTTGCTGGTTGTAATGGTTGAAAGTACCGTGCATGGGATAGAAAAAAATGTCAACTACTGTTTGCCATTTTGAGGCACCTGACATTCAGATTCAAGGAAAAACACTCTTTGTCAAATTTCATTACGTGCATAACTGCATCATGATGAGATTAAAATTACATATCAAATCAAAACTGATCAATAACATGTTCAGCTTTAATGAGTTCACGAACGTCTCAGTATTGTGGTACAACATCAGCAATATTGGCAAAATTTCTTCTAGGAGTATGCTTACTGTCTTTGAATCAAGATATACAATAAACAACCTAAATATTAAATTCTCAGCTTTTTATGTTGTGTTGTAACCCGGAAAACACTCAGAAGGCATTCTGATTTGTTGTATTTATTTGAATGTGAAATTTAGAAATTTTGAATTTTTTATAATAATTGTTCTTTCATAAAAATGACAGCACCTCAGATAACCACGGTTGTAAATCCCGGCGGGATGGGGGAATATATACCCCCACTTTTAGGCCCGGGGGGATGGTCCATAGGATCATTGCCCCAGAATTGTACATGCGGTAACAAAAATACATATATGAATAATTCGTGCAAAAATGGGGTGAAATTTGGTTTGTTTAAATATTTATTGTCTGTTTGGGTGTCATCTTTATGATAGCTGTGGGATTGGTTGTGCACCAGTTGCATAACCACAGGGTGGGGTTCGGGAGGTTCATTTCCCCCTCCCCACATGGGCCTGCCGATTATTTAATTTTGTAAGTAGTGATAAATAAATAAATAAATAAATAAATAAATAAATAAATAAATAAATAAATGGTACATAAAGTGACGTTTCACACGGTGTTTGGAAAGGGGATGGTTACTCCACAAAGTAATGGTGAAAATTGTACCTTTTTTGTTATTTTAGAATTCCAATATACTATACATGTATCTTTAAAGCAAATTATACACTATTGATAACCTAAAAAAAACAATCCATCACAATATTATATAAAACTTACTCGATGTAAGTTAATGATAGTATAAAACATCCCTTGAAATCTTTCTGTCTGACGATCAATCATTTAAAGGGACAGTATTGTCATGATCAACAGGGCATGGAATCGGAAAATGACCTTTGGTTTGTTTCTGCTAGTTTTCTATAATAACTCGGTGATTAAATAATACTGATACCCCACAATGTCATTATACCGTTGCTGCTGCATAAGTGAGCCAGTAATTTTCAGTCACTGTGTTCATCTTAAACTAAGACACCGATTCCATGCCCTGTTGAAAGTCTGCTCTGATCATGATGACATTGTCCCTTTAATAGTAAAAACAGTAAAATTATTTTCCAACAGATTTCAAGCAAGAATGAATACTGAGAAACTTTGACAGGTTGGATTTTATACACATCTCTTGATTTGTACAAAGGATTTAAGCATTTACAGATATCTTACCAAAAGTGCATACCAGCTTCAATGAACTTTTTGGGGGGTACACATATCTGGTTTTTTTTTATTAAATAAAGCAACACTGAAAGTTCTGCTCTACCAACTGAAATCCTACAATTGGCAGTCGCCCAAAATGTCAAAGCCATGAAACCCAAAAAGGCAGTGTTGCCAATAAATAATTTTGTGGGATCTAGATCTAGAAGATTTAACCGATAAAGCTGATAAAACTGATTTTTAGGTTTTACTTCCAACAAAATTTGGAGAAAAAAATATCAACCAAAAATGTATCACCCTATGTAATTCAAAGCCTTGTTGTAATTACCCAATCGTTTTAAAATGATACATAATCATAATACATACTAGTATTTATGCATGTACTACACAACCTTTATGGAGACAAAAACGGCCCTTGAAAATAAAGTGTACTCATTGTTGAGAGTCATTTGGATTGCATGTCTACAGATATTTATTAATAGTAGTTTGACTTTTGACCTTTCGTTTGTTTCTGAGGGTGTTGTGGAGAGTGGGAATAGTTTCAATGCATCACAACTAAAAGGGTGCATTTAAAAAATAAAATAAAGTAATTTAAAGATTTTTTGTCACTTTTCTCTCGCTATTCTACTGCAATTTCCTCAATTGTTTTGTTTTCATCGGAACATTGTTTAACAAAATACGTCATAGTGAAGATGTTTCTCAAGATAGTTGTCAGAATCTTTATTAAACAGTAACCATATGCAGTAATCATAATTTTGGGTCATATTTACTTTCAACCATGCTTCTCAGATTATTTTCCCTTTCCTTAAGTAAAACAGCAGCAAACATGCTGGTCAGTGAAAAACACTGGTTCAAATCTCTAACAGGTCAATGTCACAGCGCCCTCTAGTGGCTATGCATTCATGTAGTGGCTATAGAATCACGTTATATATCTATATATCTATATGACTTCCATGTTTACGATTACTATGAAATAAAGAAAAATGGTTCAAATGGCTTAAAAATAAATGATTTTTAACACAAATAAACATCTGTGCAAGGCATCAAAATCTGATTTTCACCTAGTAGTGCCTGGTTTTGGCATGGTGATAAAAAAACTGTAAACAAGAACTCACTTAGGCTTGGGCGATATCAAATTTTTTTCATCCACAATATATCGCCAAACAAGCGTCACAATAAATCGCAAATTAGTGTGTATGTGCTTTTGAAGTAGTTCACTTTTGTTTCTCAATTCCGAAATCTGAAAAGACTGTCCAAATTTTGTTTCCATGGAATTTTTGACTTAACTCACAATGGCGTTTTTCTTAATCGCGATATATTTTATGCGATTTTCTTGAAATGGTTCTCGATATCGTAATCGAATAAAAAAAGGATCGCGATATTCGATATTATCGTGTGATCGCCCAAGCTTGAACTCACATTAAGAATATTTTCCAGGACTTTATCAAGCAAAATATTTGTGTTTTTCTTGTCAATTGTAAAAGTTGGTTCAAACAAGAAGAACATCATTCATTTCTTCATTCATTTCTTCATTCATTTCTTCATTCATTTCTCCATTTCTTCATTCATTTTTACATCCGCCGATTGCAGATTTGATGACAACATTTTAAGGTCCTGATTCAGGACAGCATGTTGGGAGTAACCTCAACTCCGTAGTAGTTGATGATGTCCAAGTCCGGCTTAGCTTTCACCAAATCAATTAGCATCATGTCATTTATCTGTAATGAAGGATGAAAGAAGAGCCTTCTACAAAAGTAAAAAATCCTGGAAATGGGTAGTAGGGCCTGGGTCTCCCTTTGGTCTAGAGGACAAAGCCCCCTGAACCTCCTGGATGTTTCATTTTGGAGGATTTACTGACTCTTCACATCACCACAAACAAGAAACTAGAGGTTTGGACACAATACAGGCTACTTCTTTCTTTCCTTGGTGGCTACTTCTTTCTTTCAAGGCAATGGGAGATTTTAAAAAAAATCCTGAAATCCTTAAAAATCACAGGCCTGCTTCTATCCACATGACTTATTGCTTTATGCTCTGATGACTTATTGTATGCCAGTCAACTCGGCCCCTGGCAATCTCACCCCTTACAATCTCAAGGGGCGAGTTTGTACCAACAGGGGGCAAATTTGTCACGGGGCGAGTTGACTGGCATGCAACCTATTGTGTATGCAGGGAACCAGACAAAGATGGCCACGGTATGAGACAAAGATCTATAAAGCTTTATCACTGTATCCCAGAGATGCCAACATTGAATTCCGAAAAAGAGTAGCATCTATTAAAAAAAAAATCGCAAAAATCTAACTCTAAAAAATGCATGTCCGGATTTTGGGCAATGTCAGCGCCGCACTCGGTGTGAACTCCGCTGGCGGTAGTGGGACCGGGGGGCAGAGTAAATTGGAGGAAAATACTCAATTAAAAAAATTATGAAATTATAACAATGCTAGACGTATCTTATCTTAAAAAGCTCACAATAATGATCTTCCGAATTAGTAATCCATGCATCAGTCACGTTAGAAATTTTGATTATAATACTAACTCACTGTTCTCTTTCTTGGGGTCTCGAAGGCAAATAACAAATTGATAGCCTTAGCTTAGGCCTAGCCCTAGCTCACCTACCTGGGCCCAATTTCATGGCGCTGCTTACCACAGAATTCTGCGCTTACGGCGCCATAAAAAGCGTGTGATTCTATGCGCCGTAAGCGCATAATTCCGCAGTAAGCAGTGCCTGCATGCCTGACACTGAAGTCGCACTTGCAAAGAAGCTTCGAGAAATTAAATGGTAATGCACGTGCGCGAGCACAATTATTATGCGCGCATGTACATGTACTATGTACACGTACGTGTACACACAAGCTACCTCACCGACAACCTCATTCCCCACGGGTATGCTCATTATTCCCCATTATGTAATAGAGATCAATGGGTACGATCTTGCAAATAATGTACAGGCGTACAGGCAGGGTACACGTGGTAGGTACATGTAGGCAGTCGAATCCATCCAGCGCGCTCGCGCTTGTGTGTGATACGTACATAATCGTGTGAATTCGCCGGTAATCCCGCTATCGTCGCTTTTTACCACCACTGCGGTTTATATTTAAAAGGTTGTTTTGTTTTTTCATTTTTAAAATTATTTTTCATCATTTTTATTTCCACTTAGTTCATTCATTGTTTGCTTGTATTGTAACTATATACAATTATACTGGGGCGGCTTGTTTAGCGTATTTCAATGAAGTATTATCGTAGAGTCGTATTCACGGCTCAAAATCGTATTTGCTACGCCCAAATCGTGTATGTTGGCATCTCTGGTATCCCCATCTTTGTCAGACTATGCAATAATAATTATAGTGCTGATTCTAAGCTTAGGCGATATCGATTTTTTTCATCCACAATATATCGCCAAACATATATCGCGATTTTCGATAGTATCAAGATTATTTTTTTCATTCACGCATGATTACTTTAGAGCCGACAACCAGTTTTCGTAGTGTGTATGTACTTTTGAAGTAGTTCGCTTTTGTTTGTCACTTCCGAAAGCTGAAAAGACTGTCCTAATTTTGTTTCCATGGAATTTCTGACTTGACTCACAATGGCGATTTTTTTTTAATCGCGATATACTATTTTAATCGCGATTTGCCGATATCTCGATAACTTGAAAAGGTTCTTGATATCATAGTCGAATAAAAAAAAAAGTATCACGAGATTCGATATTATCGTGTAATCACCCAAGCTTAGCTGATTCTCATGACATAAAAAGGGGTCCGACTATTTTTCCTTTCAGCCTTGGTTCGGTCATATGGATTTATATGGGGGAAAAACAAGATGACTGCTCTTTGATAAAGGTCTATTGTGGTCTATCTGTTGTTTTTCGCAAAAACTGTGAATATACATGCATAAGGCAAACTCAATCCCTATGATGGATTATCGCATTTAAGCCAATATAAATGCATCCATACTTTATAATAATCAAAGAGAGTAGGGCTGTGCCGGGTATCCAGGTATCCGGATACCCGACCGAAACTGTCATTACCCAGTTCTATTTTTCGGTTCCAATTAACCGTAAACGACTTTTTTTAAATTCGGACTTAACATTTGAGCGGAGTGAACAGAAATCTGTCACTCTTGAACAATGTAATGTTTACACTTTTACAGGCAATTATCTTTTATTCAAGAGATTACACTCCAATAAAGCCTTTGCAGTATTTTACGGACATTTTCCATACACTTTTCTCCTATTGTTACATTGATCTGTGATACATTGTATCGAATCGTTAAGACTGCAAAGGGCCTGGCAGCGCCGGGCTGTTTCAAACAACCTATCAAACCAGCAGCACAGGAGGGAATATTTGCCTAATTGTTTTACTTTAATAAAAACAACACAGTAAAGAAAAGATCGATTTAAGTACGGTATCCTCTGTATTATACAGGTCAATTTTGTTACCAATTACAGTACATGTATTTGTACACCACCGGAGGCATGTTTTCAACAAAAATGAAAACGGGTATCGGGGTATCCGAAGTTTCCTGATTTCGGGTATCCGGTTCCAAAAATATCCGAAAATGCACAGCCCTAAAAGAGAGATGTGTAGAAACTAACCTGTCAAAGTTTCAGCTTGTTTCGTTGCAATTATGAATTATTATCAGATGATGAGCAGTTTCCAATTGAAATTTTATTTCATGTTTTCTACAAAATTTTAAGTCAGACGGAATAACTTAAAAAAAAAAACTAAAAAAAACCACAAGTAAACTTTGACAATAATTTTTGATATTCTGTTTGGGTAATTATCAACGATGTACACGCTGAAGAAAGAAATGTGCTTACCAAATTGCACTGCCGCAAATCTAGAAAAGTCAATCTTGGCAGGGCTTCTGGGATCCTTGAAAAACAATGACCTTTGACCTTGTCTAGCCCTATGATGTCCAAATACTTGAGTTGACTAGAAAGAAAATAAAAACACTGATAAGATAAAGATTTAGCAATGAGAAAAAAAAAAATCAAGATTACTGATAGATGTAGGACAGACACAATATGAACAAATTTTACACTGCTGTACCTAATGACAAACTGACAAGGAAATATTAATTTTCTTACCCGCAATGTTCTACTATCTCTTCAATGCCGACATCCGAGACATTCCAACACCAGCAGAGAGCAAGCTGCTTTAATTGATGACACCTGATTTCAATCCAAACGAAGCAGCTGTTTAGTTCATGGTATTAAATGGGACACACACACGGGGTATAGAATGTCTTCAGTTCAGGAAACTCTAGCCATCCGAGGCGGCCGTTGGTGATAGATTATGCAATTAGACTGTTTCATGTGCGTGCATACCAAGCACGGAAAGCACTGAGCATACAGTGCTATACACACGTCGGTGTAGGGCAAAATTAAATCAATTGTTTATCTCCCGACACAAGAATTTCACCAATCTATACGAAGCACTTGTCAACTTTTTCTGCCATAATAGGAAATCATTTCTTTCAAAAATTATGCAAAGCAAAAGTTTGTTTAAATAAACACATCTGTGGGTATATGAAATGCTAATTTTGAATTTAGCAAATCATGAATTTTGAATAGCAAATCATAAAATGTATGATACAACTTCTCTTTGTGACCACTTCCCCCAACACCATATGCCAAATTTGTTTGGAAAATTTAATCATTTTCTGGCTTGATTTTAACACTTTCAGAAATATTGAAAAGTAACAACAAATGAATTCAATTAAAAAAAAATAATAATAATTTAAAACACACATACATACACACACATTCTCATTTTTGCATCCTTGTGGAGACCTATTGTTCTTTCCTTTGTCCCTGTACTTAATAATTTCCCATAGGTTTTGTACACAAAATTCCTTGTGGAGACCCGAGTCCTTTAGAAATTCCTTGTAGAGACCAATTGTTCTTGCCTTTCCCTTTTGTTATAGGACTCCACAAGGTAGCGAAAGTGAGAGCACACACCCTCACGCACATTGATTTGTGGGGTATTCCTTTGTTCGTTCTATTATCCCTTTTCCTTATAATTCTCCTGTGGGGTACAAGATTTTCTATAGTTACCTTGTGGGGTCCAATTGTTCTATTGTGTTTTGGACCCCACAACGAATGGTGTGTAAGCCCACCCACACACACACACACACACACAATCCCGCACGGGGCGTTGTGGGGACAAAATACAAAGGATTTTGGGGATTAAAAACGTTGTGGGGACAACGAAAATGTCCCCACAGCTAAGTAATTCCGGATCCCTCTTTTGTTCTCTGTCCCCATAACGCGGCCAGTGCTTGAACACACACACACACGCACACACAATCCCGCACGGGGCGTTGTGGGGACAAAATACAAAGGATTTTGGGGATTAAAAACGTTGTGGGGACAGTGAAAATGTCCCCACAGCTAGTAATTCGGATCCTCTTTTGTTCTCTGTCCCCATAACCAGTGCTTGAACACACACACACACGCGCACACAATCCCGCACGGGGCGTGGTGGGGACAAAATACAAATGATTTTGGGGATTAAAAACGTTGTGGGGACACACAAAATGTCCCCACAGCTAAGTAATTCCGGATCCCTCTTTTGTTCTCTGTCCCCATAACGCGGCCAGTGCTTGAACACACACGCACACACACACACACGTGTTTAAACACCTGCGATCGGGGACATCCTTTGTCAAATTCCTTTGTCCAAAAAAGCGGGGACATATTGTTCTCCATTGTGAGAGCAACCGGGGACTATTGTCCCTTTTGTTATATGTCCCCGGTTTGAATGCGCTCACACACGCACACACACACACCCACAGTAGTGCATTTAAAGATATCCGAGGACCTCTATTGTTGCTCTATTGTTTGAAGTAATCTCCATTGGTTTTGTACATGATGTCTTCCGAGGACAACGAAGAACATAATCACAGGCCTGCTTCTATCCACATGACTTATTGCTTTATGTTCTGATGACTTATTGTATGCCAGTCAACTCGGCTCCTGGCAATCTCACCCCTTACAATCTCAAGGGGAGAGTTTGTACCAACAGGAGGCAAATTTGTCACGGGGCGACTTGACTGGCACGCAACATATTGATTTATGCCATACACTTTTCTCTAAGGGTCATAGATATATGGAACAGTCTACCTATGCGAGCAGTATACAGTCAAGACTGTCAAGACTATCAAAGAATTCAAAGGTCAGCTAGAATCATTCCTTAGACACAAGAGCGTTTAATGAGCCAGCGGGTGGGCAGCTAGCTCTCTGTTCCGTCGCCATTCCACGTCTCAGGCAAATACATGTAAATACACTGTCTGGGCTCGATTTCACAAAGCACTAAGATTCATCTTAAGATGAGCTGTTAGTATTACCACAGTGATTTGTATTGTGACATCACACTTTGCTAAGCAATTAAGATTGATACACAGTTAAGATCAATCTTAGCTCTTTGTGAAATCGGCCCCTGGACTTGCAACTGGAAATTAAATACGCCATGAACAAACCGAGCCTGGAAGGGGATAACAGACTGATCCCTCGTATGCATTGATAATTAGCGCTATATAAGACCCCCCCCCCCCCACACACACACACACACACACACACACACACACACCCTCACGCACATTGATTTGTGGGGTATTCCTTTGTTCGTTCTATTATCCCTTTTCCTTATAATTCTCCTGTGTCACACAGAAGAGTGTTTCTATAGTTACCTTGTGGGGTCCAATTGTTCTATTGTGTTTTCCTTTAATACAATCCCTTGATTTAAGTACAAAGGATTTTGGGGATTAGACACACAAATGTCCCCACAGCTAATTTCAGAGATCCTCTTTTGTTCTCTGTCCCCATAAAGTCACACACACACACACACACTGTGTGGGCGTTGTGGGGACAAAATACAAAGGATTTTGGGATTAAAACGTTGTGGGGACACACAAAATGTCCCCACAGCTAAGTATTGGATCCTCTTCTCTGTCCCCATAACGCGCCAGTGCTTGAACACACACACACACACACACCCTCACGCATTACTGATTTGTGGGGTATTCCTTTGTTCGCTCTATTATCCCTTTTCTATATAATTCTCCTGTGGGGTACAAGATTTTCTATAGTTACCTTGTGGGGTACCATTGTTCCATTGTGTTTTGGACCCCACAACGAATGTGTGTCGTTCACACACACACACACACACAATCCCCGCAGGCGTTGTGGGGACAAAATACAAAGGATTTTGAGGATTAAAAGCGTTGTGGGGACAATGAAAATGTCCCCACAGCTAAGTAATTCGGATCCCTCTTTTGTTCTCTGTCCCCATAACGCTGCCAGTGCTTGAACACACACACACACACACACACCTCACGCACATTGATTTGTGGGGTATTCCTTTGTTCGTTCTATTATCCCTTTTCCTTATAATTCTCCTGTGGGGTACAAGATTTTCTATAGTTACCTTGTGGGGTCCAATTGTTCTATTGTGTCCCCATAACGCGGCCAGTGCTTGAACACACACACACACACACACAACATCCCTCGCTCCGTTTTTTTTTTTCAAATGAGATATTTCAAAGCAAATCCAAAGCAAATCCAAAGCAAGATCAAACTATCCATACCTACTATTTTTTTTCCAGCAAGAAATTCAATTTACTCTATATCCATGCTCTGTTCAATTAATTTGAGAAATTTATTTGAAAGTAATCAACTTCCACTGTACATTAAATTTGAATACAAAATAACCGTAAAATTAAGTATTATTGCTGAACATCTTTCACAGTAATCACGATATTTGACACCAGTCAGTAATGACAGTTTGTACTTGTTGGCCTTTCACACCTTTCACACTCTCTGAATAAGTGCTTCTTTAATGAGAACTGTCAACGTACCGATGTGCAATGTTTGTAACACCCTCGTCCACCAGCTCCGAACATTCTGAGAGGTCCAGGAAGCTTAAGTCTTGCACGGTGCCACACGCGAAGAAATGGCACAGGGCATCCTCGCTGAATTCAACCCCTCGCCTCAGCCGCAGATGTCTCAGGGGATTGGCGATCTGTCAAACACAGAATTGAGTGAGAAAATGGGAGGGGAAAAAACCCATACATGAATCATAGCATCTATTTATATTATTTGTTTCCCAATCTGGTTTAAAATCCTTTAATCCTACAGCCATTTCACAAGCATTTCACAGACACCTTGATGAATGTAACACAATGCAACAACAGAAAAGTGTGCAGGCTGCTCAATGCAACAACATCCACCAGCTAGAACAATGGTCAGTCTTTTAAATTATTTGTTTTCCAATATGGTTTAAAATCCTATGGTTCTTAGTCTACGTAATTAAAACATTGAAGCAACAGGTAGGACTCGTCTTACACTCTGCTGAATGCAACAGAAAAGTGTGCAGGCTGCTCAATGCAACAAGATCCGCCAGCTTAGAAAAATGGTTCTTTTGTTCTCTGCTGAGGGCAAGAATGGGCAACGACTCTTTCCATTTGTTGCATCTTGTTGCATTGAGCACGGTTAGGATTGAAACCCTCGGGTACTCGCAGTCCACTTTGCCAGCTGGTTCACAGACCCACCAAAACCTTTCGTCTGTCAGTTTTTGGAAAAGTCGGAATAACTTTGTAGAACATACTGCCGAGTACAGTGTTGATGCTTTCATCAGAAGAATTCACCTCATATGAATTAGCCATCTATCATGTCTTGTAACCTCCTCCTCATGAGTTGTAACCTTCAGTTCTTTTCAGAACTAATTACTACTCAATAGAGAATTTTCACATGGTGTCACCGCAATTAGTCTTACTTATCCTCTTCACCATGCAAAGCTACAAGTTTTACCTATCATGTCTTATTCCCTGAATACAAGAGGCTGGTACCTGTACATCCTCATTATAGTAACCTGCCTAATTTTGTCTGTTTGCAGGGGACACCCTTGCTTTCAAATGGCACTGTATTTTAAGTCAATTAACCCTAACCCCCTACAGGCATTTCCCAGACACCCTGCTAAATGCAACATAATGCAACATAATGCAACATAATGCAACAGCTAGAAAAGTGTGCAGGCTACTCAATGCAACAAGATGCAACAGCTAGAACAATGGTTCTTTTGTTCTCTGCCGAGGGCAACAAGATGCAACAACTTTTTTTGTTACATCTTGTTGCATTGAGCCATGGTTAGGGTTAATGGAAATAAATAGCTACGTGTACATCCATTTATTCATTCCTTTATGTCAGGAATAAACTTTTCTTTGGAACTATCAGATTATTGGGCCTTCTCACTGGTGCATGCAGCATGTAAGCTACAGAGTGTGGTTGTGAGAATTACCGCCTCACTTTCGTATTTATCATGAATAAGGGGAATGGTGTTTATGACCTATGACCTCGAATGAAGTATCTTAACAATACAAACCTGTAACATACTCAGTGATCTGTCTGTAAGCTGCTCACAAAAGGACAAACTAAGCGTGTGCAATAGAGGGCATCGCATCAGATGCATGACTGACTCATCAGTAAGCTCCGCCCCATCTAGATATACTGCCCTCATTGTCTCCGATCTCTCAGCTGCTAACAACTTAATAGCTCTGAATAAAAATAAAAATAAAAGAGGAATTTATATTGTTGATGTGTTTCAGAGGTGCGGACAAAGCCTGCTGAACCTCCTGGATGTTTGTTGTTGGAGGATTTACAGACTCTGCCCATTCCCACAAACAAGAAACTAGAGGTATGGACACAATGCAGGCTACTTCTTTCTTTCTTTGGTGGCTAATTCACTTCTTTCAAGAAAATTTTGAGGCAAACCGAGATTTGTAAAAAAAAAATTAAAAAAATCATGAGAAATCACAGGCCTGGCATTTGTAAGCATGATGTGATATTTTGAGCGTATTTGATAAAAATTATATTGACCAATAGACGATGTGCATACTTGTGAAGCATGCGCAATCTCAATGTGCATGGTTATGGCAAGCCCCAATAGCAAGGCGTTTTCTGAAAAACTATAAATGGTGCCAGCAATCTATCTTGTGTATAAGCACCACTGTTGTATTGGGAAATAGACTGGTTCGTTTGTATTGGGTCTGCATAATGTGACGTCCAGTCCATCCAAGAGACTGTATGTAATAATTGCTGTTGGCAAAGTTTTCTATAACTAAAAGCCAATGAAAAAAACAATAACATTGTTTTGGAAGTGAAGTGGGAATTTATTCCAGTGACAAAAAAATATTATCCACCACAACCTGCTTACACATTTTTTCAGAGAGAGTGTTTTTTTGTTTTTTGGAATGCATGAATTCCTATTGTTGTCGATTTAGTTTGAGAAGCTCAGAAAAGATATATGAACATACATGTACATGCGTCACTCACCTAGGGTTCAAAAAGAAAAGTGGTCTACCAGACCAAGTCCAGTAAGAATGCTTTGGTCCAGTGACACATGAGACCGAACCAACCCAGCGGCATGTTTTATGACAGAACATACATACATAAATCTAGCATTATTTGTTAATCATTTTTGGTCAAGTGGAAAATGCACCAGTCAAGCAAATCCAGGCTTGGAATTTCAGCGAGGCCACAGAGGTAGCCCAATTTCATAAAGCCTCTAAGTAGCCGATTTTTGCTTACTGTACGTTTTTCATTTCATAGCACTACTAACCGTCAAGCACAGAGAAAGGCACGCTAACTTGCCAGCCGTTATTGCTAGCAAATGAGTGACGCAACAATACAAATCCATGAACGCACACGCACCGCTCTGAATTTTCTTGCTAACCTGTGAAATATGCTTATAAGCTTAACCAGTTCGCGTCGGAGGCCGTGTATACACGCAATTTTTTTTTGGACAGCGGATCGGAGAGCGTCTAAACACGCCACAGGATTCTCGGGAATATTTGTATAGATTCCCGGTCGACGTGGCAACGAGCCATAAGCATACGGTGGAAGACACGGTCTCCCCGGTCACGCTCTGGTGAGCACCATTGGTCGTGTTTGTGCGGTAAAAATAAACCCGCCACGGGGTTCAGAAAAACTTTTTTATTCCCGGTGCGAACTGGTTAAGTAAAATTTTCTGCTATAGTTAGCACGAAAATTTGCTTACCGGTAAGTGGCTATGAAATTGGGCTCTGGTCTAGGCCTTGGTGCCCCTTAATAAATTTCCCACAGATATTATGATATTCCAATGAGAGTGCCCTTGACTCGGGAAAGGTGGCCTTGCCCCAACAACAATGGAATTCCAGGCCTGCAAATCTAGTGGACATGCTGTCCAGTGATTTCTAACCCCAAATTCAAGCCCCTTTTTCACCTGTCTGTGATCCATGGTATACCATCTACGTTCAACTCTTCCAGCAGCAGACAGCCCTGGCCGATGAGTACAACGGCCTCATCGGTCATCTTGGTGCAGTGAGATAAGTTCAGCACCTTCAAGCAGGGCAGTAACGGGAACTGGGCAGCTACTCTGTCGTCTATGAGGTCGCACCCTTCCATGTTTACAACCTATTGTAAGGTGACGGGGGTTAATTCCTGTAAGTTCTTTGTGTTGTTTTGGTTTGTTATTAATAAAGGATTAACCCTCCTATAGGTTTAACAATCAAAGACACTCAAAATTTGTATGTAAACTCCCAACTCATTGACTTTGTGCAGTGCACTCAAATAAATGCAAGGACATGTGGCTATGGTACATGTAGGAGGTCAAACCAAAACCACTCAACTGTATATGAGTCTGCTGCTATAGCTTATGCAGTACATACACAGCTCTGTGTGACTCTGCATATAACTTATGTAGGACATACACAAGTGTTTGACTTTGCATACAAATTTTGAGTGTCTTTGATTGTTAAACCTATAGGAGGGTTAATGAAACAGCCACGGTTTTATGATCTTATCGCGCTCCGTTATCTTGTCCAGTGCACACCTGGTGTAGTATTATTAATTATCACTGAGATCATCTAAAACTAGTACTGACAACAATTCCATGCTTTGTTGAATGTCTGCTGTGATCGTGACGATACTGTTCCTTTAACCCTCCTACTGTTTGACCATTTGAAACCATTCAAAATTTCCACTTACCAAAATGCCCATTGGTTTTGTACACACATGGTGATACCATTTGAACAGTGTTGGTAGCAAGCTTTACTACCATTCAAATCCATTCAAATGCATAGAGGGTCCATTGATTCACCACTTAGAAGTATCCAAACAAGGTTTTGTATTAGCTGTACTACCATTTGGAAAGATCCAAACAAGGTTTTGTATTAGCTGACCTACCATTCAAAACCATTTGGGGGAATCAATACTGTACAGTTATTTCACCATTCAAAACCACAAAAGCGAATGGTTTCAAATGGTGGATCAACTTGTCTGAAAAAGGTACCAGAAGTAGGAGGGTTGAATGTTTCAATCAGGGCTTTGGATTAAATGCATGGATCCAAAAAGTGGAGCTTTCAACCCACAATCTATCAAGCTAGAATATTTATATTTTAGCAAACATTTAAGGGGAAACATGTAGGTCATGACATTAATGAACCAGAGATTTATATGTAGAAGAGCTTAGTCTACAAATATATCTATTTTATGTACGATCCGATGGCAGGAGGCAGTCAGAGCCCAAGACAAATATACATGTAAATGCAGTGTGAATCTTCTTGCGTATGTCTTTAGATCCTCAGCTCGGTTGTAGCAAGCCATTCCAGCATCTCGTCGTCCAGGTTCGTTATGCCAAGGTCGCCATTTGGTGGCCTGTGTTTGGGACAGCTGGTCAGGACATGATCTACAGTCTGTAGGGGGTCTCCACATTCACAGTGAGCGCTGTCCGCAGTGTGAATGATGCAGGGTCTATTTCAATTTCTTTCAGTTTGTCAAGTTTACGGCATTGCTTTTATCAAATGTTGATGTAACAAAAGCACTGAGTGACAGCTTTACCACAAAAGGCCACTATCCATGCTACTCATGTTATATAGTAGGCCGTATTTTAGGGTCACCCAGTGGAGACAGAATCTGTAAGGCACCCATGTTTTCAGAGATCAAAAACAAAACTCTCTCTGGGTGACTTTCACGGCCCACCCCATTGCACCAAAGACCAGTGGCATGTTATGAAGAGAATGTGTGTTGTATCATACACAGACTACAGAGGTGAATAATGTCAAGTGTTTTGCCAAAGCACTAGCTCATTCTGTCAATTTCTTTCTTTCTCATTGACCACATGTAAAAATGAACAGAAAATAGGTGAATGTGATATAGCCACTATTCAATAATATAGTAAATTAATCCATTCTTGCTTCTATGGGAAAGAATGTCGTATCCGACCGCCACTTTTTAAGGGGTTTTTTGGATTTTTTTTTACAACCACTAACCAGTTAAAAATTATTCCATCGATTTTTGGGGGTACAGAAAGCAAAACTATATTTAAAATCCACTTTTATGATGGTTTTCGGACTTGATTTCCCTTCTAAAAAAATCCTCCCCTTCAGAAAATAGAAGGATCCTGTATAATGACCGTGTTGGTCACTTATGGGGTTGTTGACGAGACTGAGGAAGTCGTCGTATACCAAAAATGCCTGATTTTTCATGAAATAAATATCCTGGAATAATTTGAAGTATATGTCCATCATCATCCATATGTTCTCCACCTTACTAGGTAGGTAAGATTACATTATTGGTTATATTTAATGAGAAAAAGTGGCAGTCGGATACGACATTCTACCCCTTCTATGCATCAATTAATCCATTGTACCTGAAGATATTCGCAGCATCTCACAATCTCAGCTAGAATCGTACAATTCACATTATCGCAGAAGCCAAGATCAATTTTGTTGAGAAAAGGGCAAGTCTTGAGCATCCGTATCTCACAGGTGCTTAGCTGCTCTCTGCCTCTCAGTTTGAGTGACTTCAAAAGGGTCGCTCTCTCCAGTAAGGTGCACAGCTGGTTGGAACCAATGTCGGGATTAGCCGACAGATCCAAATACTGCCATAACACTGGGCTTCGAGAATATTCATACCACGCTCTGCATACTGGTGCTATGATCACACACAGTTCATGGACGGAGAAGTAACTAAGAACTTTGAAGAATAATTCATGCGGTAGCTCATCAAAGAGCTTGAAAGATGCCGACTCCAACGTTTCATATGGTTTTGTAACAGTGCACTCATCACATGGTCTGCATGAGTGTAGAATCTCGGAGTGAACTGTAAGATCTTGGTGACTATTGTCTGTTGTTGTGTTCTCATCAGGACTTACCACTGAGGCCTCAGTAGCTGTACATTTACATGTATGCTGGAGGTGGCTCGTTTCTGATTCACTGAAGTTAGGGTATGGGGTTTCTCCTGACTGATCGTCTTTGCAAGCTGCACCATGCACACCTCTGCACTTCTCATCTTCAGTGTTACTGGGTGAGGTCTCCCAAGCTTTTAAGCGAACATGCACCTTTTCTTTTGAAGTAGAAGAACCAGTCACTGGGTGATTATCTAGGAAGCTGTTGGACGCGTTTTCCCAGGCAAAAATTGCACTGTTCTCATCTTTGGAAACCCCACCAGACATCTCTGAAGATTCATCCTTACAACCACTACAGGTGATCACCTCCTCAAAAGAATCATCATGCACACCCCAGTTGTACGTAGTTTGCTTGCCATCTGCTAGCAACTTGTCATCTTGCCGTTTACTATAAAGTGGAATATTGACACCAACATTTCCTGCCTCAGAAGACTGGTTGCATAGTTTTGAAGTATCTGTTAAGCTTTGGTCAGTCTCACTTCGGACTAACATTTTCTGGTGGTCACTGCTAAGCCTTCTTCTCCCAGTAGAGACCAGGCTTTCTTTGTCAGCTTTGTTCTTCTCTGTAGTTGATTTGTACAGTTCTTGCGTTAACGCCTGATCTTTGGCACTGGAGCATGACATACATGTATGACTTGCGTAGAGAGATTCAACAGAAGCATCTGTGGCATTGGTTGTGCTACTGTACTCTGGATTTTCAGAACTTGTGCAAGAACAACTTTCCTTTTGCGGGGAAACACTAGCATCCCTATATCCTGAGCTGTGTTCATCCACAACAAGGTACAATCGGTCTACACCTGGTAGAATGACATGGCTTGAAAGCGCCTCGACTGATGCCAAGCTGGAATCAGTCTCAAGATATTTCATGTCATCAAGGATTGACGTCGGTTCCCCGATTCCATTACGATGACTCAAGTCTTCCATGGCCCAGTTGCTTTAGTTTCATCGTACATGTTGCGTACGTCCCAGTTTTTGTTCTGTAAGACTTGCAGACTTGTTCATCTCTTCCAAGATATAAAGGGCCAACATTGCAGATTCAACTGAAAAAAGGGAAAACAAACAGGAAGTTGAGGGTAAATGCCTGTAATAATATTTCATAGTGATGTTCACATTTTTGCCATTTAATCAGCAAATCTTGGTTTAAAAAGCATATTGTTTTAAAAAAATTTTTATGCCGTTCATGCTGAATAATGTGCATGAGCAATGACCTTAGGGTCAGAACATCAATTGTGCGGCAGAACATGTCTCTTTAAATCGCCCGCACTGTAAGTAAAGTCCTGTCGTCCTTGCGCATTTGATGTTCTGCTGCGCATTTGATGTTCTGCTGCGCATTTGATGTTCTGCTGCGCATTTGATGTTCTGCTGCGCAATCGATGTTCTGACCCCAAGGTGACAAGGTCATCGCTCGTTGAACGGCATGAAGGGTTTGTACACAGATTGGCCATTGCTCTGAGAAATGTCGAGGAAATCCTCTTTTTTTTAGACATCTTTCAACAAAAATCGTTTCTCCAAGAGGCAGTTAAGAAGTTACAGTGCCTGCATTTCCTCGGTTCAGCCAACGAAGTCAGGTACAAAAAGGAGAAAATTCAGTGCAAACTTTACAGGTATACGAACGGGAAGAACTCTTGGTCAGGACCCTATCGGAAGTGTACTTTGCACTGTAGATAGGGTCCTATCAGGGCTAATGGGGAAGAATGTCGTATCCAACCGCCACTTTTTCTCTTTCATTATAACCAATAATGTAATCTTACCTGCTCAGTATGGTGGAGAACATATGGGTGATGATGGACATATAGGCTACTTCAAATTATTCCAGAATATTATTTTAATGAAAAATCAGGCATTTTTGGTATAGGCCTACAATGACTTCCTCAGTCATGTCAGTCTGATCTTGTCAACTCCCCAACTAGTGGCCAACACCATACAGGTGCAGTGGCAACTATAATAGGATGTTTCTATTTTCTGAAGGGGAGGATTTTTTTTTAGAAATAGAATGGAAATAAAGTCTAAAAACCATCATAAAAATGGATTTTAAAGATAGTTTTCCCTTTCTATACCCTCAAAAATCGATAAAAATCACTTTTTAACTGGTCAGTGGTTGCAAAAAAATTCCAAAAAACCTTAAAAAGTGGCGGTTGGATACGACATTCTTTTCGGCTAACGTTAATGTGCCAGGTTGTTGAGGAGAGGGTAGGCCTAATGCCAAAATAAACAATGTTAAAATAAACTAGTTAGGTCTGACTGGGCTACGCTTGTCGAGTATTTGGCTTATTTAGGTCTAAAAGAAAAATTTACTACAATAAAGATTGGTGGAGAACATAAACATTTGAGAACACAAACAAAGTAATAGACTAATTTCAGACTCTGAATTAACGTAAATGCATAAACTTTAATCCAAACCTACCTGAGGCTAGCAGAAGCGAGCCTGCTGTTGAAAATTGAAGTAGCGATCTTGCCAGTGTGAGCGCCCTCTGTTGACATACATCTCGTCCACTAGAAAAACTGGTATCCTGGGACATTATACTTTCAAAATCAAAAGGATACCAGTGAATAACGTATTTATGAAGTATATATTCTATGATGTACACCCTTTCTCTAACTAAGCAGAGTGGCGCAGTGGAAGCGTGCTGGGCCCATAACCCAGAGGTCCGAGGATCGAAACCTCGCTCTGCTAAACATTTTTTTTTTCAACCAATTTATTTTTATTTTACTTTTAGTTTGGAATGGTCATTTAAACTATTAACCTCCCTTCGTATAATTGCCTTTTTTCCCCTCATTATTTTTCTTAATTTATTTCGGCATCAGCTGCTACACTACGATGACATATACACAATACACATGGTCTAACCCCTTTTATACCAAATTCACGTAAAACCAATTAAATTATTTTGTTATTTAATATAAAGTAATACATTCAATGACAGAGATCGAAATTAATATTAAAGTTTAGTGTCTGTTTTTAATGTTTTTATTTATTTATTAATTGCTGGTTCTGTATACAATTTTCGTTTGATGCTACGTGTCATCTGTTTACAAAATTGCTTTGCGTTTAATTATAACGTTATATTTTGTTTTAGGCCTATATTCTATTTTGGTTTACTATTATTAATTATGTAACAATTGTTACATTCTGGAAGTTATTAACGTAAATGTGAACTGAATATTGAACCATACCGCACCAAATTAATAATTATACGAGCAGGTCTGGAGACAGGTATTGTAAATGCTAGCCAATTAATATAAAGCTGGAAACCTTTAAATAAAAAAGTTATGCCCTGCGTGACAACGCTAATTAAAGTTGTATATTCCATGAGAACCCCTATTTAACCGTCCACTGACATTATTAAGTATCATATTAATTGTTATTATTTTAAAATCTGGTGCCCTTTTCCGGGTTAATTGGAAGCCAGGGGCGGATCCAGTTCTGCTCGAGGGGGGGGGGGGGTTCACGATGATACCTAAAGGGGAGAGGGAGGGCACAAGACTCAACAATTTGGAAATTAACCCTTTCCACTTGAATCTGCCACTAAGTATATTTTACAGTATATTTAACATTGACACGGATGAAGAGATATTAAATCAATAAATTGGTTTAATGTAAGTGCATGATAAATTCGTTGCTAGTTCAGATAATGGCACGAAATGACGTCAAGAAGATGCTTTTGTGAAATATCTCGTCTGAAAGGTCCCCCACCATTTTTTGTTAACAGTAAAAATACGGGAAGGACGATAAAAACGAAACATTGAATATTTAATTAGGCCTAATTCCAAATAATTAAGGGAAAATTTCCCCTTCCGGAGTAATTTCAAAATTATTATTAAACTCTTGCGACCCACAAATAATAGGGTTAAATAAATACATGTAAATAAATAAATATAAGTAAATACCAGAAAAAGTTTTAAAAAATCAACTTTCAATGAACAAAGTCACACAGCTGCGGACACTAATTTCAAAACCCTTTTCCACCCACATAGTACAAAATACAACAATATTAGATGAATGTAGTTCAGGAATGACATTATAAACAACATGGCGGATTCAGCACCGGGTGGCCAAGGAGGGCATACCCATCTTTTTGTATTGCCGCGTGCACCTAAATTTACCATAGGTTATTTTGTGTGCCCGCCCTTTTTTAGCAGTGTGTACTTTTGATATCATGTGTCCCCCTTTCTACACCCTGTATCCCCCCGTGATAAACATATTATTATAGTCCAGGAGCAAAGTCTGAAAAGCCCTCTAGTTTAGGAGTTGGTTCAACACCTACTACATCTAAGGTTTGACCACACAGGATGGTAGAACATACCTAATGGAACACCGCTAGGTAGTATGTGGTATCAAATTGTGGTATCACTATCAGTTTCGAAAAAAATGCCATTTTTATAAGTCAAAAATTACAGAGTGATGACAGAGTTAAACTTCTGTACCGAGCTGCAAAACTGGACCATTTGATTAATTTTTAAATTTTTAATTTTTTTTTTTAAGTTTAAAGACTTTAAAGTGCTTCTTTTAATGGAAAGTTCACACTTTTATCAGGCTTCCAGCAGATAAAGTTAATGCCCACTGTAGAGTGAAGCTCCAATCCTTAACTGTTTGAAGACAATGCATGACATGTTTGCCTTGTCACTTCCAATAATTAAGAATACATTGCTATTCATCAGGAGAGGACACGCCCCTTAAGAGCTTTCTGAAATTTCGGTGCATCATATGAACTGAAATCGGTCCAATTATTTTGCTAAGTGTGGGAGCAGGTTGCCAATTATGAAAAGGGGGGTAGCTACGCCCCTTTTTTACCCCTCCTACATCCGCCCATGTACTTAAAAAAAACTTTGGCAAATTGAAAGATTATCTCTTGTGAGAAAACCCATCATTTATGAAAATAGAATGTAAATTTATTAATCGACTGCATACTGTAGTTGCCAAAGTTGAAGATTTTATTGATTTTTAGACCTTTAAAATATAACATTACGTTTTGCACTTTAATGCAAAACTGATACCACAATTTGACACCACATACTACCTGGAGGTGTTCCAGAGGGTCTATTCTACCACCCCGTGTAGTCAAACCTTAGATGTAGTGGGTGTTGAATGACCACATTTATGCCAGGTCCGTGCTCCTGGACTATTAAGAACACAACTCTATCGTATCATTAACATCAATTCGGGAAAGCATGAAGGAATACAGAGTTTGTGTATTCACGTAATGTTTCATTTAAATCTATACAATGCTTTTTTCCAATGAACACTACTACTTACAAACAAGTTATTTTATAAAAAATAATTGAGTAGGCATGAATCATGAAATTGAGAGTATGGAATAAATGAATAAAATAATTTATGACGCAGCGTGTCTAAAGCAGAGTTGTAGTACTCATTCTCATACTCGTACTCATACAAAAGCACTCGACTACAACTATAGAGTTGGAGTATGAGTACTTGTACTCGAGTACATTTGTCTGTACTCATTCTCATGAAAAAGCACTCGACTACAACTATAGAGTTGGAGTATGAGTACTTTTACTTGAGTACATTTTCTGTACTCGTACTCATGAAAAAGCACTCGACTACAACTATAGAGTTGGAGTATGAGTACTTTTACTTGAGTACATTTGTCTGTACCCATTCTCATGAAAAAGCACTCGACTACAACTATAGAGTTGGAGTATGAGTACTTTTACTTAAGTACATTTTCCGTACTCGTACTCATGAAAAAGTACCTGACTACACCGTAGAGTTGGAGTATGGGTACTCGTACTTGAGTACATCTTGACTATACTCATACTCGTACTCAGTGAAAAAGTACTCGACGACAACTATAGAGTTGGAGTTTTCGTACTCTCATGAAAAAGTACTCGACTACAACTCGAGAGTATGAGTACGAGTACCTCAAAAGTTTCTGTAAAAGACATCTATCATTTGAAAATTACGTACTTCTCTCTTTAAACTTAAAGGCAAATAACAAATAAAAGCACATTTGCCGGTTAATAGCGAAACACTGAATTTACAATCATCTTAAATGTCCGGGTAAGAATGACTGACCGTAAACACAAAGGGTCAAACGTGAAACACTCGTGCATTTTTTTAATGATTTTATGATTAAGGTAAAACTTATTCTTCGTATTCCTTTTTTCTGGTGTACTCCTTTATTTACAGCAGCTTACGTTTTTGTAAATTCAAAAATAAACAAAATATATTAGCTTTTTATAAAAAATACAACTATTCCGACCGCAATTTACACAAGAAAACACATAAAGGCAAGTGGACATAACTTAATGTGCAGTTTCAAATGTTGGCAGTGATACCGTGGACCCTGTACTCGAGCAGTCTCCATGGTTACAAGGGTGATACTTGGTTGTGAATCGGTTAGGTTTCATAATGTTGCATTAATGGTATGGATAAATTTCAATGGGTATACCTTTCGTATTATTTTGTGTAACTTCTAATCATAGGCGGATCCAGGGTCTTGAGAATGGGGGGGGGGTTACACGGCAAAAAGAGGGGGATACATACTGTCAAAAAAGGGTAACACTCAAAAACCGTACAGTATATTTAAATGCATGGCGATAAAACAAGGGGAAATGTTACCGCCCTCCCCAGATCCACCAATGCTTCTAATACACAAGTGTAACAAACTCAAAAAAACCACACATTGTGCTTATTAACCATCATTTTATGTTTAAATCATTATACATGTATACGGAACTGTTTCCCTAGTAGAAAAGGTTACATCATTGCTGTCAAACAATTTAATTTCATTTCAGATAATTCACATAAATATTATTAGCCGAAGAAACCTCACTAAGGTAATATTATTTGACTATACCGGTAGTGAATCTTCTGTGTTGCGTCATAAATTCATTCAATCACTAATTACAACTGTGTAAACAATATTATTCTTTATGAACACGTGTCCGTGTTAATTTATACACATTTATTAATTTTTTTAAATTAATTTTTTTGTTTTAATAAACGTGTTTTGGTGTTCATGACGAACTACCACCCTTCACATGCAATTTTGTGCCTATAAGTCAACGCCTCAATTTCAGCGTGTCTTTGGTATAAGATTTAACACCACGATGCATTTCAACGCCAAAACGTGTTCATAAAGTGTTATCAGAAAGGGGTTTTATAAGATGTTAAAACATTAACACTTGTTTTTACGTATGTCTTTATTATCCCCTGGTAAATTACTTCATGGAATAAATTGAGAGTAATTTACCATTATATATATATATATATATATATATATATATATATATATATATATATATATATATATATATATATATATATATATATATATATATATATAACACAATAGGTTAAATAAGGCTTAAAACCCTGCGGTGAGTTAGCCCTGCTGTTAGCCCTGCTGTTAGCTGGGACAATATTCAACGGGGTGTGAAATCAGATTGATACTTTTATATAAACCAAGTGACTGAAAATAAAACCTACATGATAAGGTCATATTACCATTGCTGCTGCATAAAAGAGCCAGTAAATTTCAGAGTCACTGCGTTCATCTAAAACTAGGATACCGATTCCATGCCCTGTTCAAAATCTGCTCTGATTGTGACGATATAGTGCCCCTTTAAATAAAAGTGATAGGTTTGCGGTAGCATCTTGAGTTACGTGGTTCTGAGGTACAGGTTCTTCTCAGAACCATACAACTCAAGAGATTATTACATACTGCTACCACAAGCCTACAAGGCTTCACAAAGAATAATCATCTGCAATTGAAACATTTCTGAGGAAAGAGGAGTGGAGTGAAAACCTCAACGCAGATGAAATTCAAGACATCGAATTCATCTGCACAGAAATGGATGTTCAGGCCCGCTGAACAAAACTAATTTGATAAACGGCGAAAACATTTGCCCAACATTGAAATGTAAAAAAAATGAAGTGCAATGCAAGATCTCAGGCCTACATGTATATCAGCCGTTCTACTCAAATAATCAGTTACCTTTAAACCCAATTCGTCAGAAAACAACATTTGTTATCTCCGACCTTATTTGCCAAACAAATAAATACAGAACTTAAACAACTTCGATTTTGACCAAACATATTCATTTAGGCAAAATATACATTCTTATGTGGAAAATTGATTCAAAATAAATTGAATGCTACATTTCAAAATTGTAATTCATGGAGGTACTTTCCCCAAACATAAGTACAATATGCAAAATCAACCCAACAGGCCTACTTAATTCATGCATACACAACCAACAAAGCCTTGATGATTGATCTCTCAAGATCTCACATTATTTCCGTCTCAAAATACGTTATCACCACGGTATCATCCTTTAAAAATCGTTTTACTTCTGCCAGAGAAGTTGACCTTTGCGTAACCTTTGACAAGTACCACGACTCCCCATTCAAACCCCAATTCAACAAACACACACATAGGTTTTCCTGACTAATCTGTAGGGCAACCTAGACCATACATTTGAATTTTTTACATTAAAAACAGCACCGGGTTCCCATGCCAGTCAGTGGTCCGAGTCACATCTTCTAAACTTCATTTACTACCTGTATGAGGATGGGGAGGGGAGGATGGGGAGGGGAGGATGGGGAGGGGAGGATGGGGAGGGGAGGATGGGGACGGGAGGATGGGGAGGGGAGGATGGGGAGGGGAGGATGGGGAGGGGAGGATGGGGAGGGGAGGATGGGGAGGGGAGGATGGGGAGGGGAGGATGGGGAGGGGAGGATGGGGAGGGGAGGATGGGGATTGGCAATGTTGGCAAAACTGCACGTATGGGTATTCTTGCTATATTTGATTCAAGATAATTATAACGTATGGATGTTTCAGCTCAATGTGCAGTCTAAGTCATGAGAAAAGTAACAAGGCATGAGAAAAGTGACAAAGTCATGAGAAAAGTAACAAGGCATGAGAAAAGTGACAAAGTCATGAGAAAAGTAACAAGGCATGAGAAAAGTGACAAAGTCATGAGAAAAGTAACAAGGCATGAGAAAAGTGACAAAGTCATGAGAAAAGTAACAAGGCATGAGAAAAGTGACAAAGTCATGAGAAAAGTAACAAGGCATGAGAAAAGTGACAAAGTCATGAGAAAAGTAACAAGGCATGAGAAAAGTGACAAAGTCATGAGAAAAGTAACAAGGCATGAGAAAAGTGACAAAGTCATGAGAAAAGTAACAAGGCATGAGAAAAGTGACAAAGTCATGAGAAAAGTAACAAGGCATGAGAAAAGTGACAAAGTCATGAGAAAAGTAACAAGGCATGAGAAAAGTGACAAAGTCATGAGAAAAGTAACAAGGCATGAGAAAAGTGAAAGTCATGAGAAAAGTGACAAAGTCATGAGAAAAGTGACAAAGCATTCACAAAATTCATTAAATTCACAAATTTAACAGAAAACAAGTTGCCATCTGGATGGCAACTTGTTGAAAATGTGCATGTTTTCGACTTCAGGCAGAATAATTGTTCAGAATGATAGGTACGAACTATATCACATCACGTTGGCATTCAGAAAATACGTTATGTTATAATCAGGCAATTTACCAATGCTGATATACCTTCCCTTTTGTACGAAGGTTTAATCAGGTTGTTAAATATAACTTCATTGCAACACAAGTCATGCCAACTTAACATTGAACAGTTCTAACAATAATCTACCCACGCTCTCTTTTTGCATGTAGAAATCGTAAAAAGTAAGGGTTGATTGTGATTCATGTTTTGCAAAAGATTGGAATCTTACTAAATGGCTACCATTTCAGAATCGCATTGAAATAGTAAAAAATAAAATGCAAGTTTCTTGGTCTACCTAATTAAAGCACTGAAGCAACAAGGTGATATAGAATTCATCTTGTTTAATCCTAATCCCCTACAGTCATTTTTACAGGCACCCTGCTGAATGCAACTCAATGCAACAACAGAAAAGTGTGCAGGCTACTCAATGCAACAAGATCCACCGGCTACAACAATGGTTCTTTGGTTCTTTGGTTCTCTGCTGATGAGGACAACAAGATGCAACAACTTTCTACTTTTGTTGCACCGGACATGGTTAGGGTTTTAAAGAGGACTGTCCAATCCCCTTATTGGCCGGGGTACCCCCAGATCTACCCTTAGGGGTAATCACACATGAATGACCCAAATCCCCGAACGTGAGGCACTCCAAAATAATTATCTCCATGGTGGGAAACAATAAAAAATAAATATAGGTTGGTGAAGTATACAGTGCTATACACAAGTCGGTGTAGGGCAAAATTATATCAATAAAAAATAAGCTAGGCAAAGCTCTGAAAAAATGTTTTAGCATCCATATTCCCCATGCTTGGGCCTTAACAAAATAACGAAATTCCAAGGTCAGACCTTGGAGCAACAAATAATGTTAACAGTTAAATCCATTACAAACCATTGCAGTTGGTCGACAATAATTTGGGACATTTCTTAACCCATTAAACAACCACCAAATAAATAAAATATTAAAGATATAACGCCAATTGTTTGGGCCGATTTGACGGTAAAAATAGGCGTTTTCACTATCAATAACCAAAAATACAAGACGATAATCTATTAAGCTAATTTAAACGCAAAGAAACAATATCATTCAATAGTTCTTTTAATTTATTTTGTATTTGTCAGGCATGGCAGTATACCTGTACCTTCAATTTAAGAACGCTATTTAGAATTTTTTAAATATCATACACAAAAAATAAAACACATTTAAGTCGGAAATCAATTTTGAAAATCACAGAGTGGCACAAAGGAATCCACAACATAAAGTTAAAATATATACTTTTTTGTAAACAGATTCCATTCATCTTTTCAAAATATCTGGCTTTTGCAGTACTGAACAAAATATACAGCAGAACATGTACATGTTATGTATGGCTTTTTTCCCGAGGCACAATCATTACTTTCAGTGGAACAGTGCATAGACTATCATATATACCAATTATTTATTATTTATGTACAATGTTATACACATTTGCTTATTCGTGTGTCATTTCTAGTAAGTTACTAACATCTTGTGGCTGCAAAAACAGTACCCAGTTTAAACAAATAATTGAATAAATAATTATAATAATAATAAATTAATCATTAATTTGATAATATGCATAGTTTTTGCTTTGTTAAAAATACCCTCCTGGCTATTTAAACACTTAATATAATAAAATGATACATTTATCATTTCACTTTGATGTGAAGTTGGACGAGTATGCCTACATGTACAAAGCATTATTGTAAAGTAACAATGGGCAATTTCACGGTTACTCACGTTACATTATATATTTCACTCATAATTTTTTTCACAGTAGTTGCATTATGCCCAGACCGTACTCGGCATAAAAAATTTATTTCAGAAATGTGTTATATGTATGCTATATAAGAAAACAAATCTGGTTACTCATGTTACATTTTTGATGTTACATTATACATTTCACTCATCGCTTATTTCACAGTAGTTGTTATACCCAGACCTTACTCAGCACAAAATCAGAATTTCAGAAAATTATGTATATTATATAAAAGAAAATGCAACATTTTATGCATGTTTGAAAAATGTAACGTGAGTAACCAGATTTTTTTTCTTATGTATTTCTGAAATTAATTTTTGTGCTGAGCACGGTCTGGGTATATATGGAGTGCCATAGTCTTGTGTTCTGATGGCTGAGTCGTCAGAATGTGGGTTCGAATCCCAACCACGACCATGGTGCTTGTGTCCTTGAGCAAGACATTTTACCATAATTGCTTCTCTCCACCCAGGGGTAAATGAGTACCTGTGAGGGCAGAGTTGGTTGTTGTGTTTGATTAGCCCTTTATGCGCTGTAATGGCAGCAATTGAGCTGTATACTCCCCAGGGAGCCGAGATGGTTTCAGGAATGATTTATGAGCCTGATGAGCAGGGGTAATAATATAATGCGCCTTGAGCACCAGTTTGGTGGATACGTGCACTATATAAGTCCACATTATTATTATTATTATTATTATTATTATTATTATTATTATTATTATTATTATTATTATTATTATTATTATTATTATTATTATTATAATGCAACTACTGTGAAAAAACCGAGGAGTGAAATATATAAGTAAGGATATTATGGCTTTAACAGTGGGACCAATACCTCAAAAATGTAACGTGAGAAACCATGGAATTGCCCTAATGCATTAATAATAATAATAATAATAATAATAATAATAATAATAATAATAACAATAATAAACTTTGTAATGCGCCGGTATCCGTCAAAAGAGACGCTCATGGCGCAGTGACACATCAGTGTAAACAAGAAAACATTGTTCTTATAAAATTACAAGGAACAATGGTTGTAAAAAAAAAAGGCCGACTGGCCCTGGTCAGAATATGCTAGGCAAAGACACCGTTAACTACATGCTTCAAGTCAATATTAAAAATGAACAAATGGCTTGAGCATTATAACACCAATATTGACCCTCTAACTGTCTAAAATACCAATAACAAATAATAATATTTCAATTATTCATGCATATTCATGAAGAGGGGAAAAAAAGGAATTTAAAAAAAAATGAAAACATAAACATATGTTACTGTATCTACATCAAAGTAGGGGGCCTACACCCATCAAAGTAGGGGGCCTACGTCCATCAAAATACAACAGAAAAAAATAATAAATTACAAACGTATTTTAACACACAAAGCAACTGCTGATCTAATTGATTTATTTTAATAGGTCACCCGTGTTTATATTATAACGTGGCCTTTGTTACTGAAGATCACTCTGTTTTTGCCGCTACTAAAGTCTCAACAACAGACCCAAGCTCTATAGCCTCTGACTGACGTCATTGCTTCTAACTAACTAGGTCAAAAAGGGGGGGGGGGGGAATAAACAGCTCGCTCGCACCATGTTATCATCCACATCAGACCTTGACATTTTCAGAGTTTCATATTCAGACTGGAAAGAGCGACTGTAATAACTCCAACAGGCCGGCAGTCTGTTTCATTCAGCTACGTTGGCAAGACTCGATTCAGCCCCTTAGGGTCCATGCAAAGTATTCCTCTAGACACCTATGGATATCTCTGGTTGATGTGCCATCTCTTCATTGTCTGTCACTCTTACAGCTTTTTATTCCATTATCAAGATGAAACAAAATGGTACACTATTTACACTTACACTTTGATTTAGTTACTGTTGCATGGTTGGATGTAATCATTCAGCCTGTGGGTTAATCTGGCTGTAAAGATGACATCCACTTCTTTCACCGCACAGCCCTCCCTCGTCTAGGGCATCTCATGGTGCCATTATAATGGCATTGTGTGCTTTCTAATCACTAGTCCCAATACGCTAGAAGTATACATATGTAGTTGATATTCAGCGAATGGCAACAGTAACCACTTGAATGAGAATAAAGGCAACGGTGCATGATAAGCTAAAAAGCCCTAGCAACGGCTGCTAACTGGAATGGAGAACATCACTTTGCATGCTGTCTACATATGAAGCACCTTAGATGCATTTTCCAACTAACAGCTCCTCATGCGGGAGACTATCCGTTTTCTGCCGTCTTCCATATAACTCACCGGATTAAACACTTACATGTACACAGGGTTTTATTTCAAGAAAGTAGTCGTATGGTCTGGTGAAAGTTCTCAACCAGACTTTCCTCCGTCACTCTCATCATTCTATAACACTGACAAAATGATGCATTTCACTTGCATCCACTTTCCAGTTGATGAAAAGGCACCATGTAGAACTCTTAGTCTTACTGTTATCTAGCATAACATCTTTCTTTTCTTTTCTTTTTTTTTTTGGTACAGAGTCACGGTAAATGTCATTAACAGGTTTTAATCTTCTCTACTTTGCTACTGGACAGACCCGGTATTCTTAGTCGCTTCTTCTTCTTCTTCTCTTCTTCCTGCTCCAGACTTTCTGTGTCTCCATCCTGTGGTGAGGAGCTTAGCTTCTTTAAGTCTAAAACATAAAAAAAACAAAAAAACAAGAGCATGTTGATTTATTAGAGCTAGTGGCAAAGTGAGGTCGAAATCCAAACCCACACCCAGTACAACACAAAGCGTTGGATTTGGACTTGACCTCTGTGACTCTGAATTGACCCTTCAGAAGAACTTTTGATTTGATTTTTGCCCATACACCAACCGTATGAAGCACTGTATACTCAGTGCACTCCCGAGTGTCTGTGAAAAAGACGACTCAGGCAGGATTCGAAGCAACGACCTCCCGCTTACTCGGTGCAGACGTCTTAACCTCTCGACCATCGACCTTGCCCAATGACGATTGGCCATGTTGGAATCCTATACAGCAGTGGGTACTGCGTTATGTATAGATTGGTGAAATTCTTGAATAGTTCAAAAGGTACATGTTACAACGTCCTCTATTAACCCCATATATGACATAATCGTGAAATATTTCTCATAAGGCAAATATAGATTGCAATAGACGTTAGATTTGGCTTAATGTTGCAACATCAATCGTTCTTAGTTTTCTATGCAGTGAAGTACTTCACCAAACAATGATAGATACAATCTGATGAAACACCTGCACGATGCGGTACTTACATACAATGCATCGTTTCATATTCAGATGTACGTTGATCATTGCCTGCAAAGATGGCCGAATATGAATTGTGTGGCATTGCAACCTATCTATATAGGTCTGGGGTGTGATTTGAAAAAAGTAAAAAAAATCCTGAAAAATGAGTAACAGGCCAGGGTCTCCCTTTGGTCTAGAGGACAAAGCCCCTTGAACCTCCTGGATGTTTAATTTTGGAGGATTTACAGACTCTCCACATCACCACAAACAACAAACTAGAGGTTTGGACACAATACAGGCTACTTCTTTCCTTGGTGGATACTTCTCTTCCTTCAAGACAGTTTTGAGGCAAAAGGAGATTTGTAAAAAAAATCCTGAAATCAGGAAAAATCCTGAGAAATCACAGGCCTAATAGGTTGAAGTTTGTTGCAATACAATGTTGACAATTTAGGGAGTACTACCAAATGATGATGTTTCACGTTTCATCTGCCTACAAAATTACCCTAACAATTAAATGTATGTACCTTTCTTGAACTTGCGACCATTATGTCCCTTGGGCGATTCCAAACTCTTTTTAACATTTTCTGTGATGACCATGTTAGACAGGGCAGCCTCTGACCGTGATATGTGTAGTGATTTCGGCCTGTGGATGTTACTGTTATGCTGGTTGCCATTGGGAGGTTGCTCTATGGTAACTTGTGATGATGCTGAATTGTTGGGGCTGAGGATAGGTGAAGAATTATTACTGAATGTTAAGTACATTGACATCTGTGCAACCCACATGTGACTGGGGAAACATACACGTGCATGAAGGGAAAAAATCAATTGTTCCTGCTGCATTTGTCTGTTGACAAACATGGTGCACTCAAATTATCTTCCAAAAGTGGATTATCTAATTCAGATGTTCAACAGTTTAAGCTGATTGGGGAAACATACAAGTACATGTACATAAAGTAAAAAAAAAAAAAAAATCAACTGTAACGGCTGAATTTGTATGTTGACAAACGTGCTGCACTCAAATTATCTTCCATAAAGGGATTACCTAATTCAAATGTTCAACGTTTTAGGCTGCTTTGTAGGAGAACAACAATGTTCCCATGATATTCAAATATATTCTAAAATTAATTACAGAGTTTATTCATAAAATACACTGAGCAAAATGTACTTAACTAATAACAGGGGTGTGACTGGACAGTTTTGAAAAATCCACGTAAATTTTACTAGGGGTATTGGGGCTGCTGTTGTGAACAGCGCTGGGGTAAAATCTATAGTTCTGAGCGTTTGCTTTGCTTTCCTTTATTGCTTAAATCTTTAAAATCCGCAGGATCACAACACTGCAATTTGTAAAAATCTGAAAATCCTGAAAAATCCGGATAAATCACACCCCTGAAAAAAAGGTTGAAAATGAAGGAAAACAAATTAACAATATTCAGAAAATGCATCTTTGTAAATGCAATCATTCAAAGCCATAATGAAACTGCCTCTAGCTTGGGGCCCCAAACCATTTTCCCCCAAAATGGTTAATATACACGCAAGAAGCATTTCAAGGTTACTTAAAAAGAAAGACATTTAAGGACATTTATGGACCAGAGTTTTACAACATGAAATATAGGCCCTGAGATTTCGCACTTACTTTTCATTTAGAACGACGCTATTCCTTGGGGATGTGTTCTTGACTTTGGCTGCGGCGTTGGAGTAACTCAGGCTCTGCGTGGAGCCATAGCTTGACATGTTGGAGGTACTTCTAGACTTCTTCATAAAAAGTTGGTCTGCAGAGAGGGACGAGGTACTAGATGAGTTATGCGACTGGTTCACAAGAGGGTGACCTGGAATGGCAATAAAAACTCAATAAATGAAGGTTTGGGAGGGCATGTATCTCCTTTGGATTACAGAAAGTTAATAACCAGTGGTGGATCTGGGGGGTCAAAGGGGAGTCAAAGGGGAGTCAAAGGGGAGTCAAAGGGGAGTCAAAGGGGAGTCAAAGGGGAGTCAAAGGGGAGTCAAAGGGGAGTCAAAGGGGGAGGGGAGTGTGACCCACCTTGAAAATCAGCCATGTACAAACATTTTCCATCTATTTCCAAACTGTGGGGTCTTGTGCCTCCCTTTTGGCTATGTGCCCCTCTTTATCATTGTGTACCCCTCCCCCACCCCCCCCCCCCCCCAATTTTCTTTGAACCTGAATCCACCCCTGATGGTAATCTCTTCATTTGGCCAAAACTTCACCATGACTATTGATGCATATCTTGCCTTGACCTTGACGGTACATAATGAAGTTTCCAAAGACCTTCATCACACGGCAACCATCTTTGTCTGGTTCCCTGAATGCAATCAACATGATCATAGTGTTTGATTCTCAATACATTAAAGGGGACCTGGCTACTGCCACCAGTTTGGTCACTACTCACTTTGGACTGTTGACTTGTACGTGGGAGGGGGTGGCATATCCTCATCACATTCATCTAGGCCCATGGGTGCATTTGCTTGTACATGGGCTATGCTACCGACCACCATAGCTGTACCAATAGAGCCTGTGGAAAGAAGACAAGGTAGAGGAAACGGGTCAAGTACAATCAACTACTCAGCTGCTGGTTAGTTGCACAACATCTCGAGTAACATCAAAATCGGCAGGATTTGAAGCTTTGCATGGTGCAAGTACATGTACAATAGGAGTATGGTTTGCGATAGCACTATGTAAACCAATCTCTTAGGAGTTGTAAATTTCATGGTTCTGATAAGAACTGGTGGTGAGCATCTTGTTTCAATTAGGGCTGTGCCGAGTATCCGGGTATCCGGATACCCGACTGAAGCTGTCCATTTTTCGGTTCCAATTACCCGTAAACGACTTTAGTGAACAGAAATCTGTCACTCTTGAACAATGTAATGTTTACACTTTTACAGACAATTATCTTTTATTCAAGAGATTACACTCCAATAAAGCCTTTGTAGTATTTTACGGACATTTTCCATACACTTTTCTCCTATTGTTACATTGATCTGTGATACATTGTATCGAATCGTTAAGACTGCAAAGGGCCTGGCAGCGCCGGGCTGTTTCAAACAACCTATCAAACCAGCAGCACAGGAGGGAATATTTGCCTAATTGTTTTACTTTAATAAAAACGACACAGTAAAGAAAAGATTGATTTAAGTATGGTATCCTCTGTATTATAAAGGTCAATTTTGTTACCATTTACAGTACATGTATTTGTGCACCACCGGAGGCATGTTTTCAACAAAAATGAAAACAGGTATCCGGGCATCCAAAGTTTCCTGATTTCAGGTATCCGGTTCCAAAAATATCCAAAAACGCACAGCCCTAGTTTCAATCAGTACACTCTGATCGTCTTCAGGAGAATGCCAGACTCTAGAGATAAATACATGTACATATAGGTACTGCTTAAGTAACTCAGTGGAGAATCCTTATGCAGGTGATCAGCTCGATGAAGCGCGAAAATACTGATCAAATTGTCATGTTTCTCACCACAAGTTCTTCTCAGAATTTTACAACTTCTAAGGTACTACCACGAACCTTACTCCTAACATCAAAACCAAAAGATATTAAAATCTACAGATAATAAAATCTAAAGATATCAAAATCTATAAGATATCAGCCAAAAAAACACGTCATTAGACAATTTATATATGATTTGTTTTGTGACGAGCTCCCACAGAAATATCTGACAATGTTGGTAGTCAATTTCAACACAATTTGAAACGGACAGTTCAAGTCGATGACAGTACAATGCTATACCAATGAGCACGCACTACATGTTTAATGTCAATTACAATAGTACATACAAACAAAACGCAAATCAATCATTTTGGTCTGTTAAAGCCAAACACACCTGGGAAAATAACATCGGAGATTATCAATTGCAATTAGAGACTAATTGGTCTTTATCATGCAGTAAAGATCGCGCAACAAACTGTCATTCCCTTATTGAACAATATGTATGGGCAGACTTCTATTGACAAGCAATGATCTCCAGAGGAGGTTGCCCCATTGATTAGCGTGATTAAAATGAACCATAAAAGCCTGCTTCTCGGGGGTCAAAGGTACGCGTAGCATTTTCATGCGTGGTATTAGTGGGGGCACAATTGCATCAAGCACAATTTAGGAATGACTGGGTTGCATAATGTACAGGCTCCATCAAATTCTTTTCATAACCAGGAATTTTTAACAAAAGAAAAGGAGAAAAAAACACAAACAAAGGATCAGTGAGTGATTTGACTTGTATTGCAAAACAAAATACGACACACATTTCACAATTTGCTTATCAGAATTCAAGATTTGCTATTCAACTTTAGAGTTACATACACACCAAAGTACATTGTATTTCTGCCTAACAAAGTTCTTTGAACGAAATCATTCCCTGTAACCGTACACAAGTAATGACTGGGAATAAAAGCCTCCTAGGTATGATATTGAATGCTGGGTCATGGCTCATGGTGTTTCCTACATCCGATGGAACAAATAGTACCTAAGGCAAATCCAAGAATGCCACTTTCTTTTTAAGAAGGTGCCATTTTTGCCCGAAGGTGTGTTAAACTCGAGGAATGATTTCGTTCAAACATTTTGCATGACACAATTTTTATGCAGAAATATTTCAGTGTGTATGCAATGCTTATTTTGAAAAGCAATTCTTGAATTTTGTGTAGCAAATTGTTAATACTGTGTAGAAAATTGTTGATATGCAATAAAAGGGAATTCGTTCACTGAAAACACATGAAACAAGTCCAAAGAGTCAACAATTTTGTTGTAATACGGGAATAAGTTAGAAGGATGAAAGATTTGTTCTGGTTTACTTCACACTGGAGTCCTGCTTAGGGTGATCATAATGTTCATATCCCCAAACCAAATTATTTCAATTGTATTAGTCTGTATATGGTATGACCATATCAAGAATGTTATGACAAATAACTAAATACTGTCAAGTCAAAGATGAAGTCAAAGATGAAGTCAATGATACACAATCCTTAGTCTTGCTCATCGCAAGCAGTTGTCAACCACAAAAATTTATGGTATTACCACAGTGAAATACATGCCATGACACCAATTGTCTACATGCAAAATCTACACTGGATGAATATTCAAATATGTGAGTTACCATCACCAAGTGAAAATCTCTGAAGGTCAATGTCAAATTTTGGAGTGAAAATAATGAAAACTTGACTGAAGCAGGACTCGAATCTGCGACCTCCAGATTTCTGTACCGATACTCAAACAAATGAGTTGCATGTATGCAACTCTTTGGACTAAGACTCTGGAACAATCTCCCCCAACGACTTAGGAACTCTATCTCAATCATACACGCTTCTGTTTAGACTTAAAAGGAATGTACGTCATTGGTAATGTTGGCAAAACTGCTTCTATGTGTACACTTACTCTCATGAAATCAAGATGTACATTAAAAAAACAATCTGTGAAAGTTTTTTGGCTCATTGTATAAAGGGCTTTGTTGTTAACAAGGAAATAATTAAAATGCATTCCAATATGTGGTATACCTTATGATGTGGACATTTAGGAAAGAGTACTCTTTCCTAAATTTCAAACTGGAAATTATTAACTTTTCCTAAAAATGTCAGTATCTCAGACAAAATTATTTCATGGGAAGATTAATACAATCATCAACTTTACACTCAGTAAGTTGTATACAAATTTTACAAATTTGTTGTTTTTGAGTTACTAATCCTATACCTTAAATTTAAGAACACATCTCTTTACTCATTAATCTTCATCCCAGACTGATTTATATATATTTATATAGATATATATATATATATATATATATATATATATATATATATATATATATATATATATATATAGGCTTGTATCCCAAGTTGTGTGATCTCCGCTACTGCCATTACCCAGGTTGTTTTGCATCTGACTGGGGCTTAATCCCTGGCTACTCGGCAGATATGGTTTGGCCTCTGACCTGGCCCCAATAGAGCAATAGATAATTGGCATAAGTGGACCACCCACCAACATAGGGGCTGGTTAGCTCAGTTGGTAGAGCGCTCGTACGGTATTCGAGAGGTCACGGGTTCGGCATCAGCCAATTTTTCTTTGCTCGCTACCCGTATATATATTTAAAAAACGCATAAACTTATATTTCTCAATAAATATGTATAACTTATATGCAGTGATAAATTGAAGCCATAATTGTATATAGCACTTTTATCGTGTCAGTATGATGTGAAAATTTGCGCTCATGCTTGACTGATTTTGTTGTACAGAGCCATTAACTGATCACTGCGATAATCTGCTGTTGAAAAATATGTGAAATATTGGGATGATGCGTTTTTAAATTCCTTGAGTATATATATATATATATATATATATATATATATATATATATATATATATATATATATATATATATATATATATATATATACTTGTAGTAAAACTAGTGGAACGCTGGTAGTTGTAACTCCGAGTTTCACGCGTTATGCGATCATCACACAGATTATGCGATCATCATCATATATATACGTACGGTATTCGAGAGGTCACGGGTTCGGCATCAGCCAATTTTTCTTTGCTCGCTACCCGTGTGTGTGTGTGTGTATATATATATATATATATATATATATATATATATATATATATATAAAAATATAAAAATAAAATAAGAGAAGCGAGCAAAGAAGAATTGGCTGATGCCGGACTAAAACCTGCAACCTCTCGAATACCGTACGAGCGCTCTACCAACTGAGCTAACCAGCCCCTATGTTGGTGGGCGGTCCACTTATGCCAATTATCTATTGCTCTATGGGGCCAGCTCAGAGGCCAAACCATATCTGCCGAGTAGCCAGGGATCAAGCCCCGGTCAGATGCAAACAACCTGGGTAACGGTAGTAGCGGAGATCACACAACTTGGGACACAAGCCTTTTATGTGGTTGTACACAAAGTAGATTTATAGGGAGAAACTGACCTGAAATATTATATAATAAGATAAGCGAGCAAAGAAAAATTGGCTGATGCCGGACTCGAACCCGTGACCTCTTGAATACCGTACGAGCGCTATATGTGTTTTGTTTCTCACTTGTGTTGCTGTTTTTAGTGGGTTTTTCACTTTACATTTCGGATCCTCTGGAAAAGATGATTTATTAATAGTAAATTATTGTTATTCATTAACCTTCCTACTATAGCTGCACTTTAGTGGCAAGTAGCTACAGAGGTCAAAATCAGTTAACTGCCCGTTTTGACTGTTGACCCATATGTGCACACAGGGGCATATTTGACTGGTTTTTACTGTCATTCTGACCACCCTGAACAATACCAGACAATGCTTTTACCAGTCAAAAACAGTCGACTCATTTTGACCTGTAAATGTACTTAACTACACATAAGGTTTGACAGTGTTCGACTTTTAAGTGCACTAGATATACCTTGGTAAGTATATCAACATTTTGACTGATTTTGACCCTTGCAGTAGTAGAAGGGTTAATGGTTGACAGTCTCATAATTGTCAACATCTTTGCTCTGGAGCTAGTCAGAAACCATGAAATCAATGCTGTGAAGCCAGGAATCATGGGCCAACTTATGATGCTTATGGAGATCACTCACAGAGCCAGATGAGGTTTTAAAAATATCTTCCCAAGTCTCTGAATAATATTCGATGTGGGTATTTCATAGGAACAGCAGCGGTACATATACACTAACACCAATTTACAAAGAGCTTAGGGCTGTGGGGAGTCTTCAGGATTCTGATTTCGAGGGGAAGGCTTGCTTGGGAAGGCAGGTATCATGATGAAGCCTTAATTTAGCACAACAATTTCAGCCAGTTTATTGGGATTTCATTCGAGTTGACATTTGACTATGACGCACATTATAAATATATTCATATATCTGCACTGTACATATTAAGGTTCATGTTTTTTTTCCCTGCTGGGTTGAATATCCGTTTAATATTCGGACTTATTTGATATTGATTTCGCTTGCATCTGGGTTCCATCATTTCATGCACTTTTCAGCCATGCGTCTGCTTATCAAAGTAACCTTAACAGCTTGGGTTAATGGCATATACATAATGCAACTGACGCTTCACAATTAAATGGGATTACAGTTATAACCGCAAACATATCTTAACAAATGCCTAGATACATGTTAGTCAAACAGAAGGCCAACCCTATCTGCTTTGGGTATTTTTATCATTTTGAGTCACTAACATTCTCCACATACTTGATTACATCACACGGCTGAAATACTTTGCTCCTTGACACAAACATGGACATTCTTAATGTCCACACAGCAACATAGCAAACCACCCACTTTCACAATCAATGTATCAGATGCAAAATGATGATTAGTTTCTTTGTTTCTTCCTCTGAAATGATCGAGGGAAAAAAACAACTAAATCTATGAAGGAATTCCAGAAGGGAGTAGGAAAGGTGATAAAGATGAGATTAATTTTCATGATGCGTGACACGACATGGTGCAAAAACGGACAAATAAAATCCCATACCTCCTAAAGCCAGGGCGCTCCTCACTGATTCTGTGGCATTTAAGTGTACATAAAAGAGCAGTGGTGGTGACAGTGTTACTAAATTGAATGTTGGTGATGGATCAAGCCATACTACACCAGATTATACTCATACAAATAAACAAATGAAAGTGTATATCTGTTCACATTTCCTACAATTGTCAACCATTTCAAACGAATGTCGGAAGTGCTGTTCGGATGCGCTGCCCCGACATGCTCTGGGATGCTCCACGATGCATGGCATTGAAACTGACTAATTTTCTCATGACGTTGTGGCTAGCTAATGATCCTTTGAAACAGAGTGAAGTCCGGATACAAGACCTTGAGTCTCAACATTCAAATGTAACAAAATGACTGTACCCATTAAATAATTAATCTCTTTTCAGGGACATGCTAAGAAATTAAAGGGACAGTATCGTCACGATCAGCAGGGCATGGAGTAGAAATCGGAGTGCTAGTTTTAGATTAACTCAGTGACTGAAAATAATACACCACACGATAAGGTCATATTACCGTTGCTGCTGTATAAATGAGCCATTAATCTTAAACTAAGACTTCAATTCCATGCCCTGTCGAAATTCTGCTCTGATAGTGACGATACTGCCCTTTTAAGACTGAAAAATGTAAGGTCATTAGAGTTAAGAAAACCAGGGGAAATTATTTTGAGGAAAATTCTTTTAAATAACTTTCAAAAATGTGGTTTTTGTATTACTCAAAGAGACAAACTAATTTTACAGAATCAGACAGATTGACAGAATGACACATACATGTAGACAAGACAGACAATGATTAAAATAAAATACAATAAGGAAGATATTCTACTGAACCTGCTGCTCCTCCCCCCCCCCCCCAAAATAAAAACAAAAAACAGGTTGTTAAGATTAATGGACTTCCACTTAATGGACTTCCAAAGTTCACAAAACGTGCATGACTGCATTATTACATTATCAATTTATCACATCCTAACACAGGAATGAAATGAACCAAAAATGAATGTTTGGCATCATCAGAAAGCCAATTAAATTCTCTTTAAGATGACATCCATATCACAAAATGTGAAATTTGGGGGACATTCCCCATTTCGATGAAGCGGGTCACATATGACAATGAAAATAATTTGTCCGAGTATATAAAGTTGGATAACCGCAACCCAAGTTTTCCTTAATCCAAATTAAAACAAATTATATAACAAACCACAATGATGACAAAATACAAACGCATAGGTACAGTTTCTTTTCCCCCAATGTTCTAACCCTGTAATAAATAAACAAAGATGATAGATATCTTAACAAGGAACTCACTTGTGAATGAAGTGTCCAGCACAGAAACTCCCAACATTGTTACTAAATGATGAATGCCTGGGTTATTGACAATCTGGAAATCACACAAGTTTTCAACCATTGCCCACCGGTGTAATCGCTCATTCAGCTCCGCTGTGACTTCCACTAAGGCCGATCTGAAGGATCATCAGAAGAAAGGGCGATTATTAGAAGATGATGAAACCTATTTCACTTGAAATGTTTCCAAGAAAATTTAAAGACTGCTTACTGGAAACATATTTGTAAAGCAATTTGGTTTAATTTCATCTTTATACATTTATGATTAAAGGGACAGCATCGTCATAATTAACAGGGCATGGAAAAAACAGCCAAAAGACAAAGAAAGATATGGGAGAGGCTTTTGCCCAGCAGTGGGACGATACAGGAGGCTGCTGCTGCTGCTGCTGCTGCTGATGATGATGATAAATGATGCCTAAAAACTTTTTATCAATATGCCCCTGTCTAAAATATCTCATTTGAAAGGGATTCACTTCTGGTGAAATGTCCAAAGATGCATCTTTGAAGCTCTGAATTTCTATTACCTTGCATTGATTATTCTTGTATCCACATCGTCTAATATGTTGCCATGTGCGATGCGAAATGAACCCATGAAGGTACCGCGCTTTTTCCTAATTTTTTCCACCTGTCCAGAGAGAAAAAGAAAGACAGAATGTCGAGACTCAAGTATCAGAAAGTTGCAAAACTGGCAATGTGGAAATCACTCATCCCTAATAAACACAACCCTCATTCAATTTATTTTAGACCAATGAAGCGTTCAACATAATGCAAAAAACTAAATACTTTGACTTCAATAGACACCATCATCGCGGGCAACTTTGAATTTTGCTTTAAGCTGTGCAAAGTGTTCTTTTTCAATACTGTAAAGTCTTGACTGAACAATGAAAAATGGAATTTGACAAAACGCCTAGATGACAGTCAACACTGTTAAATCCACTGCTGAACATGGAATTTGACAAAACGCCTAGATGACAGTCAACACTGTTAAATCCACTGCTGAATATGGAATTTGACAAAACACCTGCATGCTGAGTGTGGTACGTGCACATAATGTATATACATGTATTTGTACACATTCAACTATGCATTGTCATTGCCTGCAAAGATGTCCAAATTGGAAAACTATCTATTCATAAAATGTATGAATAACCTTTCTGTTGATTGGTCATTCAATATCATTCAAGCGTTTCTTGAAATTATGAAGATACTATGCCAGTGGGTATAATGCTTGCCAAATGGCACTGTGGTTAATACATCTTAAGTGTGCATGGTACTGTTATCTATACAGCTTATCTACCATTCATAAACAGACAGTTGTCAAATGGTACTGTGTGCTGAATGCATCTAAACTGTACATGGTACTGTTATCTATACAGCTTATCTACCATTCATAAACAGACATTTGTCAAATGGTACTATGTGTTGAATACATCTGAAGTGTACATGGTAATGTCATCTACATGTATACAGCTTATCTACCATTCATAAACAGACATTTGTCAAATGGTACTATGTGTTGAATACATCTGAAGTGTACATGGTAATGTCATCTATACAGCTTATCTACCATTCATAAACAGACATTTGTCAAATGGTACTATGTGTTGAATACATCTTAAGTGTGCATGGTACTGTTATCAACACAGCTTATCTACCATTCATAAACAGACATTTGTCAAATGGTACTATGTGTTGAATACATCTGAAGTGTACATGGTAATGTCATCTACACAGCTTATCTACCATTCATAAACAGACATTTGTCAAATGGTACTATGTGTTGAATACATCTGAAGTGTACATGGTAATGTCATCTACACAGCTTATCTACCATTCATAAACAGACATTTGTCAAATGGTACTATGTGTTGAATACATCTGAAGTGTACATGGTAATGTCATCTACACAGCTTATCTACCATTCATAAACAGACATTTGTCAAATGGTACTATGTGTTGAATACATCTGAAGTGTACATGGTAATGTCATCTATACAGCTTATCTACCATTCATAAACAGACATTTGTCAAATGGTACTATGTGTTGAATACATCTGAAGTGTACATGGTAATGCCATCTATACAGCTTATCTACCATTCATAAACAGACATTTGTCAAATGGTACTATGTGTTGAATACATCTGAAGTGTACATGGTACTGTCATCTACACAGCTTATCTACCATTCATAAACAGACATTTGTCAAATGGTACTATGTGTTGAATACATCTGAAGTGTACATGGTAATGCCATCTATACAGCTTATCTACCATTCATAAACAGACATTTGTCAAATGGTACTATGTGTTGAATACATCTGAAGTGTACATGGTAATGTCATCTATACAGCTTATCTACCATTCATAAACAGACATTTGTCAAATGGTACTATGTGTTGAATACATCTGAAGTGTACATGGTAATGTCATCTATACAGCTTATCTACCATTCATAAACAGACATTTGTCAAATGGTACTATGTGTTGAATACATCTGAAGTGTACATGGTAATGTCATCTATACAGCTTATCTACCATTCATAAACAGACATTTGTCAAATGGTACTATGTGTTGAATACATCTGAAGTGTACATGGTAATGTCATCTATACAGCTTATCTACCATTCATAAACAGACATTTATCAAATGGTACTATGTGTTGAATACATCTTAAGTGTACATGGTAATGTCATCTATACAGCTTATCTACCATTCATAAACAGACATTTATCAAATGGTACTATGTGTTGAATACATCTTAAGTGTACATGGTAATGTCATCTATACAGCTTATCTACCATTCATAAACAGACATTTGTCAAATGGTACTGTGTGTTGAATACATCTGAAGTGTACATGGTACTGTTATCTATACAGCTTATCTACCATTCATAAACAGACATTTGTCAAATGGTACTATGTGTTGAATACATCTGAAGTGTACATGGTAATGTCATCTATACAGCTTATCTACCATTCATAAACAGACATTTATCAAATGGTACTATGTGTTGAATACATCTGAAGTGTACATGGTAATGTCATCTATACAGCTTATCTACCATTCATAAACAGACATTTGTCAAATGGTACTATGTGTTGAATACATCTGAAGTGTACATGGTAATGTCATCTATACAGCTTATCTACCATTCATAAACAGACATTTGTCAAATGGTACTATGTGTTGAATACATCTGAAGTGTACATGGTAATGCCATCTACACAGCTTATCTACCATTCATAAACAGACATTTATCAAATGGTACTATGTGTTGAATACATCTGAAGTGTACATGGTAATGTCATCTATACAGCTTATCTACCATTCATAAACAGACATTTGTCAAATGGTACTATGTGTTGAATACATCTGAAGTGTACATGGTAATGTCATCTATACAGCTTATCTACCATTCATAATCAGACATTTGTCAAATGGTACTATGTATTGAATACATCTGAAGTGTACATGGTAATGTCATCTATACAGCTTATCTACCATTCATAAACAGACATTTGTCAAATGGTACTATGTGTTGAATACATCTGAAGTGTACATGGTAATGTCATCTATACAGCTTATCTACCATTCATAAACAGACATTTGTCAAATGGTACTATGTGTTGAATACATCTGAAGTGTACATATGGTAATGTCATCTATACAGCTTATCTACCATTCATAAACAGACATTTATCAAATGGTACTATGTGTTGAATACATCTGAAGTGTACATGGTAATGCCATCTATACAGCTTATCTACCATTCATAAACAGACATTTGTCAAATGGTACTATGTGTTGAATACATCTGAAGTGTGCATGGTACTGTCATCTACACAGCTTATCTACCATTCATAAACAGACATTTGTCAAATGGTACTATGTGTTGAATACATCTGAAGTGTACATGGTAATGCCATCTATACAGCTTATCTACCATTCATAAACAGACATTTATCAAATGGTACTATGTATTGAATACATCTGAAGTGTACATGGTAATGTCATCTACACAGCTTATCTACCATTCATAAACGGACAGTTCTCTAGTTTTGAATGGTCAGTCAACTCGCTGGAAAATTGTAACGGGATTGGAGGGTTAAACCATGGAGGATGGTTAAACTCACCACATCTTTGGCTTCTCTCAGCTGTTTATCAGCAGCAGACCTTTTGAATGCATAGTATTTCTTCTCTATTTCGTATGTCAGCTGTAACCACTGCTGTAAGACAGTTGGTGGACGCCATACAGTCTCTAAATCTAGCTGCCTCTCTGCCTTCTGTAGTGCGTGACGTAACTGATAACAGAAAAAAACAAAAAACAAAAACAAAAACAAAAAGAATTATTTTGGTGTCGGCATTAATAATGCTGATATAAGCTAATGACCAAATCCAACCAACCCTAACTAAACCAAATAAAAGCCCACTATAACCCAACACTACCAAACCCTTCCCAATCCAACACAATCTAACACTGCCCTGCTACATGTATATTTGATCAAAACAACCATGATCTACACAACCCATCAAAGCCCAGCCAAACTCAATCCAAACCCAAATCTCAATCCAACCCACCCTTATCCAACCCAACCCTGACCACAAAGCAACACTATCCAAATTACCTAACCCAGTGCACCCTAAAGCATCCCAATCCTTCCGAAAGCAACACTGTCCAAGATAACATAACCCAGTCCAATCCAAACCAATAAAACCCAACCAATTCCAAACAAACCCACCCTAATCCAACCCAACCTTGCTAAAAGCAACACTATCCAACAAAGCTACAAAGCTATCCATGCAAAGCTACAAGTTTTAACTATCCAACATACCTGTAACCTAACACTATCCAACATAACCTAACACTATCCAACATAACATAACACTATCCAACATAACCTAACACTATCCAACATAACCTAACACTATCCAACATAACCTAACACTATCCAACATAACCTAACACTATCCAACATAACCTAACACTATCCAACATAACCTAACACTATCCAACATAACCTAACCAATTCCAACCCAAACCAACAAAACCAAACCAATTCCAAACAAACCCACCCTAATCCAACCGAACCTTGCTAAAAGCAACACTATCCAACATAACCTAACATTATCCAACATAACCTAACACTATCCAACATAACCTAACATTATCCAACATAACCTAACACTATCCAACATAACCTAACCATCCCACCTCAGCCATATCCAACAAATATCTAACCAATCAAAACCCAAACAACAAAACCCTGCCACAAGAACTCGGCCAAAGGCAGGACTTTCATACCTGAAACTTCACAGAGGCAACTGCATACATAGCCCTGGTCTTTATACCTAGATTTATTAGTGTTACACTAACACAATTAGAGAATTTCTCACCACCAGTTCTAACCCAGAACCGACAATTATTACAACGCTGATGAGACTGTTTACACGGTGCTACAACAAACATTACATCTATTGTACTTCCACCATGCAAAAGCTTCAAATCCTAATTATAAATGTCATACTTTCATTGTGCCTCTCTGTTTGTCTTGTATCTAATTAATGTCTGTGCATTCTTTGTAATTGTCTGCCAGCTGTTCGTATTTGAACAGCCCCGTATTCTTTAAATTTGTTTCTCCGATTCATAGTTATTTATAGTCTCGTTTGTTTTGGGTTTACTCTGTTTTCAAAGTAACTTATTGTATTTTTTCTCAAGTATATGAAAACAAATGTGACATTGAATTCAATACTTTCCTGCCCCTTGAATAATAATAACAATAATGAACAGTTCTTATATATATATATTTTTTTTAAATTTTGCCCTACACCGATGTGTGTATAGCACTGTATACTCAGTACTTTCCGAGTGTCTGTGAAAAAATACACAGACGACTCAGGTGGGATTCGAACCCACGACTTCCTGCTTACTAGTGCAGACGTCTTAACCTCTCGACCACCGAGCTTGCCCGATGACAATTGGCTGGCTAGAATCCCATATAGCAGCAGGTTCCGCGATATATCCCGACGCAAGAATTTCACCAACCTATAGTTCTTATATAGCGCGTAATACCTCTATGTGCTTATTATTTCCCCTGGTCACTGGGCCAATATCATTCCTATAATCTTTCTCAGCTTCCTGGGGAGTATACAGCCCATTCAAATGTTCCCGTACACACATTTTCTTATGGACGTGCCCTTCACCAAAGAAAAAAGATTGCCTGGCCCCAACAAGAATAACATTCAAGGCTTGCTAAAGTACCCTGATGGAAAACCCCCTTGAGATATCTCGGCGTCGCAGCGTGACATGCTTACTTGTGTCAATTCCTTTTCAGCAAGCTTAAGTTTCTCCTCCAGCTCGCCGATGGTGTGGCCCCCTCCCCCGTCTGTTGACTCTGTTTGTCGTGCCTCTTGTAACCTCTCCGCCTCCTGCATGGCTCTGGATATCTCGTCTGTTAGCTTGGCCTCAATGGACTGTTTCTCTCTGACAGCTGTCTTATGTTGTTCTTGTGCTCGCTCTAATCTGTTGAAAGAATGGATCAAGAGGGTTTGCTTTTTATAATTAAACTTTTAAAGCCACTTTACGCTCTTGGTCATATTGTTAGCCAGCAAACACAATTGGGTGTCTTTCAGATGCCCCGTTTACCAAATGGACACCCTGTTTATTTGTAATGTAACACCAAAAATCTATTACCTACATAAAGTGTGCCACTCATGGACTAACCTAGTCCACGGTATAGTACTCCAAGAACAATGGATTTGGCCCATTCATGATATTTTGTTCCACAAACTGATACGCAAGATCTCAAAAAGCAGTGCAGTCTGGGAGACTTGCCCAGTGTGTGAGAGAACTGTATCCCACATGCGCATTTAATCAAACACACCCATTGTTCGCCCCATTGATCACCTGCATCTCGAGGAACTAGGTTTGTGTGTTAATGCCAATCCCATAATGCCCCACGGCAGGCTAGGCAGGGGGAGCAAAACTCGTAACCATTGCTCGTTGTGCATGCACGCACTTGAAATACAATGCCGTGGTATGGATTACAGCAGGCTGACACACTTCAAGTACAGTAGGTAATAGACTTCTGGTTAATACACATAATACACATAATACACAATAATAATAATAATGTGTGGACTTACATGTATATAGCGCACGTATCCACCAACTGAGTGGTGCTCAAGGCGCATATTATTACCCCTGCTCATAAGGCTCATAAGGCTCATAAATCATTCTTGAAACCATCTCAGCTCCCTGGGGAGTATACAGCTCAATTGCTGCCATTACAGCGCATATAGGGCTAATCAACCAACTCTGCCCTCACAGGTACCCATTTAACCCCTGGGTGGAGAGAAGCAATTATGGTTAAGTGTCTTGCTCAAGGACACAAGTGTCACGGCCGGGATTCGAACCCACATCCTGCTGCTAACACCAGAACTTGAGTCCGGTAAGCTAGACCGCTCGGCCACGACACTCCACATGCTAAAGTATTGAAGTTAAACTTTTGGACACCATGTTTTAAAAAGAATAACCTATATGGACGCCCCCTTCTTTCCAAATCCTGACTTATACTCTTCAGTATTAGTTATCTCAATAAATAAACTTGATCACTTTTATATCAAACTTACTTGGTGTAAATGGCACAATGAAAAAACCAAAACTATCACAGATTTGTTGTTTACACACATATCTTGACTCTCTAAAGTGTATAATGGCCTGCACTTTCAACAAAACTATAGCCAACACTAACAAATATACATGTATATACTATTATAAAAACTTTAAAAAAACACAAATATTTACATCTTACAAAAATAAAATTTGCTCAGAACATTTAACACCAGATACCGGAATTGTTTCTCAGTTGATGCACATAAACAATGTACTGAAATAATGATTTGACAATTATTCTGTCTCAGACATTTACATATGTCATCCTCATTTGTAAGAAGTTATAACATTGTACACATGTAGAAGACCAGCAGTTTCACTGTTACTTCCCTCTTACTACATGTACATGTCACTAACTGACGACGACGACGACAACAATAATAATAATAATAATTATGTGGACTTATATAGCGCACGTATCCACCAAACTAGTGCTCAAGGCGCATTATATTATTACCCCTGCTCATCACGTGCATAAAGCATTCCTGAAACCATCTCAGCTGCCTGGGGAGTATACAGCTCAATTGCTGACATTACAGCGCATATACATGTAGGGCTAATCAAACATAACAACCAACTCTCTGCCCTCACAGGTACCCATTTACCCCTGGGTGGAGAGAAGCAATTATGGTAAAGTGTCTTGCTCAAGGACACAAGCACCATGGTCGCGGTTGGGATTCGAACCCACATTCTGACGACTCAGCCATCAGAACACAAATCCGATGCACTAAACCGCTCAACCATGGCACTCCACTAGGAGACAAGGAACATTCCCTACAATTATAATCATTTGCAAGGTGCATGTAGTAATAATGAAAATAATACTGTTTTACTTATATAGCACACGTATCCACCAAACCCCTGCTCATCAGGTTCATAAATTATTCATGTAATATTCTCAGGTCCCTGGGGAGCATACAGCTCAATTGCAGCCGTTTTTGGCACATACACAGTAGGGCTAATCAAACACAAATTCTGCCCTCATGCATACCCATTTACTCCTGGGTGGAGGGAAGCAATTATGGTAAAGTGTTCTTGCTCAAGGATACAAGCACCGCGCAGTCGCTTGAACAATAAGAAACATGTCAAATGAAGGCAAGAAAATCATCTGCAAGAAATAATGAAAAGTCTGATTACACTCCTTTTGAATACATCATAAAGAAGTGTTTTGCTCCAGACATATGCCTGAGGCTTCATTCAGGATACGATTCAAAAGGTCTATTGAAAGTCATACAGACTGATTGCCCAGAATATCAATCCTTTGAATGAGACCGAGGTAACATTAGACGCACTGGGCATGGAAACCAAAACCGTCTGGTTTATAAAAAACGGTCTTTCACTCTCACAGGCTGTCATTAATAAAATTTGTTTAGTGGTCGGGTAAGATTACAGTTCAGCATTTTGAAACGCCTTGGTTTAGTGAATTCAATACACACTGGTTGAACTGGTTTCTTATGTAGTTGGCCTTCTGGACTGTTGTCTTTTCAAAACCACACGCCAGAAATTAACTTGATATGTGAATAATCGTCTAGGATGAATACCTCCTGAAATGTGTGCTGTTTTGTTTAACCCTCCTACATGTACTTCTGGTACCTTTTTCATATCAAGTTGATCCACCATTTGAAACCATTCGCTTTTGTGGTTTTGAATGGTGAAATAACTGCATACAGTATTGATTCCCCCAAATGGTTTTGAATGGTAGGTCAGCTAATACAAAACCTTGTTTGGATCTTTCCAAATGGTAGTACAGCTAATACAAAACCTTGTTTGGATACTTCTAAGTGGTGAATCAATGGACCCTCTATGCATTTGAATGGTAGTAAAGCTTGCTACCAACACTGTTCAAATGGTATCACCATGTGTGTACAAAACCAATGGGCATTTTGGTAAGTGGAAATTTTGAATTGTTTCAAATGGTCAAACAGTAGGAGGGTTAATTAGAACAACCTTTCCAAAACCGACGTGAGAAGTTAGCAAAACAAAACTTGTTTTCTTTTTAATGAAGCCACTTTTATGAACACCATGTCACTGACAGTTCAGTTCAGTAGGGTATGAAGAGGTTGGAAGATATAGGCATGTTTATAGGCATTTATACACGAGGAGTTAAAATACATGTATGCAGGTGAAAAAATTCCTCTGCAAAGAATTAACTCCAAGGAAACCAATGCATACATTGTATCGTGATCAGAACAGGTGATCATGTAATTATAAATTCATTACTCGTTTTGAAAAAAAAAAATATTAATAAATAAAATAAAAATTTGATAAGTACTGCAAAACTGAAAGTCAACTTATTTTCAATATCTAATGTGCGATACATAGTATAATTGATTAGGTAAACATAAGCACAACACCGGAGAAACTGGCACATATCTAACAAATGGAAACTTTGTCTGTCATGTTTACTGTTCCAATAAAAATAAATTTATATAGCATGATGTTATATCAATAGTGGGGGAGAGCGCAGATGTGTGACTTAACCCTAACTCCCTAGGCCCATTTGCTTACACATAACCTGAATCCTCCCTAACTCCCTAGGCCGATTTGCTTACACATAACCTGAATCCTTCCTAACTCCCTAGGCCGATTTGCTTACACATAACCTGAATCCTTCCTAACTCCCTAGGCCGATTTGCTTACACATAACCTGAATCCTTCCTAACTCCCTAGGCCCATTTGCTTACACATAACCTGAATCCTTCCTAACTCCCTAGGCCCATTTGCTTACACATAACCTGAATCCTTCCTAACTCCCTAGGCCCATTTGCTTACACATAACCTGAATCCTTCCTAACTCCCTAGGCCCATTTGCTTACACATAACCTGAATCCTCCCTAACTCCCTAGGCCCATTTGCTTACACATAACCTGAATCCTTCCTAACTCCCTAGGCCCATTTGCTTACACATAACCTGAATCCTTCCTAACTCCCTAGGCCCATTTGCTTACACATAACCTGAATCCTTCCTAACTCCCTAGGCCCATTTGCTTACACATAACCTGAATCCTTCCTAACTCCCTAGGCCCATTTGCTTACACATAACCTGAATCCTTCCTAACTCCCTAGGCCCATTTGCTTACACATAACCTGAATCCTTCCTAACTCCCTAGGCCCATTTGCTTACACATAACCTGAATCCTTCCTATCTCCCTAGGCCCATTTGCTTACACATAACCTGAATCCTTCCTAACTCCCTAGGCCCATTTGCTTACACATAACCTGAATCCTTCCTAACTCCCTAGGCCCATTTGCTTACACATAACCTGAATCCTCCAAAATCCTTCAGTAGTAAAGCAAGCACATGACATGTACATGTATATGCACACATGTGTTTCTAATCTGTGATACCGGTACATGTACTGTACATGGCCAGGGACCCTCCCTGCATGCATGGAGCAATAAACAGTATCCACTGACCCAAGCACTGACCTTGCAATCACTACAACAAACATGGATGTACATGTACATGTACCATGGAAAGGCAAGTATGCCTAATAACCTCAATCCTCCAAAATCCTTCACTTTAGCAAAGAGCATGTAGCATGTAACCTCAATCCTTCAAAATCCTTCACTTTGTTAATGCACTTCTCATAATGTACACACATGAACATGTCAGCTAAAAAATGATCATTTATGGTGACTTATCATGCCACGATAGTTTTGGTTCAAGACTGTTTGTATGTTTTTGATACACAATCCGTCACTGCATGCTACACGCCACACGAGGGCGCTACACGAACCGCTATCAAACATGAACCGCTATCACACACGAACCTTGTGTGGCGTGTGGCGACGGATCGTGTATTAAAAACATACAAACACCATCTTGAGCCAAGACTAATGGCATGATGGCAAACATCATAGTGCTTCTACCAAATGCTCACAACAGCAGTCAATCCTAACAAAACATAATGCAAGAAACAGGACAATAAAACAACAAGGTTTAAGGTAACACCGTGTGTAATAACCTCTTCTTGGAAAAAGTGATGTGGTTCTGATTGAACCAGTGCTCTGTCCGTCTTCCTCTTGGAGACAGACAGAGCACACTGTTGAAAAGTAGAGAACTGTCCTCAATACCAGTTCTTTTCAGAACCACATCACCTACTTCCAAGATAAGATTATTACACATACATTTGTACATGTACACCGTACAGTAGTGTTAACCAGTTCGCGTTGGAGGCCGTGTATACACGCAATTTTTTTTGCACCACGGATCGGAGAGCGTCTATACACGCCAGAGGAATATTTGTATGCATGCTCGGTTGACGTGGCAACGAGCCAAGTGTACAGTGACATGCTCAGTAGACGTGGCCACGCGCTGTGGAAGCTTCCATTAACGTGTTTGTGTGGGGAAAAGAAACCCGCACAGGGGCCCAGAAAAACTTTTTTATTCCCGAGGCGAACTGGTTAACCATAAAATTCAAACTTTGCTATTCAAAATTCAAACTTTGCTATTCAAAATTGACATTGCATACACACACAAAAAAATCGTCAGACAGAATGTAACTCATGACATTTTTCCTGTACAGTTATTTACTAGTGACTGACAAATCCTTGATTTACATTTAGATATGTAAGCACATTCTACAATGAGTGACAGACAGACAAATCTAGGGCAAAATGTGACACCTTTGAGTGGGCTGAACTGATAAATTATATTACCCTGTTCAATACACATCTTGGCAAGCTGTAAAGCTAGTATTATTCAGGGTGACAAGACAGAAAACGAATAATGTTTACAACCGCCAACGTGTGGATACGTTTGCATACATCGAGTACTTGGAGCACAAACATGTCACGTACATCTTTTATTTTAAGTTTTGAGAGAAAGAAAGAAAAAAAACGCAATTCAAGATTTGGACCATTGTGAAAAATCAGGTTTCTGTTCAGGTGCAAATGGAAATATGCACTTACATGTATTTCTCATGCAATTTTCACCATCAATGCATGTCACTGGTGTTTATTTTATGTGTGCATCATCTAGAGAGTGTAATATTACATAATATTATGCTAAAACCCCAAAACAATACAATTTACACGTTTGTGCTCCAAGCACTCAACATGTATGACACGTTAGAACCACAAAATCAGGATCACAATTCAAATTCATTTCAAAAATCTCAATTTTCCTCATGTTAATAATTTAAAAAAATGTATTTTCTTTGATCCCCTTTCAATAGTTTTCTAATTAGAAACAATGACTCATTTGTCAGCAACAGAGAATAATTACACGTAAGATGACATGCAAACATGTACACTCTGGTTGGGACATTTACACATTTAAACGTGTACACAATAGTAAATCCACTGAATATTTTCAAATTCACGAAACATGTAAACAAATCCTGCATTTAAACAAATGAAACCCGTCCATTTCCATGAAATTTATGTAAGCATGACTAGTAGGCCTGCTATTATTACATGTATATCACGACTTCCAGGAAATTCAACTTATTTGTTTTTAATTAAGACAACCAGAAATATCAGATGATGTTTTGTGCCAGGCTTGGATTTGTTTAATCTGTGCTATTTTTTCTGAATTTGGATCGCCGTTTCTTGGATTATTTTCCACAGGTAAACAATTATTGTTTACCTGTGTCAAAATGTGTACATATTTCGCAAATATAATGGAAAATACCAAGCCTAGTGTACACATACATCGCTAATATAATAGTGTGCACGCCACAAAAATTGATACACATGTACACGTGTAAAGCATGTACATTTTACATGTTATTCATGCATGTATGGTTTTATAAGCACCCTGTCGGTTATTTTTACGATCGCGCCAATCATTTTCTTGCCCGCTGGAAAATCAGTGCAGACAACTCATATCGATCGTAGACAAAATGTTAACTGAGTTAACCATCGCCTTGATATGCCTCGTCAATCAGTATTGGTCAGTATCAGTCTGGTCAGTATTCACTGTCTAAATACGAAAATAAATTAATGAGTCAAACATAAAATAACAGAGTGGCTGAGCTGCACGATATTTTGTCTGATAATTGACTAAAACCGATTGATTCATATGAATCAAACTGCAGTGTCCACTTGGTTCATCCATGAACTTTGACTTCCTGCATACATGTACGTTATAGCCACTACATACTATATTGACAAAAGTAACAAATCTTGAAAAATGGGTAGCAGGCCTGGGTCTACTTTTGGTCTAGAGGACAAAGCCCCCCTGAACCTCCTGGATGTTTAATTTTAATTTACACTCTCCACATCCCAACAAACAAGAAACTAGAGAAAATTTGAGGCAAAAGGGGATTTGTAAAAAATCTGGAGAAATCACAGGACTGCTACAGCACATGTTATAAATAACATTTTTTCATAAAACTTACTCAATAGTGTATACATATACGTGTAGATGATGATGGATCAAACATGCCTTTAACATCCCGTACATAAAAAATATAAACAAGTTATTTCCAAAATGAATTTCTGTCACCGGAAGAAATAAAATGTCTTTTAAAATTCATTTTCACTATTTTCTTGTCAATGACACAATGAACTACAAGCTGAGCCTGTTATACATGTAGGTTGCTATATATCTTGATTAAATAGACAATATTGTCATGATCAGTGCATGGAATCGGAGCATTAGTTTCAGATTAACGCAGTGACTGAAAATAATACATGATAAGGTCATATTATTACCGTTACTGCTGCATAAATGAGCCAGTAATTTTCAGTCACTATGTTTATCTTAAACTAGGACACAGATTCCATGCCCTGTTGAAAGTGTGCTGTGATCATGACGATAGTGTCCCTTTAAGTATTGACAGGCATTTTACCAAAAGTGTATGTATTCTGGCTTTAACCAGTTCGCGTCAGGAATAAAAAAGTTTTTCTGGGCCCCTGTGGCGGGTTTATTTTTCCCACACACACGTTAATGGAAGCTTCCACAGCGGGTGGCCGGCACTTCCGAGCATGTCACCGTACACGCGTGGCTCAACCGAGCATGCATACAAATATTCCGGAGTTTCCTATGGCGTGTTTAGATGCTCTCCGATCCGCAGTGCAAAAAAAAATTGCGTGTACAGTAAACACGGCCTCCGACGCGAACTGGTTAATGAAGGTAGAATTAATACCATGTTATTCATACTTATTCATATTCTATATACGTACATGTATAAAGCAAGAATCCACTCAACAGTTTATCACCCAACGCTAGAATTTCATCAATCATTAATCAAACATTATATTGCGGCACTCGCTGCATTTATAGGATTCTAGCCTGCCTATCGTCATCATACAAACTCAGTTGTAGTGAGGTTAAGACATCTGCACGAGTAAGCAGGAGGTTGTGGGTTTGAATCCCGACTGCCCATATCTCCTGTGGGTTTGAATCCCGACTGCCCATATCTCCTGTGGGTTTGAATCCCGACTGCCCATATCTCCTGTGGGTTTGAATCCCGACTGCCCATATCTCCTGTGGGTTTGAATCCCGACTGCCCATATCTCCTGTGGATTTGAATCCCGACTGCCCATATCTCCTGTGGGTTTGAATCCCGACTGCCCATATCTCCTGTGGGTTTGAATCCCGACTGCCCATGTCTCCTGTGGATTTGAATCCCGACTGCCCATGTCGCCTGTGGATTTGAATCCCGACTGCCCATATCTCCTGTAGATTTGAATCACGACTGCCCATATCTCCTGTGGATTTGAATCCAGACTGCCCATATCTCCTGTGGATTTGAATCCCGACTGCCCATATCTCCTGTGGGTTTGAATCCCGACTGCCCATATCTCCTGTGGGTTTGAATCCCGACTGCCAGTAGCGTAGCCAGCGGGGGGGCAGGGGGGGCAGACTGCCCCCCCGGAAAAAAAATAGAAGTAAAATCGGGACGGTAAAAATAAAGAAAAGAGAAAAGGAAAGGAAGAGAGAAAAGGAGGGAAAATTGAGGGAGAGACTCCGAGGGAGAAAAAACGAAAGAGGTAAAGAAAGAAATTAGAAGAGTAGGGATTATTGACGAAATGAGGGAGGACGGAGGAGGGAGGGAGCGCGACGAGCGACGGACATGTGGGCCTGGGTAATGGAAGAACGGATGGATAGGACCGTTGGGACGAGTACCAAGGCAGCCTAACTTAAGGCAGGCAAGGTTAGGGCGGGTGGAAACGGCGGTAGGGCAGGGGTAAGGGAAGGAAGGGAGCCGAGGGAGCCGGAGAGGGTAAGGGACCGGAAAGGGCGGGAAGGACGGACCTGGGATGAAGGATGCAGAGGCAGGCAGATTTAGGGAGGGAGGAAAGGATGATTTAGTGAATGGTAAAGGGAGTGAATAATTGATAAAGGGAGACAGAAGAGGGAGGATTGAGGAAGGGAAGTTAGATCTGAAGTTTTTATACCCGGTTTTTGTCCCGGAAATCACTTTATCAAATACTGTAAAACAAGTTAATTTCGCTAGCAATTTAATTTCGCTAGGAGGCCCAATTCGCTAAATTAAATTGCTGCCAAATATAATATTTTTTATGGTTTTATATAGCAAGAGGATGTAAATTAGTGAAATTAAATTGCCTCCAAAAAGTGAAGAAATGCCAATTCGCTAAATTAAGTTGCCGTGAAATTAAATTGTTTTGTCTGTTGACACTGTTGAATATACAGTATAGCATTGCATTACCTTTAGTATGATGTCTGTTCCTCGGCGAAATGGCAACTCAAATGTAGTATAATAGTTGCTGATAAACAGGGGATGTGGTGATCCATTTTTATTTGTTTCATTTGAATAGGAACCCGATAGAAACGCCGCCATTGGCAGCAAAAATATATTTTGACATTACAAAAAGGCAACAAAATGCACTAATGAGAGATATATAAATTGCTCATAAAATATGGACCTACAGATGGATCTTTCAACTTTTTGTTAATTAGAGACGAATTTATATAGAAACAAACATTAAAACATTAAAAACTTGAAATTTGAATCAATACAATAAACCAGTATGTACTCGGGTTACGTGCAGAACGTATTTACAACTTGTCTTACAACATTTTATTAAAGGTTTTTATACGACATGTACACGAATAACTTTCAGTGTAATGTGTGTTGTAAACGGTGTGTATATATATACATTACGAATACGATTAATTATGAATGTTTAAGTTCATCACAGTCATGACAGTGTAGAAATTAATAGCAACAGTTCAGACAGTATAGATCCAAGGAAAGAACAATAAATCACAGATGATCATGTTTGTACAATATATCGATTGTTTTGATTCAATATTATTCAGTATTTCGCAATTAAATTTAAACCATGAAATCGGGACGATCATCTTAATTTTGCCCCCCCGGACCGACAGGGCTGGCTACGCGCCTGCCGACTGCCCATATCTCCTGTGGGTTTGAATCCCGACTGCCCATATCTCCTGTGGGTTTGAATCCCGACTGCCCATATCTCCTGTGGATTTGAATCCCGACTGCCCATGTCGCCTGTGGATTTGAATCCCGACTGCCCATGTCGCCTGTGGACTTGAATTTATCTTCAAAATGCATGTACTTCTAGCCAGGTAGTAATTTTGCCCCATTTGAAAAGGTGAAAGTACCAGTTTCCAACAGTGCTGAATTTTTCCCCAAAAAGTGTACCTTGGAGGATTTTGCAGGATATGTGGTGGTTAGGGTTAAACAACCAACCTGTAGTATGAAAGTTTCAGTTTGAGGCAGAAAAATAACAATTATAATTTTGACAGAAAATACATTTTTAGTGTTCTCTCTGAAATAAATGCACTCCAGACAGAATAATTAATCTGGATGAATTGGTACCTTTCCATTACTAACTATAAGTTGGAGTGTCGTGGCCGAGCGGTCTAGCTTACCGGACTCAAGTTCTGGTGTTAGCAGCAGAATGTGGGTTCGAATCCCGGCCGTGACACTTGTGTCCTTGAGCAAGACACTTAACCAGAATTGCTTCTCTCCACCCAGGGGTTAAATGGGTACCTGTGAGGGCCGAGTTGGTTGATTAGCACTATATGCGCTGTAATGGCAGCAATTGAGCTGTACACTCCCCAGGGAGCTGAGATGGTTTCAGGAATGATTTATGAGCCTTATGAGCCTTATGAGCAGGGGTAATAATATAATTCGCCTTGAGCACCACTCAGTTGGTGGATACGTGCGCTATATAAGTCCACACATTACATTACACTCCAGACAGAATAATTAATCTGGATGAATTGGTACCTTTCCTTTACCAACTATAATTCTCTCATTTTGTAATCACCAGGGTCCAATTTCATAAAGCTGCTAAGCAGAGAATTTTGCTAAGCAAATATTTTTGATCAGCAATATAAAACTGACTACCAGCCAAAATGCATAAATTTTGTATGGAAGTTTGGCTGGTAACCAAAGAAATCTGGCAAGCTCGGTGGTCGAGAGGTTAAGACGTCTGCACTAATAAGCAGGTCGTGGGTTCGAATCCCGCCCGAGTCGCCTGTGTAGTTATTTTCACAGACACTCGGAAAATACTGAGTATACAGTGCTATACACACGTTGGTGTAGGGCAAAATTAAATCAATTGTTTATCTCCCGACGCAAGAATTTCACCAACTTATATACAATGAAATCTGCTTAGCAAATTTTTCCAGTAGGCAATCTTTTTCTATGAAAATAGCCCCAGGTTATTACCAATGTTGCAACTTTCCTTTTATCTAGTATATAACTACTCAAAACAATTTAGGGAACACCGGAATAATCTCAGTTAAAGCAAGATCATTTATTTTAGATAAACACAATGTTTCACAGAATTGATGAGAAACAACTGCACAATGAAACAGATGATAAAGGATGCATGTAGTGATTACACATTTCATGACATGACTACTGAAAGAGAGAGGGGGTTGCAAATGAAAATCCCGGTTCATGGAACATTTCAAACCTATTTGATATTAAAAATCCGGTGTTCTCTAAATTGTTTTGAGTAGTATATGTATGCATATTTGTAGAGACATTGATAGCCCTCGTCATTGCCTCAGTGTCTCTTTAAATATTTCCACAGACATTGGATTTTCTAATGGTAGTGGCACTTCCTCTGCAAGATTACAATTTATGGTGTACTTCAATTACTGGACCAAAAAATCTGTGCTTAATATGCTCTGATGATCTGAGAGACTAACCGAAAAATGATTATCCATCACTTTGAGAATGAACTGTGACAGCTCATAATAATAATAATAATAATGTGTGGATTTATATAGCGCACGTATCCACCAACTAAGTGGTGCTCAAGGCGCATTATATTATTATCCCTGCTCATAAGGCTCATAAGGCTCATAAATCATTCCTGAAACCATCTCAGCTCCCTGGGGAGTATACAGCTCAATTGCTGCCATTTCTAGCGCATATAGAGCAAACCAACTCTGCCTTCACAGGTACCCATTTAACCCCTGGGTGGAGAGAAGCAATTATGATTAAGTGTCTTGCTCAAGGACACAAGTGTCACGGCCGTGATTCGAACCCACATTCTGTTGCTAACACCAGAACTTGAATCCGGTAAGCTAGACCGCTCGGCCACGACAGCTCATGAATATGTATGAGATGTAAATGCTCCTTAAGGCCGTTTTCTTCTACAGTAGATACTGAAGGATCTCAGCATGCTCATCAGGAAAGCAAGATTGGAACCTCCTGCTTACTAGTGCAGACGTCTTAACCTCTACCACCGAGTTTGCCCGATTGCACCATGTACTTCATATTAACTTCTTTATTTGCTAAAAGTAATTTCTTTTAATGTTATCATTGTAATGATTATGTGCAAAGATTATCAAATGAACAAATTATATGTCTTAAAACTTGGTGTAAATTTGATACACATTATCAATCATCCTGAGAAATGATTATGTCTGAAATGCTTAAATCTTAGACAAAAAATTAATTTTTTAGGTGTTCGCTTGCGACAGCCTGAACTTGAATTGTTTTTTTTTCTTTTCTTTTCCTTCTCAATGAGACTTACATGTATCCAAAAAAAACAAAAAAACATCGTTGCCAAGCTCAGAATGACTTCATATTTTGCACTTACAATCCTTGGAATTCATAGATTGCTCCAACACCGATGACGTATATCATCACTGTCTAATTATTAGTAATTAAATACACTGCGCTTTCAATGCCTCAGACTGAGCGGACGTCATGTGTGCTACATGTATACACGTGTATTGTATGCAATCTAGATGTACACAACACAGCAGTTATTTTGTAAACACAGACTCAAGAGTAGAGCCCTTTTCACATGACAAACGCAAACTAGGGTCCTTGGTCGCGGGCGCCAGTTGTATTGACCACGGACGTTGGTCAAACTCGGATACGACCTTTCACACGGCGAAGAAACCAACGTCCCATGTCACATAGCCTTTGTCTTTTGGGGTGTCAAAGGTCAACATTGTTTATAGTGCATCCGAACAGCTAGCGTGGAATCGCTATTGCATGTATTGATTACCATTCATTTTCCAGCGCTATTGTATTATATGTTTATTGTTAGCGTCCGTCCTCTCTCTCTCTACCACTCTCACAGCTCAGTGCAAAACATGGTGAAAAACGATATAGAATCGGTAATTTTTGAGCAAATGTCCAAAACTTCATCGAAGAAAAAAAACCAAAAGCGGAAACGTTGTTGTTTTGACGTTTTCTACACATTAAACTTAGCAACAAAAGCATCATCATTAACTGTTCGGGCATCGCCATCTTGATTTAAAGGCATCCTGGGAAATTTTCATCTTGCGCGCACGCGTGGTAGCTCTCGCGAAACAATGGTCCTTGGTCTCTGTGCGGTTTGTTCATTCACACGGCCTATCGTGGTGAACTTTCACAACGGTGTGTTTTTTTGTTGCTGGTCTCGACCGTGGTCAGGAAAAGAACTACGGACCTGTGTTTGTGCAGAGCAGAGGTACATTTCACACAAAGTGTATTTGACAACGTTGTGTTCTTAGGACCATGGACCCCCTGCTTATTTCCCTCGTGTGAAAAGGGCTTAAGCCACCACCAGCCACTGAGACTGGAACATAATAGTATGCCCCTGCAATACATCAATCACAAACCACTAAAACCAACAGACATATGAGGTATTATGTTACTATGCAGTATAGCCATTAGGAGTGACCTCAATGGTTTGTTCATAAATTCGCACTGATTGATAGTAGGAGGGTTAAGTATAGAACGAACATTCTGAATGTAATTATAACACAAATTTGATACAACGCATGGAGAATGAATTAGTATAGTTTATATATTGAGTCAGATCAGACCTTTTAAAAATATTGCTGGTAATGTCATTAGTGCTAAAAGAATGAAATCTGGAAAAACATGAAATCGCAATGAATTACATCATCAGGTGTCAAATTACAGTAAAACAAAGGTTATTATAACAGAAAATCATATCTCCTGAACCAAGAATTGAAAAATCGTAATTATGTGAAATGTTTCTTATAGACGTGACCTTTGCTTCTGGTCAAAATCGTAAGTTCAAAATTCAAAGAATGTTAACGCACATTCGTTCTCACCGGTAGTTGTATAAGCAGAGAAATTATAACACAACTTTAATATGACCCTGACGGATAATAAATTAGTATAATTTTATTTAGTGGCATCGAACCTTTTCAAAAATTGTGTTCGTAACGGCATCAGTTATAAACAAACAAAAAAAACATCTAGTGGCAGGTTAAATTAATTTTTATCTAGAAAAATGCAAAATAGAAATTTCATGAAATATGGCAAGGTCACCAATAATATTAAATACAGTAAAATGCAATCACCTGATTGAACCAGAAGTTACAGCTTGGAGAATTTGAAATTATCTTTTAAAATTTATCAAATAGTCCTATCAAGAAAAATCATAACTCCTGAACAAAGAAAAGATATATCTACATTTGTTCATGATTGTAATAACAATGAAATATCTAATATTAATCTAAAAAAATTATGTAGCTTTTGCGGGCCAAAACAGGAAATTTATACTTAACATATTCTAATGCAAAATTGATGTGTCTTTTGAAGCAAAAATTGATATGTTATAATACAAAATTTAGGATAATTTCAAAAAATATGATTGTGACGTCATCAATGATAATTTCATTAAACCGGACGTTCACGCGAACACCGTGTGTTTGTCCCAACAAACACTCGAGCTCTAGTTATTGTTGAATTTACACAAATTTACTGGCACCAATATACATTACATGTACCAATATTATACCTTCCCTTTAACTCTTTCTGGACGGCGCGCCCTTTTAGAAGCCCATATGCGCGTCGTACGCGGACGGCGCACCACTTTAGAAGCCCGACACGCACACGACATAGGCCCGACGTCATCACCTGACAACATCGTTGTGTTTTGACTTGTTTTGACAACAGAATACGCAACTAACCAATAAGAATTCGAGGTCATGTACCTTCAATGCAAATTAGCTAATAAATATTGATTATTGATGATGTTTATGACTACGAGAACTCACGAAACATTCCGATCCGAGAGCTCAGATTGTGTCAAGTTTTGTATACGTTAATTACACATGACCCTATGCGGTTTACCACACACGTTGAATTAAAAAATGGCGGCCTCCATGGAACTCACAACAAGATGCGAAACACACGAAATTTTCATGGAATTATGAAGTGGGAAGTGCTGATGAAGGTGATTATGCTGACGATGTTGACTTTGAACACCCTGACAGTGATGGAAGTTTTGATTTTTAGGGAAAAAACGACCGTAAAAGCTGTTAATCTGAGGTCATATGTACCAAGTACAATAGCGATATAGCGATATGGTATGTTGTACATGTATCGATGTTGTAAATTATGATTTTTGTTACATAAACAGTGGGTTTCAAACCATTATGGGTAATTTTATTATGCCCTGACATATTCTAACATAAACAAATCACCTTTGTTTATTATACAATGCATATTTCCAATACCTTGTAGATTTATTGACATTTATTCTACAGAACGATAAACATAAGTTTATATTTGGATGGCTGCAATGCATTATGGGTATCCCCAACATGACCCCCATCTCAATATTCACACTCAGTAAGTCATAACCTTTATTTTGATACCTTACTCTCTTCAATTGGCAAAAGATGAAAAAAATTATTAATAATTTCCACACTTGACCTTAATGTTTAGAGTATCAAATTACACTAATTACATTAATTCCGTCCACACATGTAAAATAACTCCGGGTAGAAAGAGTTAATACAATAATACATGTAAATGTAATTTTTTAAAACTATTTTTAACAGCATGTGTACAAAACACAGTGCATTCATCCTATGAAACTATGTGCACTTTTTAAACCTGTTATGGTTAGTGGTTATTCTTTAGGCTTGTTATACTGCAATATGTATGTGGGACATGATATACATTTTTGTATTAATTAAAGAGTTGTCCGAGACATATTCAATAATCAGTATTGGTTTTAGGGAAGAAAACAGAAGACAGTTTAAGTGGTCAATACTTAATGTAGGTTAATACATGTATGTACGTGTAATTGCATGGATCTGAGCAACCTTTGACAGAAACCAGTCTGTCTGAAACATTGTAACGTTCTCTTCACTTACCTGTCAGGATGACAATCAAGTTAGGCAGAATTGTGCGGAATTAAGGACTACATGTGTATAAGTGGGCGGAAATCTTTAAAGTGAAGTGCGGGGATTAGGAACGAGATTTATAAGGCAAAGTCACCATGAATTTTATACAGACATCTCTTACCAGGTCTTAAGGATTCAGTATACATGTAGAATTTATTTACAAAAAAATAAAAATAAAAGGTCAAATTTTATGTAAAACTTACATGTACTTAGTGTAAACCTGATAACACAATCTTCTTCAAGTCAGATGTGCCGTCATTTTAAAGAAAACTTTAATTACTGCTATTCAGTTATTCGGAAAGAGCAATCTTTCCTAAATCCTATATTAGAATAAATCTAACGATTTATACTGCTTAACAACATTACTTCCCAAGCAAAATGTTCCGTTAAGCATCTCCTTCAAATAGGGCCCAGTATTCAGCACAACAGACGTGTTTACATGTGTGCAAGTACATTCATGTCCAGTTATACTGCACTGAATAACACCATGGGCGGATCCAGAACATTTTTTAGGGGGGGGGGGGCTGAGAATAAAAAACAATTATTTTTCAGTACTACAAAAATTACAATGAAATAATTAAAGGGAGAGAAAAACAAAGCACACTGTGGGAATGGGAGTGCGTTCTCCCTTCCTCTCTCTCTCTCTTATTTTTTTTATATATTTCTTTTAATTTTTTTATATTTTATTTTATTTTTTTTATTATTATTTTTTAAACGATTTTAGGGGGGGCTACAGCCCCCTTAACCCCCCCCCCTGGATCCGCCAATGAACACCCAAATCCTTTTAAGAGTATTTAAATTGGCATGTTTATTTCACTTTTTATATATCTCATGGAGGGAGGGGGGGAGCTTTCTGAATCTTACTTTTCTTGTACTTCACCGAGTTCCTCCTCGGCCTTCTGCAGTCCTTCCATGTCACGTAGCATCTGCTTGATATGCTGTTGGGAGTATCTGTGCTGGACGTATGCAAACCAACATCCTCCAATGGCAACCACTAGAGACACTAACAGTGTCGTGTCCTTTAGGTAGCTGTGGGTTGCTGTAATAATATCGTAGTAATAAAGATACAATTGAACCCTTGCTACTGTCTTTGTACGTATAGTTGAATAACTTTAAAGAATTAATCTTATTGATGGTTACAGCCAGTACACGTTTGGTAAAATGTTTCTAAATGCAAGAATCAAGCTATAAAAACCAACCAATGATATCAGAAGTTTATTATCTACATGAAGTGTGCCATTCGTGTACTAACCCACGGCATAGTACTCCAAGAACAATGGATTTGGGCCATTCATGATGTATACGTAACAGCAAAAGAAACGTCACCCCCTAAATTTTGATAAGTCTGAGAACGTGTTTAGCTTATGTGTCCTCGGACGTCATGCATGACGAATTTTGAGGTCAACCAAATTTGCCACATTGTGTTCGTGTTACACTCCATACTCATAATATTCTTCATTAAACAAATTATATTAATTATAAAATGAAAATAATAAATATTTTTAGGGGTGACGTTTCTTTTGCTGTTATGTATATTTTTCCACAGACTGACATGCAAGTTCTCAACAAGAAGCATTGCACTCTTGGAGACTTACCCAGCGTGTAAGAGAACAGTATCTCGCACGCGCACCTTAGCGTTAAGCGCGCCGCCGCACAGAATGGTTTGCCTGTGACTAGTTTAAGACCGCTTCTAGTTCTGGGAACTAGCTTCGAGCGTTAAGCGCCTCATCCCATGATGTCCTACAGCAGGCCGGGTGGGGGTACCCAAACTCCAAGCCATGCTTGTTGTGCGTGTGCGCATTTGGAGTACAATGCCGTGGTATGGATTACAGCAGGCCGGGTGGGGGTACCCAAACTCCAAGCCATGCTTGTTGTGCGTGTGCGCATTTGGAGTACAATGCCGTGGTATGGATTACAGCAGGCTGGCACACTTCATGTAGGCAATAGACTTCCAGTGATACATGTAGTTACAGCTTATGTCAATGGTTGTTACTGAGACAATAGTGAAAATGAACTCGGATTTCTTGTATTCTCTGGATAAGAGCAATTCATTTTGCAATTATTTCAGGTACTAAAATGATAGCACTAATGAGACGGAAAAGATGTATCGCCTGTGTGTTACCGGCAATTTCTGGAAATTTGTGTTTTCATTGGGACATTGATAGTTTCTTATTAAAAAAGGAATTCATACAAATACTTTGAAATGAGATACACCACTGTATTTCACAAAATAGTTGTCAGAAGTTTAACAGTAAAAAAAAAGTGCCAAAATGAATTCATGACGAGACCCACCATAAATTCATTTCGGTAAATACATGTATTTACTGTAAAAATTAAAAAAACATGTTTCTCGTGATTATTTTTTTAAATGTCGTTTTAGAGCATTTGTACTCACTTCATCTAGCAAAACCGCAATGTTCTGATAAAAAAAATAAAATGCGAAAATGCCATAAAAATAGTGAAACACACACAGGAGATAAATCTTTAATACCACGATAAACTTTTATGTAAAACTGATCATTTATGGTTTTTTTTTCAATATATACCAATAGTTTACAGTGGCTTGAAAAGATGCTCATTAACCCTAACCTTCCCAAATCCTCCAAAATCCTCTTTGCTAAAGTGAAGGATTTTGAAGGATTGAGGTTACATGCTACATGCTCTTTGCTAAAGTGAAGGATTTTGGAGGATTGAGGTTATTCGGCATACTTGCCTTTCCATGGTACATGTACATGTACATGTACATGTACATCCATGTTTGTTATAGTGATTGCAAGGTCAGTGCTTGGGTCAGTGGACACTGTTTATTAATCCATGCATGCAGGGAGGGTCCCTGGCCATGTACATGTGTGCATACATGTCATGTGTTTGCTTTACTACTGAAGGATTTTGAAGGATTCAGGTTATGTGTAAGCAAATAGGCCTAGGGAGTTAGGGTTAATGTTTATTGACTAAGTTTCAATGTACACACAACCATGTCTATACCAACAATAGTTCATATTCTCAATGCTGGAAAAAAATTTTTTTAAATTATCAGCATGTTGAACACACATGCTCAAGCATGTGTCTTAAACCCTCCTAAAATCATCGCAATTTTTGAAACAACTCATTCAGGCCACTCCAAGATATCTACATCTACTAGAGTTCGCAATTTGGGCGCTATATTCGATTGTGACATGTCACTTAATGATCATATTTCTTCAATTTCTAAATGTTCCTCATTTCATCTGCGCAACATCGGCCTCATAAGAAAATACATCTCTCAAGAGGCTACGGAACAACTTGTACATGCGTATGTCACCTCCCGCCTGGACATGGGCAATTCACTTTTATATGGTCTACCAGATACACAAATTTATCGTCTGTCCCGTCTTCAAAACATAGCTGCTAGAATTGTAACCCGGACTAAACCAAGAGAACACATTACACCAATATTGCGAGATCTTCATTGGCTCCCGATTAAGGACAGGATTGTTTTCAAAATCTTAATGTATGTTTACTGCTCTTCCATTCATATGTCACCATCATATTTATCAGAATTACTTCAACTGTATCAACACATGGTGTTACCGCAAATCGAAACGATATGTATCACTCAAATCGTGATTTCATGAGATCACATCATAAACTTCTTCTGAGTAAGAAATTGACAAAGAGATACTGGGGAAAACGTTCTTTTGCTGCTGCTGCTCCTTCTTTGTGGAATGATTTACCTGAGCATGTCAAACAATCTCCATCTCTTGCTTCATTTAAAACTGCTCTCAAAACTCATTTGATGAAAATTAATGTATAATTTACTTATGTTTAACTATTCACTTTTATGACGATGTATTTATAAGTTTTTTTTTGTTTAAATTAATATGTCAAGAGTATCGCTACGGTGTTTATATTTTTATATTTTTTGCAAATCAACCTTGTTTGCATGGTTGTGTATGCAGGGTTTTTCCTTGTTGTCAGAATATCATCTTTGTCTAGCATATCCTGACCAGGGCCAGTCAGCCTTTTTACAATCATTGTTCCTTGTAATTTTATATTGCATTGTTCTTACCATGTATTTTGTTTTATTGTTTACTCTAATGTGTCACTGCGACATGAGCGTCTCTTTTGACGGATACCGGCGCATTACAAATGTTCATTATTATTATTATTATTATTATTAGCTATTGCCAGTGGCTTCATATGGTTAACCTTCTGTGTACTGTCACACCACTGAGATTGTAGGGTAAGGTGGTCTCCCATTGATACATTGCAGGCCATACTAATATGTTCAAACATTTACAGTGGCCTTGGGTGGCACACAGTTGATTTTGTAAGATTACTTGGAAAGGACAGCAGGCTTGTATGTACTAAAGGTTGGTGAAAAACATTGAAAATTTAGTGGATTGGAGTGGCCTCCATATGTACGAGGGTTTTAGTGTATGCATTTATATATCCAATGTACACAATGTGTATTTTTGTTAGAGTACCACTGGATGTTTACTCGCTGTTACTCATTATCACATTCGGCACATTTTTGGGCATAATTCTGATACTAAGCGTGCTTAATCTGCCCTATTTGAAAAAAAAACAAAAAACATTCTGACAATGACTGAGAGACAGGTAGATAAAGTGGCAATAATGTTAAAGGGACAGTATCGTCACGATCAGAGTAGACTTTCAACAGGGAATGAAATCAGTGTCCTAGTTTAAGATGAACACAGTGACTGGACGTTACTGGCTCATTTATGCAGCACCAACGGTAATATGACCTTATCATGTGAGGTATTATCTTTAAGTCACTGAGTTAATCTATAAAACTAGCACTCCGGTTCCAGGCAGTTTAATAGACAATCTGTACTACATGTACCACATAGACATGGGGGAGATCTAGCGTAGGTACAAGGCAAAAAACGGGGTACACTCAACAAATTTACATGCAGTGTTCAAAAAAGAGGGGGGAACATGCCTCCCTTTCCCCTCCCTACTATTTATTGCTGTTAATCATTCATCTGTAAGTAGATTTGATTATCAGCATAAAGGAACATCATTAGCTTCCATATGTACTAAGTGCAAAATCTGACCAGGCATTTTGACTAAAAAGTCACGAGCTTGCTTTTGTAGCCCTCATTGTCAGGAAAGGAAAGAAGAAAAAAAACATTATCGAACTCATAACAGAACTTAGTTGTTTGCATTTATAAAAAGGTCAAATGTATTGACTTTCAGGAACACAAACAAAAGATATTCTATAGCTTACGTTTGGGAGGTCCAAATAAAACAACATCCATAGCTTTGAGGGATATCTTCTGTCTGTGGATAGGGTCGATGATTCCCAATATTGAGGTCAGGAACTGTGCACTGTTGATGGCTAGTCTAAAATGACATAAAAATAACAAGATATATATCAACGGTGGCGGTAGTTCACAGGGCCTGTCTGTGCCTACAGGTACTGCATGATCAGTCAAGTACAATTTGTTAATGTTTTAAAGATGCACAGTACGTAGGTTTTGCTTTTTCATAAGAAATTTTTATTTTTAACCAGTTGACTTATTTTCCTTGCAGAAAGGAATCTCAGAGTGGAGTGTGGGTGCTGGGATAAGGGTTTTGATTTATATGGCAAAGGCACCATGAATTAAACAAAATTATAGAAATTCAAAATTCAAAAAATGTTTTACCGTGTCATGTTGTAAAATATATAAAATATAAAATTGATTATAATTTGTGTGCATCTTTGGAGTTTTTTAATTTAATTATTAAAAGTTCAATAAATGTGGTGAAACTTTAAAATGCTTGTAGCATTTCATGTGCACAAGTGCATGTAGTGTACATGTACGTACACGTATAAGATATGGATACCATATTTGAAAGCCAAGGTATGTACATGTATGTATTATGTACTGTGCACTGCTGAGCATGGCTAAATCTTCATCAAAGAGTTTTTTGGTTTGTGGCTTAATATTCCATAGTAAGATTGAATTATTGTAACATTTACATGTATCTTATTGTACATGCATATTTACTTACATGAGCTGTACCAGCAAATTGTAAAGTATGAAACAATAATATGATGCCAAATCCATCAAACCATGTATAGATATATATAGCTTAGCCATGTTCATGTATGTTTTGCATAACAAGTTACTGTACATTATACATATCTAGATCTAGTTCCTGCCTACCCTTAGTGATGCTGAAAAACTCAGTCACACGCCACCTGAATACAAAAAGCTAAGCACTTGAAAGACATTGCAATAGCAGTCACGAAAAGGCTTAAGCTATTTTAAAATAAATAATAACAAGTCTATTACATGTACCAACATGACGTGTGCCAGTCATGTAATTACGTGTAATCCATGGCATAGTACTCCAACAACAATGGATTTAGGTAAAACTTGTAGCTTTGCATGGTGAGGATGATAAGACTAATTGCGGTGACACCATGTGGAATCTCAATTGAGTAGTAATTAGTTCTGAAAAGAACTGGAGGTTACAACTCGACGTTTCGATCAGTATGCTCTGATCGTCCTCAGGAGAATGTCGGACTCTGGAAAATGTTGCTGCTTAAGTAGACTGCTGGAGGATCATCCCATGAATGGATGCTGGAGGATTAGTTCGTTGAGGCGCACAGGCGGGAACTGTTGAGACTAGGATCTTAGGGGCTGGGGGAGAGGAGTGTGTGCTCACTGAACTGAATCAGTTGTTAACAAGCACAAGGGGAAGGAGGGTGGTTGACTTAGGATATAGGAGATCCCTCAGTCTATATCCAAAGTCCATAACCCAGCCCAGACTCAAAAAGAAGCAATGCAGTCTGGGAGACTTACCCGACGTGTAAGAGAACTGTACATGCATCTCACGCGCGCACCTTAGCGTTTATCGAACGTGCCCATTGTTCTTCACACAGATGGTTCGCCTGCATCTAATTTTAGATTGCGTCTTGTTCTCTAGGCCGGCCGGGCAGGGGGAGCAAAACCTGCAAGCAAGCTTGTTGCACGTGTGCCATTTTGGCATTCAGAGTACGTTTGCCATGGTGTGGGTTAAAGCAGGCTGGCACACTTCATGTAGGTAACAGATGTACAGAATGGTGTATGGCATTTGCTACATGTATAAATGCTTTCAAAATGAAGGTCAATACATGTATCCATACATTGTACATGTAGCTCTACAAAAGCTGATTATTATCCCCGGGACTAACACCTCATATGAATAAAGCTTTAACCATGCTTTAATCAATCAATGTGTGTAGTGTTCCATAAAAGCACATCATTGTCTTTGCACAGCAGACACAATATACAGTTTAATAGAATTCAGTCAATAACTGTCATAGTTCCCACTGACAACCACCAGATGTAGAAGGTGAAACCCCTAAATTATCAAGGTTAACGACATTATACATTTAATTTACATGTAATGCATTATACACAGACTGGAGATGTGAACACACACATACAGTCCATGAACCTACTGTACATGTTTGTAGCTTTTTTTTTAAACAGCAGCCATCTTGGTTTTCACAACACAACTAATAACCAAATGAGGCTGTGTCCAGATTATGTCAAAGGTTAGAGGCTTATTTAGGCTGGTTACTGCAATGGTGTTTGCTCACTTACATGTATTATTACAACCACAGGGATCATTAACCCTTTAAACTCAGCACTGTTTTTAGCTTTTTTTGACCAGGTTTAAATCTTGCAAAATATTTGGTAAAATCTGTCTATATATCTAAGTAAGTTTATATACCATTTAAATGCTGATGATTTGGGCATTATTTGTTTTGGTTAAAAATGTTCCTATTATAACCCCCCCCCCCCCCCAAACATGGTGGCCATTTTGAATACCAAATTTTGGGGTAATTTTAATGTTTTTTTAAATACATGTATCCTCAATTTACCCTAAATGAAGGTTATATAATCAACTGGACGGTAACTTACAAATGAAATTAGCAGTTTGGATTCTCTTGTAAAATGCTGAATTTCAATGCATGATCATACGTGTGGATGTCTTGAGCGCCGTTTTTTGAGATGTACAGAATTGTGGTCATCAGAAAATTGATGTTGGTATAATGAATCACCCCCAAACTGTTAAAGTTGATGGGGGCACAGAAAATGTACCCAAGAAGAAAAACAGTTGAATCGTGTTTCATCTTATTCCAGATGGTTGCAAAATTGTTTTTAATCTTAAGTAAGACTAATTGCGGTGACACCATGTAAGAATCTCAATTGAGTAGTAATTAGTTCTGAAAAGAACTGGGGGTACAACTCGACGTTTCGATCAGTATGCTCTGATCGTCCTCAGGAGAATGCCGGACTCTTGAAACTGCTGCTGCTTAAGTAGGCTGCTGGAGGATCATCCCCTGCTGGAGGATTAGTTCCTTCTTCTAGTTGGGATAGACTGCGGTCGGTGTCGGCGAGGGAGGAATCTGCTTCCTGCGGGTGGTGGTGAACACGTGTCTGCTCGAGGACGAAGTAAAGTCCTCGGGGTGGAACGTGTCGCGAAATGGAGCTGTAGGCCTGGCGGGATAAGGTTGGAGTCTCGGCATCGTTTCAGGAAGGCGAGGTTGTTTAGAACGTCTGATCGACGCTCGTTCAAACGAAAATAAAAATATTGTTTTCAATTTTTAAAATAAAATGGTATAATTTGGAGAAGCTCTCAAAACTTTTAATCAATATTCTTGAAAGACCAATAAAATGGAAGGTGGTTAAAATTTTTGCAAAAAGTACTTTAAAACTTTGAAATGTGTAAAAATGCTGTTAACATTTTGTCAAATAAAAGATTTCTTTTCATAACCATGATATTAATGTTTCATTTTCTCAATAATTTTCCACTACCATCGAAATATACACCAACGAATTAAGTAGTCTTCATTCGCTTCTTCTATAAGGAATGTGTCCATTTTGAGGATCAGTATTTCTTTAAAAAATCATTGCAAATGCAAAGCATTCATATATTTTGGTTTCCACAGACAACAGCTTGTTGACGGCATAGAACAATAAAATCACAGATGTTCGTGAAAAAAAATTGAGGTCATGTAAATTTGTATCTAGCTAAATCAGTGGTTAAACAACTTTTTCCACTTTCACAAGTACTAACTTTCCAGTAAATCATACAATTTCACTATAATTTTTATTTCTGTAACAAGCACGACTTAGATAAGTTTATGCAACCAGTAATACGCCATAGTTTTGTAAGTTTTCCAAGAAATGCTAAGCCAAAAGTAGGTGCGTCATTTCACGAGTGCAGCGATTTACATACATGTACTATGGACGATATGTATATACAATGTACACACACACACAAAATAAAACCCAGTTGTGTAGAAATACATCCTTTAATAGGGCATGGAATCAGAGTGCTAGTTTTAGATTAACCCAGTGACTGAAAATACCCCACATGATAAGGTCATATTACCGTTGCTGCTGCATAAATGAGCCAGTAATTTTCAGTCACTGTGTTCATCTAAAACTAGGACACCGATTCCATGCCCTGTTGAAAGTCTGCTAAGATCGTGACGATACTGTCCCTTTAAAACATGATTATATCTTTTTAAGCATCTTAGCGATGAATCAGTATAGCTACATGTAATAAGGGTAGATGTCAACCATACTTTTATCCCGATTGGTATATACTTTTATCCCGATTGGTATATACTTTTATCCCGATTGGTATATACTTTTATCCCGATTGGGATATACTTTTATCCCGATTGGGATATACTTTTATCCCGATTGGGATATACTTTTATCCCGATTGGGATATACTTTTATCCTGATTGAAACCCTATGCTGCAAAAAGTGAGTATACCAAAAGGCCCCAAATCGGGAAACCACTGAGTGACAAAGACACCTGTTGCATTATGGTATTGTATTTAACAAAATTGTAAATCAATATACATTACATGGCTTTAGCATTCTCAAAATGCACTGATCACAGTTTTACATAAAACTTACTTGGTGTAAAATTGATGATAGTATCACCTTGAAATATTTCTGTCAGAAGTGCTTCCATTTTTAAGAAACATTAAATGTTATTTGCCAAGTATGTCTACATGTATTTTGGGGACGAACTGTACTAAAATTCCACATTATAATGAAAATAAAGTCTATGTTTGCTGGATAAATTCTTACTATTGCTTCGTTAACGACACAACTATTAAATTAGCTGAAACATTCCACGTTTTTTTTTTTAAATTTATATATTTTCATTCACATGTAATAAGACACAAAGCAGATTGGCCATTTATCAGTGGTATATTTTCCCTTAATTTGTTTTGCAAACAGTACAAAAAGTGTCAAAACTAACTCTGTTTTCCATCAGAAGGTAACAAAAATGCAGTTCATAGATACTGTACTTGTGCAATAAGATGAGTTTCCTCCCTTGCCAGAGGCCAAGTGTCCGTGTCTGTCTCCTAATTTGTTCTGGGCACAATTTCCAGACACATGAACAAACACAAATGACCTCTCCCCTGGAATCACCACGGTCACAAGCTGCACACACAGACAGCCAACATTGTAGACCAACAAAGGGATGGACTGAATCATTCCACCTGCACTGGACATAAACACTATCTGTGCCCTCACCTTGGAATAGCCGAGCCCTCGATGGCGTTCTTCTTGAATGATTCACTGTACTGCGGCAATTCTACAAATTCACTTAACCAGGCTACGGTCTGCTCCACAGTCCAGTTGTAAACTGTCAATAATAATAAAAAAGATGTATCTTTGAAATTGCAAATTACACGCATAGGCAGTTTTTAATTAAATTTTTTATTAAATCTTTTTTAATTTTTACAAATTTAATTATAATATATTATAACCGATTTATATATACATGTATGAATAGTACATGCAGCACATTCTAGAACTAAGAACTACATTTCTGTTCTTTTTATCCAAGCAACATGTACAGGGTTGGTTAATTTTTTTTGTATATTTGGGTTAATTTAGTTAAAAGACCTATGTATTTTTCACTCTGTTACTGTTACTGTCAATTTCCAAATATTTGTGTTTTTATAGAAACATTGATAATTTTAGAAAAGGAAAAAAAATAGTTGACAAAAGTGCCCAAATATTTTGAGCATTTTGACTGCTTAACCATGCTTCTCAGTATTTTTTTCTTTTAAATTATGAAATTTTTAAAGCATTTTTTTCTCTTTTCCAATGTTTGAATGCAATAGAAAACTGCAGAAAAATGGAGTCAAAATAGCCAAAAACACGAGGCCTACAGCCTTATTCCTAAACTACATATAATCCAGGGGTGTGATCAGACAAAAGTAAAAAAAATCCTGAAAAATGGCAGGCCTGGGTGTCCCTTTGGTCTAGAAGACAAAGCCCCCCTGAAACTCCTGGATGTTTAATTTTGGAGGATTTACAGCATCTCTAAATCCCCATAAACAAGAAACAAGAGGTTTGGACACAATACAGGCTATATTGTACTTCTCTTCTTTCGCTATATTGTACTTCTCTTCTTTCGAGAAAATTTTGAGGCAAATGGAGATTGGTTAAAAATTGTTTACGAGTAATTGGAATCAAAAAATGGAACCGGATAATTCATGACAGTTTCGGTTGGGTATTCGGGTACCCAGCACAGCCTTATGATTGACATTTCCAATATTTCTTTAATTAACCTGTCTCAGCCGTGTATATAGTCTGTGGGATGGAGGGGTCTACCGTGCACCCCCCTCCCCCCAATAACCCACTGCCACCGATATTTTTTTGTTCCTTTGGATATCCTAAACATGAAAAAAGATGTTAACATTTAAAATTTTGGGTTGCACTATCTGTTCTGGCCCACTATTGTTTGCCCTTATAATGAGCTTACGCTGATAATTCTTAGCACTTGTATATCATGTGCACATGAATTAATGGATACAATTATTTCTTATTTTTAGCCAAATGTTGTAATACACTAGTTACATGTATCACTATGGGGATAACGTATCATTAAATTTTACTTGGCAAGGATTTGTCAACTGTAATGTAAAGAAAAATGAAAGATAAATTTGAAAATATTTTGTTAAGTGGTCTCCGGAGCTCATTGTTTAAACCCCTATCATGTCAAATTCAGCCGGGAATCCTTAGCATTTGGGGTGGGAGGGGATTACACAAACCTCCATTACTCTGGCATGCTTTGACTTACATTATAAAACTTGACATATTACATGTATTAAATGTTAATTTATATGTTGCCAGAATGATGTCATTGGTTGCAATGGAAACTACCTTTAGAGGGCGCTGTATTTGGATGAAGATTATACGCAAATGAATTAAATGGTTAAAAGTATTGCTTATTTTTCACCATTGTAGTACACTGTAGGGATACTGTATCATTAATTTTTAACTGTAAGAAAAAACAAAGGATAAATTTGAAAATGTTGGGTTACGCTGTCTCTGGAGATCAGTGTTAAAGCCCCTATCGGCCCCTTGTTGAACCAAGAATCTTTATCATATGGGGTGGGAGGGATTAAACAAACCTCCATTACTCCGGCCGACAGACTAATACAGATGTTAATAAATTCATGGAAATGAATGACCTGTACCACACAATGTCTTCAATAATAACTATACCGTTTTAATAACACAATGTTTTCTCTTAATAGCAGTTTTCATAAATGTCACGACATGTATTGTGGGGGTAGGCATGAAATAATAGTAACGGATCAATAAGCAAAATGAGCATTCATCCACAATTGGATGGACATTTGAGGAACTACATGTACATGTACATGTGCATGTGCCTTGGGCCTTGTCTAAATGAAGGATTATTGTGATTGATAATATGTTGAGTCTGTGTACAAGGATGCTGTTTAAGTTTGCTGTTTGACAAATATGCCTGATGCGAACTTGCAATTTACAACACATGTACATGTACATGTACATCACCAAGCTCCCTTGTGCACAAATACAGCCCTCGATTACAGTTAGTTTTTTTTTTTACTTCAACTATTATTTTTTGTCACCCACTTTAACTAATTACAAAGTTATAATTAGTCCTAAGGCAAGTTACAATAAAAAGTGGGAAAATTGATATGAACCTCAACCCTTCTGTAACTGCAAGGGTCAAAACCAGTCAAAATGTTTACATGTATACTTGCCAAGGTACTGTATATCTAGTGCACTTAAAAGTCAAACAATGTTGAACCTTACGTGTAGTACATGTCAAAATGAGTCAGCTGTTTTTGACCGGTAAAAGCATTGTTTTGTATTGTTGAAGGTGGTCAAAATGACAGTAAAAACCAGTCAAAAATGCCCTGTGCGCGCATTCGGGTCAACAATCAAAAACAGTCAGTTGACTGATTTTGACCACTACAGCTACTTGCCACTAAACTTCAGCTATAAATGTAGTAGGAGGGCTAATGGACTGAATATGGTAATTGTGTTGCAGTTATGAACTAATGTTTGAATAATCCATTTTTTCACAAAAGCACTAACTAGTACCAATCAAACAAGACAAAGTCTTAGTATTTGTCCGTCGAGTTGTATCATACTTTTTTCGCCATAACAAATTTCTAGAAAACCTCAACGCATTGCAGTGAAGGCAACCACGGTGATCAAACTATTTATAGGAGTTTCACTGTACAGTGTACATGTACCTTCACCACAATGTTGTTTCTGTCAACACACTTATACACTGTACATGTACATGTAAGTCACATGTATGGTGAAGAAGAAATATTGCCAAAATTCTCATATTGGCTTTTGTTCGTCTTTCACACTGTGTATAACCAGGTTCATATGCACTAATACAGAAGGACCATTCTTAAAGACAATTTATATATAAAAAAAAAAAAACCAGATTGGACGAAATATGATCACATGAACAGATGGTTAAGCTATTCAGGACCTCAGACAAAATTATTTCTAGGGACAATTGATACCATCAGCTTTACACCAAGTAAGTTTCACATTACAATTTGTCCATTTTTTTCTTTTGTTTTTGTTTGTTTTTTGTTATTCCCAACTCCATAGACCTTGAATTATATAATGAGTGTGATCAAACAGATCAGACAAGGGTATCAGTTTGTGTATTTTGCTTGATAAGTCTGCATTCATGAGTTTCATCATCAGACAACCAATATGTACATATTGCTGGAAGAATGACAATTCAGCATGATAAAATAATCGCAAAAAATCTTATCTCACATGTCTGTAAACAATATTCAAGGGCTCGTACAACATTAGCAATCGTTTGGGTTAGCAGTAACACCATGTGTTTATATCTCAACTATCGCTACATGTGTAAGTGAGGTACGGGGTTCTGAACTGAACGTTTACAGGCAACTTGTACATGTACATGTACATGTATCTCAACTGTTGCTAAGTGAGATTATAATAATAATAATAATAATAATAAAATAATAATAAAATAATAATAATAAAATAATAATAATAAAATAATAATAATAATAATAAAAAAATAAAAAAATAATAATAAAAATAATAAAAATAATAAAAATAATAAAAATAATAAAAATAATAAAAATTAAAAAAAATTAAAAAAATAAAAATAATAAAAATAATAAAAATTATATAAAAAAAAAAAATAATAATAATAATAACAATAATAATAATACAGAAGATTTATAATGTGCACATATCCACCAAGAAGTGCTCAAGGCGCTTTATAGTAAACAAGAAATCATACAATAGCATAACAATACAATAGCAAATGCAATATAATACTAAACAAAAGATTTAAAAAATGTATAAATGAATGTTAGTAGTCCTTATAGGCAATACACATAAGATGAGTTTTTAAGTTCTTCTTGAAGGAGTCAACAGATTGAGATTCACGAATGTACAGAGGTAAATCATTCCAAAGGCGTGGAGGTACAACTTCAAAAGATCTGTCACCCCAAGAATGACTTTTGTTCAGCCAGCAAAATTTTTGCACTGCAACGTAACTTGCGAGAGGGTGCATAACATTTCAACAAGTCGGATAATGGATCAGGGAGAACCAATATCGGGCAATGTCTGAAAAGGTTCTGTTCAGAACCCTGTACCTCACTTTAAGCGCTAGTTGAAATAAACACATGGTGTTACCGCAAACTGAATACTCCACCATGCAAAGCCACAAATCTTATATTAACCATCTTAACCAGTTCGCGTCGGGAATAAAAAAGTTTTTCTGGGCCCCTGTGGCGGGTTTCTTTTTCCCACACACACGTTAATGGAAGCTTCCACAGCGGGTGGCCGGCATGTTTAGATGCTCTCCGATCCGTGGTGCAAAAAAAAATTGCGTGTATACACGGCCTCCGACGCGAACTGGTTAATAACCAATAAATGATTATAGTTTTACATGAAACCTCCTTGGTGTGCAGTTGATGATGGTATGAAAAATCTCTATGAATCTATCTGTACCATTTAAAGTAAAATCAGTTGAACGACTTTCCAAGTACTCTCAATTGTCTGAATAAAAATATGAGAGCAAATCAAAATTCTACATTGGAAAGAGTATGTAAGGTTTGGGATTACTGAACACAAAATCTGAATGCATATTTACTTTTTTCTTGATAACTTTATAAACTGAAATGTTCACAGGTTGATTGTTTAACTCCAACAGCTGGATTAGCTGTATTTTGATGGACTCAGTACTGTATAGCCCAGACAGGGATACTTTACATGGGGCCGGGTGTCCCAATTCCAGCTAAGTCCAAAAGTTGGGTGGTAGTGTTACTGCATTGTGTTGGATTTTGATGGACTCAGTACTGTATAGCCCAGACAGGGATACTTTACATGGGGCCGGGTGTCCCAATTCCAGCTAAGTCCAAAAGTTGGGCGGTAGTGTTACTGCATTGTGTTGGATTTTGATGGACTCAGTACTGTATAGCCCAGACAGGGATACTTTACATGGGGCCGAGTGTCCCAATTCCAGCTAAGTCCAAAAGTTGGGTGGTAGTGTTACTTTTTGGATTTTGGCGGATTCAGGAAGGTTCTTAACCAAAAAAGCTTACGATTAGGGACTTAGGGTTAATCTTCACATAAAGCAATAACCAGAAGAGAACACCACTCTCATTCAAGTGTATTATAATACATGTATGTCCTTTTGCATGGTGTCATCCTTCCTTTGGCTACTAACTTTAACACACCCCTTATCAAGATAACTTATGTATCAAGTGACCCTGGGTACAGGGTCTCATCTAGCCAACCATCAACCTGTCCCCTAGATGGGTAAAAATCGCTTTGGATAGGTTGGGACTATTTAGACCTGTCCAAGACAGTCCAGTGTCCATTATCTATCCTATTAACATGTTCATGTAAGCCTGTTTTTAGAGTCAAATTGAAGTGTTACTGCATGGTGTTAATCCGTATGGAGCCTATGATTGCTTTCAGATGCCCTCCTAGCCTGAGGGATGTTCTTTGTGTGACCCGAGGTCCCTCCCACTAATGACAGTTCCATTTCTCCTATCCATCAGGGAATGTTTCGGTATACATGTACATGTACATGTACTTCTAGATGTGTTACCTGTCAGGAACATGATATTGCAGGGCATTGAGGTGCTTGCTAACTGCAGGGAATAGGTCCGTCTCAGCAGAGAAAAGAGTGGATCAGGCGTGTCTACACCATTCACCCCCATGGTCTCAACAGACGGGAAGGGAATGGCTAATTTTAACTAATTTTTACTTTTTTTCTCCTTTTTTTCTTCACAGACATTTTTACATTTGTTTTACATTTGTTTTGCTTGTGAGTCGATTTGTTTGTTTTACTCCCCGTTTGACTCATTGCTTTTCACTAATCTCATAATTTATTCCTACTTTGGCAGCTGTATCCGGTATCGGTATCCCATGTGCTTTCCTGGTGTAATTTAATCCTTCTTTTGTCTGGTCCCAGGACCAGACCCTGGCTCAGCTTTCTGTATCTTTTTCTTTTGTGTTTATTTCACACCTGACTAACTTCTGCTCACTCTTGTGTTCATGTATGAATGTATGTTTGTATTCTGTCTCATTTTGCCTTTTGAGAAAGAACCTCCAAGGTTTGAAACGTAAGGCCAATAACTACTGTTTTGCATTTATACTACAGGTCCTTTAGGTTGGTAAGCAGTTTTCAACAGCTAATAAATCTCTATTTATTTTAAGCTAAACCTATTAGTGTTAAGTTCTTCTCAACAATTTTGAAGCTGGAAAAGCTTCCGACTGCTTCCGAGAAAATCTACTCCAAATCTTTCCAGGGTACTAAAACGGGATCCCAATTACCCCACACTGAAATGGCTTGTCTCTCACAATTGGTGCTTCATGCTCAAAATTTTTCAGCAGCTAGTTCATTCGCTGTCACTGTGAATACAAACCTTCAGAGTACTTCCACGACATCCACAGGTCATCCACACTGATGAACTTGTCTTCTCCGTGCAGGGTGTGTTGACGCTCAAAGTCTGTCTTGTATTGGAGCTCGTCTCGCAGGAACTAGAGAGTGGGAAGAGAAAACGAAAATAAAATTATTCAATGACAGACTTGGCAGAAACAAAACAGGGTTATGATATGAATGGTTCGGTGCTGCGAGCAGGGCTTGAAGAATCACCCTGTCTGGTGTCCTAGGACAAGCAAGAGTTTTGTTGTTTGACAGCCAATCAAACTTCCTGCTGAACAAACTTCCACAGATTCAAAATATGCTGGTCCGCTGATTAAAACAATTGCCATTTTACCTGTACCAAGTGTAACTTGCCCACATTGATATTTTTTTACCCCACATTTTCTAATCCCTAAGAGGGTAAGGGAGGACAAGAGGCAAATGCATAAATTTCTCATTAAAGGGACAGTATCGTCACAATCAGATAAGACTTTCAACAGGGCATGGAATCGGTGTCCTAGTTTAAGATGAACACAGTGACTGAAATTTACTGGCTCATTTATGGAGCAGCAACAGTAATATGACCTTATCTTCAATCTCCAAGTTAATCTAAAACTACATGTAGCACTCCGATTCTATGCCCTGTTGATCGTGATGATATTGTCCCCTTAAACAGACATGCAACTTTGTGATTGCAAAAAAAGAGGAAATGGCCGAGACCACAAAACTTTGTAGTGTTTTTCAGTTTTCTATAGTACTATTATTAAAGAAAAAAAAAGAGGAAATCAGCTGATCAGCTGAAAAGTTGCATGCCTGTTTAAAGGATGTGTTTCTAAACAATTGGGATTTATTTGGTGTGTGTGTGTACAAACATACATATTGAGGGAGTCATTTAAAGTGGGATGTAAATGATCTGGGAGTTGACATTTCTGTCTTGCAATTTATTCCCAATGAGAGTAATGATTCGTCATTGATTTTTGATCAATCTGAAAAGAGAAACCAACCTCTAAAACTGATACAAGATTTTACCCCAATGGTAAATATACAGTCAAACAAGTAGTTACAAAACTCCCTATAACTTTACAGTCAATCAACCCCCAACCCCCACCCCCCCCCCCCCAGGGTAAAATGCATGTAACTGGGGCAAAATCTTCCCAGATAAACATGCAACAATTAATTAATTGTATGCAAATGAAGATTGGAAGCGGAACGTGCATGTACATGTAGGTTACTCAGGAGTGTTACCAGCAGAATGTGTGATGTTTGATAATTGGTCGCAGTCAGCAATGCATGATCTTTTTTCCCCCCTGTATTCAAGATGGCTCATATTACCATCAAAGAGTTTATTCTATTAAGTACTTGTCGATAAACTGTATCTAGTTATTAGTATATTAACCCTCCTATTATCAGTGTAGTTCTTCACAAAGTGGACCCATACTTCAAAATGTCTCAACTGGGACATATTGTGGTACGCACTTTCTTATCTAATGATTAATGGCATAGCCCAAGGCTCTTCAGAGAGATGAGGTAAACTGAAGCAGCCACCTGCTTTGTTTCATTGCAAGGCTAACTTGAAATAAACCAGTGCAGTAAATTGCGGTATACACGTACTGTGTGAGGATCAGAACAGTTTGGTTTTTGTCCCATACCCAGGGGCATTTTGGAGTATCCATGTACCATTCTTGTGTACAGTATGCAATATTTTGAGGCATGCACACAAAAAGCATTGTGTACTTAGCAGTTCTTTTTTTGCAGTATTTTGGAGACTGCATGTATACAAGGGTTAATTGGTCTGCTACGTGTACATATACAAAGATGCACACAAGTATGTAGTACATGTATGCACCTGGTACTGTACTTTTACAGGACAAGTGCATCTGGGTTCCTGGTAGTTAATTTAAAGGGAAAATATACAATGTACATCATACATACATGTACTATTGATAAACATCCATTTTGCCGAGTCTCAGTTCATGTTTCATGTGAATACAGATATTAAAACCCTTGTGTGACTGCAAGGGTCAAAATCAGTCAAAATGTTGATATTTAGCCCTTTTCACACGACGAAAAAAGCGCCAACATTCCTTGTTTGAGAAATATTACTACATATAAATGAGCTTCGTGTAAAAGGACACCAATGTTTGAGATGTCCTACATTGAGACAAAACCGATCCTTTGTTTATTGACCAACGTCCTGTGCAAAAGCGGTCGTACTGCGCATGTGTGAAGACCCATCGTGTGCGATTGACTGCATCCACTGCACTGTATGTACTGTACAATTAGCGGTGGGCGGCCGAGATGATAACGCACGTGTATCAATATGCACAACATCGGTCCTTCACGATCGCTCTACATTTTTCGATGTACATGTATCTCAAACAATTGTCATGTTTTCACTCATGTTTTCGTTATTAGTAGCCTAGATATCAGCATACATAATGCCGAAATGTTAAAGAGGGGCTCTAAGGTCAAATTTAGTTTTGTGATGCACTCATTTTCCAATAACTAGAGTCCTTAGTGTGAAAAAATTACAACAAAAATTAGTCTCTAACCTCACGTTAAAGTGATGTAAAATGTCATTTTATTTGATAACCTTCCTGTGTGAAATTTGTTAACATCCAAAGACAACAGTGACGTCACATTTCAAATAAATGGATCTCTACATTTTTGTACGGTGAATTTGCAGTTCATTCCTGAATCTCCACAACATTTGATCAAATCGGCATTGAAAGTGAATTTTTGACAAACAAAAAATTCCTGTATGGAATGTTACAGACTCATTTACATGTACCGTAAGAAAACAGTGACGTCATGTTTCAAATATCGCTCTGAAAGGGTATCAAATAAAATGATGTTACACCACTTTAAAGTGAAGTTAGAGACTTGTAACTTTTTTACCACTTTAATAAGGACTCTATCTATTGGAAAATTAGTGCATCACAAAACTGAATTTGACCTTAGAGTGCCTCTTTAAGGTCAGTTCTTTTACAGAATTAGAGTTATGGTTTCATTTCTTTCCACTTGAACAACTTTTTTGTTGGCACAGATTAATTTGTGAGGTCCATCTACATTTTTCTATTCGTACTTCAAACAGTTGTCACGCATTCTAACTGATGATTTCAATGCTAGTACCCTAGATATCATTACTCATAACTCTGAAATGTTAAGGTCAGTTCTTTTACAGAATTAGAGTTATGATATAATTTGCTTTTACATTAACGTTTTTTGTCATCACAGATTTGTGTGTGGCAAATTTAAATGAACATATCGGATAGTGCATGACCAATGATATTAATGTGTGTACTCTCATAGAATGTTGGTTTGTTACTTGGTGTCATGTGAAAGCTTGCGAAAGCAGTCACTCATGGGATGATAAGATAAACAATCCTCGCTCGTAAAATTCATCTTAAGGAATGGTTTTTTGGGGGTCGTGTGAAAAGGGCTATACTTGCCAAGGTACATGTATATCTAGTGCACTTAAAAAGTCGAACACTGTCAAAACTTAACTTGAGAGTGGTCAAAATGAGAGTGGAAAAACCAGTCAAAAATGCCCCAGTGTGCACATTTGGGTCAACAGTCAAAACAGTCAAAACAGTCAGTTGACTGGTTTTGACCTCTATAGCTACTTGCCACTAAAGTTCAGCAATAGTAGGAGAGTTAAAACAACTAACCTGTGCAAGTTTCAGCTCATTACACGTACATTGTATCATTAACAAGAAAACAATGAAAATGCATTCAGATATTTTGATTGGCAAACATGATCTTCATATTCATTCTAATTTGGAGTTTTATATTTTATAGTTTATCACTGAAATTTAGACGGGTATAATTTGGGAATAACATTTGAAGTCTCTTTAAATTAAAATTATACTAGCACCCCAGACTGGACCATTTCAAGGTATGAACATGTACTTTATCATCCACATCACGTAAAACTTTATGAAAAACTGTGGACATGCATGTACAAATGTATGTGTGTTTTTTGAGAATACAAAATGTATACACCTCCTTAAAACAAAATTAATAATTGTTTATAGGAACAATATCGTCTCGATCAGACTTTCAAAAGGGCATAGAATCGGTGTCCTAGTTTAAGATGAACACAGTGACTTATATTTACTGGCTCATTTATTCAGCAGCAACAGTAATATTAACCTTTTCAATAATCATGTGGGGTATTATTTTCAGTCACTGAGTTCATCTTAAACTAGCGCTCCGATTCCATGCACTGTTAATTTTCAAGGGGCACCAAGGCCAAGACTGGAGGCTTGGAGTACTCTTTCCAAAATTCCACATTAGAAAATTTAGAATGAATACAAAATGGAGTGTCGTGGCCGAACGGTCTAGCTTACCGGACTCAAGTTCTGGTGTTAGCAGCAGAATGTGGGTTCGAATCCCGGCCGTGACACTTGTATCCTTGAGCAAGACACTCAACCATAATTGCTTCTCTCCACCCAGAGGTTAAATGGGTACCTGTGAGGGCAGAGTTGGTTGATTAGCCCTATATGCGCTGTAATGACAGCAATTGAGCTGTATACTCCCCAGGGAGCTGAGATGGTTTCAGGAATGATTTATGAGCCTTATGAGCCTTATGAGCAGGGGTAATAATATGCGCCTTGAGCACCACTCAGTTGGTGGATACGTGCGCTATATAAATCCACACATTATTATTATTATTATTATTATTATTATTAAAATATTCAAATTAACGACAAAACAAAAATAATACAATGTACTTTTACATTACATGCAGTTGTTTGTTTATGTATACATTTGTGTAGTGTGTGCACAAGTAAACATACTGTCTTGATTTTAAAAAAAGTAAGCTTACTCGTTTTGCCTGCAAAACAATGTTGCATCTTCCCTTTAAAAGCCATGATTTATTAAGAACATCAGGCCTGATACTATACGGAGGCAACGGAGGCAATTGCCTTGGTGCACCCTGGTCATTGCTTTGGTGCCCTTTGAAGTGTTCTAATAGAAATTTACATTTTCCCTCATAGAGGTGCCCTTAACCTACATGTAGCTTAAATTGCCTTGCCCCTACCAATAGATAGTATCAGGCCTGGAACATACAGTGTACATGTAATTATGTATAAAGGGACAGTATCGTCACAATCAACAGGGCATGGAAATGGAGTGCTAGTTTTAGATTAACTCAGTGAATGAAAATAATATCCCACATGATAAGGTCACATTGCTGCTACTGCTACATAAATGAGCCAGTATTTTTTAGTCACTGTGTTAATCTTAAACAAGGACACTGATTCCATGCCCTGTTGAAAATCTGCTCTGATCGTGACGATATTGCCCCTTTAAACACTGCACTTTAATCCTATAATTGCCAACAATTATACATGTAATTGCATACAAAAAATACCAACATCATGAGCCATGGTAATAATAATATTAATAATATCATTGTTCACCAGTCTTATTTCTAAAAATAGAATGACCTCTGACAAATTTTGTGATAAATTTTGTGGCAGAAGCCATGTTTGTGATGTCCTTGGGGGAACCATGCTATTGAGCCATATTAGTAGTGTATGGGCAACATTGGTACCAACTGTATCATTATAATTGGCAACACAAGAAAATGATCAAATTAAGAAATGGGGGAATCGGGAGATGATTGTGAATATACATTACTCACGTACATTTGTGTTTGTACGTAAAATTGTTGAGTATTTAGAAGTTGTATTGAGAGTAATGTCTGTGAGGGAAGTGTGAGCTGGTGTGTGCACATTATTTCACAATCATAGATTTCCTGGAAAACAATTTAAAAGAAATGCGTACATGTTGATCATGACATCATGTACAAGTGCTGCACAGGCACTCACAGTGCTTAATTCCAATTGAACCAAACCTACTGAAAAATAGGTCATAGTGACGCTCATGCGCTTTTAATTAAAAAAATGTTTGGACACCTTTCAAGTAAGATTTGTAGCTTTGCATGGTGAAATGTATTTATAAGTAAAGACAGTTTGCAGTGACACCATGTGAAAATTCTCTTTTGAGTAGTAATTGGTTCTAAAAAGAACACACAATTAACATTCGCTTTAGATGCACGCTCTTACACAAATTTTCAGTTTCATCATTAAGAATAGGCCAGTCAGTGGCGTCATGAACTAATTTACCTACATGTATCAGGTAATCAGTATGTTAAAAAGAATTCAGGTGTGTTGCAGACCAGTATGGAACATAGTTTTATGAACATGAATAGTCGTTCATGTGTACACATATGTAATGTATGTACCTTTACTGAATACATGTACAATGTGTTTTTGTAATTATGGGCAATTCCATTATTATTCACATTACATTTTTTATGTTTTGGGTCCACTCTTAATACCAAATGATGTTATTTCACAGTAGTTGCATTACACCCAGACCTTACTCAGCGCAAAATAATAATTTCAGAAATTTGTTATATTTATGCTATATAAGAGAAAATGCAACATTTTATGCATATTTGGAAAATGTAACGTGAGTACGCAGCATGTTTCTCTTATATAATGTACACGTACATGTACATGTACCCATAACAAGTTTCTTAAATTATTTTTTTTAGTGCTGAGGAAGGTCCGAGTATAATGCAACTTCTGTGAAAAAAAAACTGTTAGTGAAATATATACAATAATTAAAAAAATTATGGCATTAAGAGTGGGAACAATACATGTACCTCAAAAATGTAACGTGAGTAACCATGGAGTTGCCCTTTTGCATATGTACAGCTTGTGAGGTGTGCCATCACCGAGTTCTTTAGTGCATCAGACTTGTGTTCTGACAGCCCAGTTGTCAGATCGAGGGTTCGAATCCTGACCAGGACTGTGGTGCTTGTGTCCGTGAGCAAGACACTAGACTGTAAATTGCTTTTTATTTCTGGGTATGGGCAACACACTGTACATGTAGCTGGGGTGTTGTAACATGCAACAGGCTATAATTGTACATGTACATGTACAATGTACAATAACATCTCATCCACAGGATATAAGTGTACATGTACATTTGTACATGTAAATATTCTCAGTCGCTTCATGCCAACTGATGAACCACTGATGAGCCATGATGTGGCACCTACAGACTTTACTTTCTTTTCTTAACCTCTTACTTCTGGTACCTTTTTCATGCAAGTTGATGCACCATTTAAATTTTTTGAAACCATTCGCTTTTGTGGTTTTGAATGGTGAAATAACTGTGTACAGTATTGATTTCCCCAAATGGTTTTGAATGGTAGGTCAGCTAATACAAAACCTTGTTTGGATCTTTCCAAATGGTTGTACAGCTAATACAAAACCTTGTTTGGATACTTCTAAGTGGTGAATCAATGGACCCTCTATGCATTTGAATGGATTTGAATGGTAGTAAAGCTTGCTACCAACACTGTTCAAATGGTATCACCATGTGTGTACAAAACCAATGGGCATTTTGGTAAGTGGAAATTTTGAATGGTTTCAAATGGTCAAACAGAAGGAGGGTTAACAGTCCACACATACTGTACATTGTACAGTACATGTATCTGTAGGATGACCTGTGCATACAATGTACTAAGTCAATGCGTAATACATGTACATGTATGTGCGCACATTGGTAGTATGAGCATTCTTTTTACTTCTGGTTCCAGAGCTATACCGTTGTAATTTAACCTAAATTCCTTGATTTTTAATGTTCAATAGCGATTCTTGAGGCAAAAATTGACTTTGATTTAGAGTCTTTACAACACATTTACAGTTTGTACATATGTTCGAATCCTGGCCGTGACACTTGTGTCCTTGAGCAAGACACTTAACCATAATTGCTTCTCTCCACCCAGGGGTTAAATGGGTACCTGTGAGGGCAGAGTTGGTTGATTAGCCCTATATGCGCTGTAATGGCAGCAATTGAGTTGTATACTCCGCAGGGAGCCGAGATGGTTTCAGGAATGATTTATGAGCCTTATGAGCAGGGGTAATGATATAATGCGCCTTGAGCACCACTTAGTTGGTGGATATGTGCGCTATACATGTAAGTCCACACATTATTATTATTATTAAATGCAAGTCCCAAGCTTTCTAATATCGTGCGAATATCCTTAAAGAAAAGGATGGTTAATGCATTTCCATTGGGCTTCTGATAATCATTGGAACCAGTACATGTGAAGTTGGCATGGTTTATATTGGAATTACATCACATTGTACAAGTACAATGTATGTGATGTAAATTAACATTTAAATTGCCCTGTACGCTACATAGTGGAAAGTGCAAAGTACAGTGCCACTCAGTTGGACAATCTGACAACCAGACCATTAACCCTAACTCCCTAGACAACAAAGGCAGTTGGAGGATTTTGAAGGATTTTTATTGTTCAGTAACAATGCTTAGGGAGTTAGGGTTAACACGCAAAACATTCTGTGAGCATTTTAATGTACACTGCCAGGGGATGCAAATACTCCCGTAGAGGCTTCCTTTTTTGATTAGGTATATTGTAAATCCGGAAGTAATGGTTCCGTGCACTTAATGGAAGCCGCAATGTTTTTCCCCTCCAACAGGTGCAACAGTACTACATGTATATTATTTTTAGAAACGTAGATATTCACATCTTACCACTTGCATATTATGAACATTTGGATTGTATGTACTGTACATGTACATGTACATGTACATGTATACAAACAATGCATTATGTACATGTACACATCATAACATCAGTGCAACAAGGTCATCATAGTTACGACATTGTTGCAGACATGGATTTTGCTCAATGCAACATGGTCGTATCTTTTTACAGTGTTCCAGGATGAACACGCAAAGACCTATGGAAGAAGATACGATGTTGTTGCACTCAATTGTTTTAATGTATGCAAATTTGCACTATTGCACATATGACCTTGTTGCATTTTATAGATCTACGACCTCGTTGCACTGATGGGAAGACAATATGCACAAGTATTTAAAGCACTGCTAGTGCTACTGTAAAGTTACATCAATGTGCCTAACTACACGTATGTATGTACAATTTACATGTACTTGGATAAGTGATTCTTTGTACATATTATATACTGAACAGCAAAAGAAACGCAAGTCCGATGACAGCAAAAGAAACGCAAGTCCGAGGTCTTGTCAAATTTTCAAACAGAAGACAAACCATTTTGATTCTAATCACTCATTTAATGAAAAATGCTTTCAATTTGTGAGCTGAAAGTGACTGTTGAAATTGCATTGCAAGATTTTCACATTCAACAGTCACTTTCAGCTCACAAATTGAAAACATTTTTCATTAAATGAGTGATTAGAATCAAAATGGTTTGTCTTCTGTTTGAAAACTTGACAAGACCTCGGACTTGCGTTTCTTTTGCTGTCCTCGGACTTGCGTTTCTTTTGCTGTTCAGTATATCTTGACAACCAAAAGATTTCAGCATACATGTACATGTACCTGTAAAACTCTCCCACTACAATGTACATGTATAGCTGAACTTTTGTGGCAAGTAGCTATAGTAGCTATAGTGGTCAAAATCAGTCGACCGACCGTTTTTGAATGTGCACACAGGGGCATTTCTGACTGGTTTTGACTGTCATTTTGACCACCCTCAATAACACAAGATAATGCTGTTAGCAGTCATAATCGGTCAACTCATTTTGACCTGTAAATGTACTTGCTACACATTAGTTTTGACAGTATTTGAATTTTAGTGCACAAGATAAAATGTATACCTTTGGCAAATACATCAATATTTTGACTGATTTTGACCCTTGCAGTCAAATGAGGGTTTCTGATTATTAATATTGCATTCTGCAGTTCCTTTTTGAATTGAAGCAAGAAATAATGCTTACTGCTCAGTTCATAAGAGCTAATTGTACGCAATATATGTGCATACAATTGTTATCTTCCACTTCAAATTCCCGCATGTTCTGCACAGTTTTATACCCCCGAATTTCAGCCTTTTAGTTTCCATGGCAATTTCCCAGTCCCCCACTATGCCATGTTTGTTCATTGTCTTTCAAAGCACACATCAACTTCTTAAGTGCCTACCTTAATGATAAACATCACACTCACCAGTGTTTACCAGGTAAAGACCTCGCGGCATCAAAGATTATCATCATGCGCTGATATGCATTTTTAGTGTTTCTTGTAAAGATTTAATAATAATTGTTTTTCTTTCATGCAGGGATGCTCACAGAAAACATAATATAAACAAGTGACAGAAAAAAATGCTTAACAGAATTATGAGTTACAGTTGATTTAAATGCCAGCTTCAAGAGGTTTTTGACTGGGGTAATCCTATGTTCATCTTACTTGTATGTTATGGGTTTTGACCGAGGTAATCCAATGTATACATCTTGTACTTGTATGATACGGGTTTTGACTGGGGTAATCCTATAGATGTACATTGTATACATCTTACTTGTATGTTAAGGGTTTGACCGAGGTAATCCAATGTACATACATCTTACTTGTATGTTAAGGGTTTTGACTGCATCTTACTTGTATGTTAAGGGTTTTGACTGGGGTAATCCTATGTACATACATGTACGTCTTACTTGTATACAAGGGTTTTGACTGAGGTAATCCTATGTACATACAGTACATCTGACTTGTACAGTATGTTAAGGGTTTTGGACTGAGATAATCCAATGTACGTACATCTTATTTGTATGTTAAGGGTTTTGATTGATGTAATCCAATGTAAATACATACATGTACCTTAATTGTATGATAAGGGTTTTGACTGGGGTAATCCTATAGATGTACATGTACATCCATCTTACATGTATGTTAAGGGTTTTGACTGAGATAATCCAATGTACATACATCTTACTTGTATGTTAAGGGTTTTGACTGAGGTACATGTAATCCTATGTACATCATCTTACTTGTATGATAAGGGTTTTGACTGGGGTAATCCTATCTTATTTGTATGTTAAGGGTTTTGACTGACGTAATCCTATGTACATACATGTACATCTTATTTGTATGTTAAGGGTTTTGACTGAGATAATCCAATGTACATACATGTACATCGTACTTGTATGTTAAGTCAGTGAACAATTTTGCTTGAATCCCATAGCAAAATGCTACATGTATGTTCACACAAAATTCACAATTTGCTAATCAAAATTCAAGATTTGCTGTTAAAAATTAGCATTATATACCATGCAAAAAAAATTGTTTGCCTGAAAATGATGCTATATAATATGCAAAATTTGTGACTAAAATCATTCCCTGATTAAGTTACCAGCAAGCTTTGGTTTCTGCAACACATTGCATTGTACGGTAGATCAATCATGGTCAACTGTGCAATTAGATTAACACACAAAACAGGAACATGCACAGGTTACCATGGTTACTATTTTGAGGCATGTTTCTACTTAGTTTTTTCTCGCATCAACAGAGACCTAAATTATTTCCCTTCAATGAGAAGACCTACATGTAGATTTAGGTAAATTTGCCAATCTTAGATAACATTACAAAGCAGATGACTCGTTCTTTGTACTGCAGTCTCTAGACATTTTCACCGGCTTTGCACACGGTTTATATAATTTGTGTAAATTTCTGCCTTTCCTGTTCTTTCCTTATTTTCCTCAGACGAGAAACTTCATGTACATTTGAAACCTTTTTACCAAATGGCAAACTTTGAAAATTGGATTTGTTTATAATAAATCACAATGTTTCATAGTTAGTGAGTTATTTTCTCTGAAAATTTAACAGCTATTTTGATGATACACAATTGTACTTTATCAGGATGTGTTATTATCACAAAATTCACATTTAACTGGATTCATGGCCAATTCCACGCAAAGGTTCCACCAGTGACAAAATTTAAAAATAATTTTTTTAAACTAAATTAATTTTTTTCTGATAAGTACATAAGTCAAGCTTTCAAGAACAATTTTCTTTTTACCCGTGTGCCATGTTTGAATTTTTTTTTACAAGCAGCATTAGACAGTTAGATGTTTTGTTAAATGTGTGCAATAAATTCTCTTGAAGTCTTGCACCTTTAAGTTGCATTAGACTACATTAAATGACAACATTCAGTGTTTATCATCTGTAATGGTATCTTCACTCTATATCAGGACACAATCTGATGTCAGTTGAAATTTTATTTTTGGCCCTAGGTCATCATTAGAAAGACCCAAGCAAATGTCCTGTCTGTCACGGAAAAAGATGAAAAAGTTGAATATTTCCAAAGTCCAACATATTTTGGTAACAACAGTTTCTGTCTATCTTCTAGACAGACAGACTAACTCAGAGCATATAATATTTAATATCCTTGATTTATGGTGAAACCAATATTTCAGCGCAAATTTTGTCCTATCTGTCACAATTGTCCCAATTGTCTGTCACAGAATTGTCCTGTCTGTCACAGTAAAACATGTTAACTTATGATCCCTTTAATACTTGATTTTCAAGGTTATTAAAAACACTAATGGGCCCTGGCCAAAAACAACATTTGTTTACAATATTTTCTATTAAATTCCCTCCTATGGACATGGTACATGTAGGGCAGGAAGTCAAGTTTTTCCATCAACTTTTGCACATGTGCAGTAGATTTGCATATATTTGTCTGATTTGCATAAATCTTCAATTGTGTTATAGAGGAATATGAGGGTAAGAAGTACCATGATCATACATAGAAAGGAAAATGGAAGTTAGCAGATAAGATGCTTTGAGCAGGAGGTAAATTTTACAGATTTTAGCCTGGCTGGGATGCAGTATGGTATGGCAAAACAGGCATAATTGGGGTCGTCACAGCAGTACCCATTTTAATGAATTCTAGGAATCTCAACAAACTTCAAAGCAGACATGTTCAAAGTACAGTTGTACTATGAACTAATTATTATATATTTTTTTTGTTATAAAACTTGGCCACAATTAATTGCAATCATCACATGCTCTGACAAGATTGAGATAGTGTCCCGTCTGTCACAATTTATTGTCCCATCTGTCACAATACTTAAAAAGCTGTCCCCTGATATCTTTGGGTTGTTGACATTTTATGATATGTTTATGTTTTAACACAACTGACTCTTATGTATGTAAACTAAAACAAAAATAATTATTCACATGAGAACAGATAGCTTTTTGCAGATATCCAAGTTGCAGGAAAATTGGATTTAAAAAAATGTCCCATCTGTTATGCTGGACTAATTATGCTCCTGTGTAATTAGTAAATAAATATGTTTCAAGGTGTTTTCATTTAATTTTAAACTATGAGTATTATACATGAACATGAAGTGTTTCTTTTAGGTTTATCTCCTGCAAGTTTTCAGTAGATAAACTTCAGAGTTGAAAAAGAGCTACGTTTTGTCCCATCTGTCATGCTGGAATTGGCCACGTATGCATAAAAATGTAACAGCTTGAAATAATAAATGAAATATTTTGGTCATTTTGAGTTTTGTACACATGTACATTACATGTACACCACCGTGTACAATTTTAGTAAGTGTATTACATTCACTGTAAGCCAACCTGGACATTGTTGGAACAATTTTGTGTGAATGGTTTTTCAGAAAATTTGTAAAACTAAAATTAGTAAAAGTTATAACTGATTTTTTTTAAATGCTACGAGATAAAATTAATTTTAAGGCTACTTCATAATGTACTTCAGTGAATGAAACAAACAAGTTTTATTAAAAAAATAACCAGTGACCACTAAACTTCCTGTCTCTGCTTTTGCCCCGTCATCAGCACTTACCATCATTATCAATAAAAGCCCCAAATGAGCTGAAGACTTACAATGTACGTAAGTCAACCCTAATGCATGAAAGAAATACATGTACTGTTCTCAATCATAAATCCACTTAACCAACTGACACAAACTTCACATCAGGTACAAATGTATGGGCAAGTCCCACATATTGAAGTGTGCTAATGTGTATCATTAGGCATCATTGACTTTGGACACACACCTGTTAAAAGGCACATGTAAGGTATGTGTACACAGGGTTGTTAATTCAAAAATAAATATAACAGTTGAATATTAATTGGTTTTAATCTTCCCTAGAAAGTCAACAATATTGCCTGAGGAATAGAGTATTAAAGGGAGAATATTATCACTTTCGGAGCAGACTTTCAACAGTGTTCTTGTTTAAAATGAACACAGTGACTGAAAATTACTGGCTCATTTATGCAGCAGCAGTGAGCAACAGTAATATGACCTTATCATGTGGGAAATTGTTGTCAGTCACCGAGTTAATCTAAAACTAGCACTCAGATTCCATGATCGTGACGATATTGTCCCTATAACAGAAGGACTACCATCCGCTACATGTATAGGGGGCTAGTATACAAAAATAAGAAACATCAAAATTCAAACAAAAACTTACAATGATTACTGCAGGCAATGCGAGGCAGTCAGAACAACAACTTAGGGCCTACATGTTTAAATTTATTTGCATTGATGTTCACTGACCTTTCAACCCTAAACTTGTTGGTGACCTAGCCCGAGCAATGAAAAATCTCTCCTCATGCATCAGTGATATCCGTCAATGGATGCTCGCCAACCATCTCAAACTCAACGACAAGACAGAGTTCCTACATATTTTGCCTCCCTACCACCAGTTAAACAAGTTCGGCCTGACTATACAGCATTCTAATCGGTGACAGTCGTCCACTCATCCACACAATGTAGAAATCTTGGGGTAATGTTTGACTGTCACCTTATCCATGAAAGCAAAAGTTGCAACCATTTGTAAAAAATGTACACCACCTACGTCACATCAGATATATCAGAAAGTGTCTCACTATACATCTAGCTGTCATTCTGTGTTATCCAGGCCCTTGTCATATCCAACTTAGACTACTGCAACTCCATACTATGTAATATTCTGGCCAACCAAGTTTCTAGATTACAACTAATCCAAAACTCTGCAGCCTGCATTTTCACTAGATCTGGAAAATGTGAACACATAACCATTCACTGTACTGGCTCCTAGTGAGTCTGTGCATCAAATTTAAAGTTCTCCTCGTTTGGAAATGCCTCAACTCTGTGGCCCGACTTCCCTCCAGGAACTTGTAACAGTTTACCAGCGTGACAGCAGACAGTGCAGACTCACTGACAGCACAACAAGTTCAAAATCAGCCGGATATGGGGCCTTCAGCTACATTGGTCCATTGGACTATGGAACAACCTCTCCATGCAAATCCACCAATCCACTTCATGTCAACCTTCAAGAAACAGCTTAAGACTGAACTGTTTAGATCTATTTAGAGTTTTCTTTTAATTTTGTACAGTGCCTTATAGGGGTGACGATATTTAATTTTTTTGATAGTCAATTATTGACGGCATGATATCGGCAATACGATATTATCATCTCAATACACAGATTTTTTAAATACATGAAAAAATGTATGTATCGAACATTAGCGACGTTGCACACCGATATATATATGAACTACTTTTACATGCAAGTTCTACAGGGAAGTTGTGTAGGTAATAAACGGTTACTCCAAACAGTCGATCCAAAACGAGCAGAGTTCTTAGATTTTGCCGCTCGGTGCGACAAACATTTCGTAAAAAAAGAACTCACCGTGACGTCCATAAACAAATCCATGGTTTATAAATGCCTACAGCCCCTATCCCACAGCTGATATGAGAACGAACGGGCAATTGATTGATCGCGCACGCACAGTTAAGCGGTCATCAGTCGGCCACGCTTTTATTCTGGTATCTGACATCTGCTGAATGTGAACAACCTCACAATGTACACCAGTGCGGTTATTCCAGGAGAGTGTACCACGTGATCCTGGGAGTACCCTTGGGTAGGTTTAAAGCCCACGCCGCAACCAGGAGCACAACGCATGAAAAAAGACCACGCACGCAAGTTGTAGGAACATGCATGAGCGGGGCCGCGTCGTGATTTCGAACTGTTTTGTTTTAGCTCTTCACGGTACTGTAACTTTGTTGATATCACCATATGATGACATGAAATTTTGAGACAATTTATCACTCCGGCGATATTTTAACTAAAAAGAACGATATAAATTTGACAGCAAGCTTGTATGGTCCAAGCATATCTCCACCATTACAAAGAAAGCCGGACAAAGACTGGGAGCACTGGACTTTGAAGGCAGGGCCACTGTCTACAAGGCCCAGGTTATGCAGTGTCATGGAATATGCATGTTTGTCCTGGATGAATGCTTCACCAACAGTCCTCAGCCAATTTGACTCCATTCAACAGAAGGCACTCAGAATCATAGGAGTGGATGAAGTCACTGCCTTAAAGAAACTTGCCATCACTAGCTTATACTACAGAAGAGAGGTTGCAGCAGCTACATTGTTGTACAAAATGCGCACCAGCTACCGTCCAATAGACCTTCAAGCTAGAATTACTGCCTTCACTGCATGAAGTTCGACGGGTAACTCATCGATCATGCCTGCTCATGCCCTTTCTATGCATGGTGCCAGAACACACACCCTAGATCGAAGCTTTCTTCACGCTGCCATCAGAATATGGAACAACCTGCCTGAGACAGTTGTTGGAAACATCAATGGTGACAGTATACGCGCTTTTAAGAGCCGTGTACATGTACACCTCATGACTGAGAGAGAAAGAGCGAGGTCACTTGCTTCTTCCTAACAAGCTGTGAGTTGAGTGGATGACAATACATGTACGTGACTGTTGGGTGGTAGGGTTAGAACCTGGCTTACCAGAGCACTTGTTAGTTATGTTCAGGCTGGAGTTGTTCCTTAAACTGCCAGAGAACAGTGCAGTAAGTCCTGGTGTTATTATCTCCTGGTAGGGTTAGTTTCTCAAGGGTTCACAGCCATGTCTGTCATCTTTCTTCTTCAACTGCATATGGCCACTTAAATCTGTTATGGATGTCGGCTCTTTCTGACACTATGTTCACCTTATAATTTATTATGTTATTTGTCTCATGATCTGTGAATTTGTAGTTTAACCCTCCTATGTACAGTGCAGTTGCCATAGAATTGTCAGACCTTTCAAAACCTTTCAAGTTTGCTGTACTGAAGGGTTTTGAAAGGTGAGAAAACTGTCTGACAAAAGGGACCTATGTAAGGTTTCGAAAGGTGTAACAACTCTCTGAACAAACTGGTGTTGAAATGTTTCAATACCTTTCAAAGGGTATTGAAAGGTGTGGTTGTTCAGTAGCAACAAATTCTGGAGGGTTTTAAAGGGTTCATAATTATTGATAGCCATTTTGGCCCGTAAGCAGATTTTGAAAGGTTTTGAAAGGTCAAACCATAGGAGGGTTAAGTTATGAGTGGCAGTGAACCATTTGATTGGCCCACTGGTGTTCCTTTTTTTAGGGATTGCTGTCTTTATCAGCTTATTAACCTTTGTAGTTAATATCCGAGGTGGCTTTTGTTCATTTTTGCACTTTATATAAAAAAATAATAAAATTAAAAAATTTTAAAATTTTAAAAATTGATATCGTCAATATGGCGATATTTCGATATTTTCAAAACCGTAACCAATTAGCTGATAAATTTTTGAATATCGTATTGTCACGATATTATTGTGATATCGTCCACCCCTAGTGCCTTGATCTAGTCGCTAGGATATGTGCGCTTTATAAGAATCGTGTGTTATTATTATTATTTCAAGGGGCTACTCAAAACTAAGGAGGGACTAGCACAATTTAGTTGATAGTGGTCCTGCTGGCTGTCATAAAAACAGTGTAAATGTACGTAGATATTTTTGTCATGGACATGACGCTACATACCTAGAAAGCTTTGGGAGATGAGTTGTGTTTGTACAATTTCATAAATTGTCCGTAAAATCTAAAGTGCACTCTGAACCTGTGGTGTGTGCAATTGGCATCTAGACATTCAAACAGCCAGAGGTCTACCTACATGTAACTTGTAAGATACTGTTTGATCAAGTGTGTGTTATTCCTTGCAATGCTCTCTGGAAGTACGTAAAATAGAGTGCAGTAATAACACTGATAATTTACACAATCATGTACATGTATGTGCCCTTGAGTCTACATGTATGTGCTGTGAATGCACAATATACATGTATGTAGTGTACAAGTAAGCTGTTAAACACTATTCCCAGGGATTTCTTGTTATACATGTATGCACACACTATCAATGTACAGATGTATTAACCCTCCTACATGTACTACTACAAGGGTCAGAATCAGTCAAAATGTTTTAATATACTTGCCAAGGTATATCTGGTGTGCTTAAAAGTCAAACACTGTCAAACCTTACGTGTATTAAGTACATTTACAGGTCAAAATGAGTCGACCATTTTTTTTTAATGGTAAAAGCATTGTCTGGTATTGTTCAGGGTGGTCAAAATGACAGTAAAAACCAGTCCAAAATGTCCCTGTGTGCACATTTGGGTCAACAGTCAAAACAGGCAGTTGACTGGTTTTGACCTCTATAGCTACTTCCCACTAAAGTGCACCGAGATTAGGAGTGTTAACCCTTGTATAATTTGATCCCTCAAAATCATATTGTTTGTCTCAAGTCGTGCAATGTGTACGTGTCGTCCAGCCTCCATCACCTAATGACTCTAAAATTAAATAAACATTAACAAACAAAAACATATTTCAACAAATTATGTGTACAGTGTGTTGATTCATCAAAATAAACAAGTCACAAAAACTATGTGCATACATGTCTGCAACTCTAAATCTTCACATTAACAATAAACATCAATGGTAAAAAAAACTAGCACAACACTTGTAAAAAAAATCTGTGGGTATGTAAATAAGTTTTCTGGAAACCATGGGCATTGTATCTGAAACCAGTGACCCTGACCATTCATGGTACAGGGAATGATTTCATTCAAAACTGTTGCACAACCAAAAATGTAGACCTGTACATGCATGTATTTGTGCAAGTGTGCAATAAATATTCACTTTTGGATATCAATTCTTGAATTTGGATTAGCAAATTGTGAATTTTGTGTAGCATTTTGGTATGGGAAACAAGCGAAATCATTCACTGTTGCTATAATATTTGTGTACTATACATGTACATGTACATGTACATACTTTGTATGTAAACTAATACATGTGAGGTGTTGCATCATAATTGTACCGATACATATATGTACTGAAAATATTGGACCTGGAGTAAGCAGTCACCAGGCCCGATGATTTAAATTGAATACAATGAAATTGAATGTTGTACTAATGTAGATGTGCGTGCGTGTACATGATGTGCGTGCGTGTACATGATGTGCGTGCGTGTACATGATGTGCGTGCGTGTACATGATGTGCGTGCGTGTACATGATGTGCGTGCGTGTACATGATGTGAGTGCGTGTACATGATGTGTGTACATGATGTGTGTACATGATGTGCGTACATGATGTGCGTACATGATGTGCGTACGCGTACATGATGTGCGTCGCAGCGATGATGTGCGTGCGTACGCGCATGATGGGTATGCACGCGTACATGATGTGCGTACACGTACATGATGTGGGTACGCGTACATGATGTGGGTACGCGTACATGATGTGGGTACGCGTACATGATGTGGGTACGCGTACATGATGTGGGTACGCGTACATGATGTGGGTACGCGTACATGATGTGGGTACGCGTACATGATGTGGATGGGCACGCAGACATGATGTGGGTACGCCGATGATGATGGCACGCTGCATGATGTGGGTACGCGGTGTGCACTGCATGATGTGGCACGCCCATGATGCGCGTGCGGCGTACATGATGTGGGTACGCGTACATGATGTGGGTACGCGTACATGATGTGCGTACGCGTACATGATGTGCGTACGCGTACATGATGTGCGTACGCGTACATGATGTGCGTACGCGTACATGATGTGCGTACGCGTACATGATGTGCGTACGCGTACATGATGTGCGTACGCGTACATGATGTGCGTACATGTACATGATGTGCGTACATGATGTTCGTAAATGTACATGATGTTCGTAAATGTACATGATGTTCGTAAATGTACATGATGTTCGTAAATGTACATGATGTTCGTAAATGTACATGATGTTCGTAAATGTACATGATGTTCGTAAATGTACATGATGTTCGTAAATGTACATGATGTGCGTAAATGTACATGATGTGCGTACATGATGTGCGTACATGATGTGCGTACATGATGTGCGTACATGATGTGCGTACATGATGTGCGTACATGATGTGCGTACATGATGTGCGTACATGATGTGCGTACATGATGTGCGTACATGATGTGCGTACATGTATGTTTGTGTAGTTGACTAATGACATTCAGATATTTTGAATGGATCAGACCCATTATTGACATATGAATTCACATCTTAAGTACAAACATGTATGTGTATACATAATTATGCATAACTGCCACTTGTGTTTTCTGGCAGTTTGTAGTGGCATAACAAGTCAAAGTACAAGTACAAGTATTACCATATAATACATATGTACATGTAGGCCAAATACTTCATACACGGATCTCAAACTTCACAGAGGCAACAGAGGCCTTAACAGTGAACATTTGTCTGGATCTTGCTCAGTAAATACATGTAGCACCATTCCGCTGTATTAACCCTAACTCCCTAGGTCCATTTGCTTACACATAACCTGAATCTCCAAAATCCTTCAGTAGTAAAGCAAGCACATGACATGTATGCACATGTGTTTCTAATCTGTGATACATGTACATGGCCAGGGACCCTCCCTGCATGCATGGAGCAATAAACAGTGTCCACTAACCCAAGCACTGACCTTGCAATCACTGCAACAAACATGGATTGTACATGTACATGTACCATGGAAAGGCAAGTATGCCTGAAAACCTCAATCCTCCAAAATCCTTCACTTTAGCAAAGAGCATGTAACCTCAATCCTTCAAAATCCTTCACTTTGGCAAAGAGGATTTTGGAGGATTTGGGAAGGTTAGGGTTAATTGTAGGATTACAATATGAACAAAAAAACAAAAAAACATTGTAAAATAGTAGAGTAAAATTGTTCATCAGCAATTCTTTCTATGCTGAGCCTTTCTGAACATTGTTAAGCATGTTTTATCACTGCCATTGTCTGGTCTAGTGATGCCTGATGTCTTGTGGTTGAATCGGAAGCCAGCTTCCATTTAACAGGCATTAGATTTTAGTACCCTAGACTGTGATGATCAATGAGGCCTATTTATAACCTTGACCAACTGGTGTGATGCCTGGATGGATTTCACCAGGTCACAACCGTCAACACATACATGTACATCAGAGAAAACAGCAAAAACAGGAAAGGATAATGTATCAAAGTGTTTTCAAATTTAAACCAAACTTACTTTCAATTTTAAGCTTACTGTAAAAACTGAATGAAATATTCAGGGTCACTGCAGGGTCAAAGGTCAAGTAAAAGGAATGAGGAAATATTTTTTTAAATGGGGGCACAAAAAAGGTATGGCAGATTTACAGTAACTGCAATCAACTCCCCATTTTTATATTTTGCCCTCCCAGTTTCATCAATTCTGGCTAAAACACTGGATCAAACGGAAGGCACAAAGTCCCCTATTTGATCTTGTCCCCGATCCACCAATGATGTCAGTATTCATTTGAATGGAATATAAGAATCCAGACCCAGAAAGGCTTACATTAGATACAACAGCTACATGCATCATGCACTGACTGCCAGCATTTGAGCATATAAAGTAAGTGTAACAGGTTCATTTGACCCTATACCTCATCGCTCTCTGAGAGGTCCACGTTGCCATTGTGGTCATCATCTATCTGTCGGTGGATGGACTTGATGGCTTCAAGGCCTTGCATATCCTTTTCTGTGTCCCGCTGACATGCAGAGTCACCTGGCGCACACTCTGTAGGAAGAACATAGGATAATGCGGTTATAATTTGTGGAAAAGATTGATTTTCATTCATCATGATACTCGGACTTGAGTCAGGGACATGGATGCTAAACAATCTTTTAACCCTAACCCCCTAGGCATTTCCACTAGCATGCTACCTCAACCATGGAGGAAGAAAACAGAATTCTTCCTCCATGCCTCAACTTAACAAACTCCAACACCATGTAGTAACCCACCATAGTCTGCAGTACTCAACCCATCAAACTCAAATAGTACACTTACATGTATAGGAACAGTACTCAACACATCATACTCCAACAGGCTCTATGCTGTTGGATTTTGATTGAGTGGGGACACATGGTTCAAAATAAAGTTTGAACATTCAAGTCACACAGTACTCAAGCATCATAATCCAACAGTTGTTTTCAGGCTAAAAAAACTTAACTATACAAAAACTAAAACACCCTATGGAATAAATGGTAGGTTCTAGTTGTATGATGTTAGATACAATGTCAAGCATACCTAAGTACAATACTTGCCTTTATCAGTTGTTTATTACAGCAGGTTGTCCATAATTAGAGCATAGAGCAATAAAGTGTACCAAACAAAGCACTTAAAACTACATACACACCCCCTCCCCACCTAAACAAGATTTTTATATGTTATTTATTACAAGAGGTCACAGTGTAGCCAGTGAACCAAGCAATGCACTCCTAACATACACACACTTTCCCCACTCAGTCAACGTCCAACAATGTTGCATGCTAGTAGAACCACCTTCCACACTCAATCAAAATCCAACAACATTACTGTATGCCATTGGTACTCAACCAATCATAGTCCAACAGCTGAGCTATGGAGTGTCGTGGCCGAGCGGTCTAGCTTACCGGACTCAAGTTCTGGTGTTAGCAGCAGAATGTGGGTTCGAATCCCGGCCGTGACACTTGTGTCCTTGAGCAAGACACTTAACCAGAATTGCTTCTCTCCACCCAGGGGTTAAATGGGTACCTGTGAGGGCAGAGTTGGTTGATTAGCCCTATATGCGCTGTAATGGCAGCAATTGAGCTGTATACTCCCAGGGAGCTGAGATGGTTTCAGGAATGATTTTATGAGCCTTATGAGCAGGGGTAATAATATAATGCGCCTTGAGCACCACTCAGTTGGTGGATACGTGTGCTATATAAGTCCACACATTATTATTATTATTATAAGTTCACAGTACTCAACCAAACAAAATCCAACAAAACCTTCTGTTGGATTCTGATGGGTTAGGGTTAAATATAAACCATTGTTAAACTCTGCAAAGATTAGTTAATCACTTAACCCTAACCCCCTAGGCTCATTTTCTAGAAACCTTCCAAAATCCTCCAAAATCAACCGGTGTTCTATTTTGTGTGGTGCCCACTGCCTAAATCCTACAAAATCAACCGGTGTTCTATTTTGTGTGGTGCCCACTGCCTAAATCCTACAAAATCAACCGGTTTTCTATTTTGTGTGGTGCCCACTGCCTAAATCCTACAAAATCAACCGGTGTTCTATTTTGTGTGGTGCCCACTGCCTAAATCCTACAAAATCAACTGGTGCATTTTGCTGCGTGTGGCAGTCAAGGGTGTAAATCAGTGGTGGTACAAGTACATGTACCATGCAAATTCCATCAAAAGTTGCTGGGAGGGTAGTACTGTAGGTTTTCTTGGTTGCTGGGAATTTAGTTGCTAGGAAGGTTTTGTTTGGCTTTGAATATTTGAAACAAAATATCATCACTGCCAGTTCTTTTTTATGTTTTCCTTTTGTTTACATTTTTTTCTGGGTTTTCTGCTATTGAACTCAAATTTACCTTTGAAATAATCCATTGGGCCATACATGTACAATGTATCATCCCAGACTGCACTATGAAAGTAGAGTGAAACCCGAGACATACCCTTCAGACCAGGGACCCAAAGTGGTTTGCCCAATTCCCCAGCACTTAGCTGGTTTGACCTCAATTTCCATCAGTATTGCTACAAAGTTCACAGCAGTTAGTGGTTGCATTTTGCATCAAAGTGCACCAGACTTATCCACCTGATGCACTGTGCTGCGTCTGGCAGGGTTAGGGCTAAGCTAAGTGGAAGTAACCAGAGACTTTCTGACCTTAGAACTGTTAAAACAAAAGGTGCCAGTATATGGTGAAATCAACCAAGAAAATTTGTCTAATCTGCCATTAAAAAACAAATGTAAACTTACCTCAAAATAAATGGAAGAAGCTATTTAATTTTGATCTTTGACAGATGTCCCTTTGTTTATGTTGGAGCTGCACTGGCATACAGTACCACATGTAACACATGTCCTTGAAACTTACATTGTTATTATTATGATTGTACCCTAAGCTAAGTGGAAGTAACCAGAGACTTTCTGACCTTAGAACTGTTAAAACAAAAGGTGTCAGTATATGGTGAAATCAACCAAGAAAATTTGTCTAACCTGCCATTGAAGTCCTCCAAAATCAACCAAGAAAAATTTCCTGACCTGCCAAACTCCTCCAAAATCAGCCAAGAAAAATTTTCTAACCTGCCAAAGTCAACCAAAATCAACCAAGAAAAATTTTCTAACCTGCCAAAGTCAACCAAAATCAACCAAAACCTCCAGTTGATTTTGGTTGAATTTGGAAGGTTAGGGTTAATGTGAAGAAATTCCTTTGTAAATATTTCTTAATAATTTATAGTTTTACAACAATATCAAAGTTACCCTACACATTATAATCCAATATAATAATTTTGGCAAAAATGTCACTTTTAAAGGAATCATGTTTTCAGAATCAACCTTTGTGACTCGGACTCAGACTCAATCTTAACTATTTGAGACTCGGACTCAACACAAGGACACAGACATGAGGTTTGAGGACACATACAATTCTGGTACATAATTTCACAATCATTGCAGTGGGAATTTAGAATCCTGCACAACCTTCAAACATAACACTCAGTTGACAGTCAGTAGTCAGACAGGCATTGCAATAATAATCAAGTCTTAAATCTCACATTATCATCATTTATTCAATTATATTCGGTTCAAGAGGATCCATATTGTAAATAAAAGATTGAATAAATGACAAGTAAAGTCTCATTTTATCAGAAAAGACATGTTCGCATAACCCACTAATCATATGTATACAAATTACATTATTACAATACCTTGATAATGATTTATTATTACATTACAAAGATATAAACATTTTTGCAGGGAAGTGAAGTATGCACATGTATGTATGGTATGGGTCATTCCACAAGGTTGGGGCAAGCTTTGTGAAATAGGTGTCCCTTGTTACGGAGGCAAATGTACCATTTATTAGTTAACATTTCTTATGACTCCTAATTAACATTATTGTAACTTCCTATTCATGACACAGAGATTGATTTCATTCTAATTTGAAGAACAACTGAGAATGTGCACTCAAACATGTAATAATAATCTACCTACGCAACAAGGACACTACATGTATGTCACAAAGCTTGCCCCAACCTGGTGGAATGACCCATATGTACCTGTTCATGTACAAGTAATGTTCAAGTGTGATCGATGAAAATACAGCATAAAATTAACATACAATTCATAAAATTATCAAACAGTTGGATTCAATCAAAACTGACTCTTTTACAGTCTCTGTTGTTGGCTTGGAATTTTCCGTTTAATTTGCGAAATGTGTGCATGTTTTGACACAGACCGTGTACTTGGTAAACGATATTGTTATCACCAATAAATAGCATATAATGTAGACGGATTGTCAGTACATGTATTTAGTATGGAAAATAATCAAAAATATGGCAATATGGATTTAGAAAAAATAGTATACAAAATCCGGCCAAGGGGCACAACTTTAAAAAAAGATTTCTCAAAAACCGCAAGGTAGCCCAAAACAATTCTTTGATATTTAGTTCAAAACACATCAATAATCATTTTAAAAGTATCTACAACTGTGGCAGAGTGTGGCGAATAAAGTATTGTCACTTTTTACCCGGTCGCCCATAAAAATCAGTTGAATTTTGGGCGAATATTGATTAAAATCTTCAAAAATTCCAAAAATTTGTGTACTTCTGACCTGAAATTAGGTTAAATTTAATATATTATGACCAATAGATGCCTCAAGGATAAGTAGAAACTATCAAAAGATATACAGCTTGTTTTGAAAATTTTAATTTTAACTTTTTAAATCTATTGTAAATAATTTCAAAATATTTAGAATAATTTGACTTTATTTCCTGACGTCTTGTTTTTCTGATCTTTAACCCTCCTACTGTTTGACCATTTGAAACCATTCAAAATTTCCACTTACCAAAATGCCCATTGGTTTTGTACACACATGGTGATACCATTTGAACAGTGTTGGTAGCAAGCTACCATTCAAATCCATTCAAATGCATAGAGGGTCCATTGATTCACCACTTGTATTAGCTGACCTACATTGTACATGTACCATTCAAAACCATTTGAGGGAATCAATACTGTAGTTATTTCACCATTCAAAACCACAAAAGCAAATGGTTTCAAATGGTGGATCAACTTGTATGAAAAAGGTACCAGAAGTAGGAGGGTTAAAATACAATAAAAATAATTCCTGAAGAGCTAGAGAGGTGATCTGAAGAGCAAAATGACCCCCAGAGGTTTTTAAAAGCATTTTAAGATGGTCAAATTTTGGCTCAATGTCCCCCTAATGCCCCACTGTGTAGTGGTTGCAAAAAAAGTTCCCCAAAAACCCTTAAAATGTGGCGGTCGGATACAACATTCTTTCCGGGTGACTTCTTTGGTGATACATGTAAGTTGACAAGCTTTTTACGTATTATGACAACATTACGGAGAATTCTTCCTCGAAATTCATAAGATCATAAACAGAATACTTAATTATATCTAACCAATTTCAAAGAAAAATTCTCCGTAATATTGTCATAAATACGTAAAAAACTTGCAACTTATCACTAAAAAAATTTTTTTTTTAAATAAAATAAAATCGCTCACCCTGTTGACTTTTCACATATATCCTCGTACACAAGGGTACTAATTTTTTCCAAGGTACATGTATAAGGTTGTTTTTCAAGTCACTGCGCATGCTCACGATAATTCCGATTTAAAGGTTTATTGTAAAGTCTGTACTGTACTAGTCCGAATGATTCTTACATTCAGTCTCCTATTTTTATAATAATTATGTAATTTGTCACTGTGAACATCAGAACATGGCTCCTACCCCACACGCTAAATAACATGAGCAAATTATCTAACCTCTAAACCTATGATTTCTCCCTTCCAGAAAATCCCTCCGCTTTCAACTTTACATACAATCATCTTCAATTATTGGCCATTACTATAACTCTTCACTTACTTTCAAAACAAATTTTTATCAGGTACTTTTTTGCTCGCCAAATGTCAGCGTCTTCAACATGGTTTCGTACACGTCTCTCTGAGTTCACGTAGTCTCATGATTTCTCACCACCAGTGCACAAAATACATGCAATGACATTGGCGCTCATGCGTTCACGCGCTTTTTATAATAAACTTTACACAATAATATCTGAGCGCGTGGGTCATGTGAATTACATATTCACTGTACATGTAAATATCACTGCATAAATGCTATATGTACATGTATTATGATGTCACTCATGAGAACTCGGCAACCGATTTAAAAATGGTGTTGTCGCTGAAGGTGTGTACGAAAACAAAGACGCTGACATTTGGCGAACAAAAAAGTACCAGATACATGTAATTTTTTTTTTTTTTAATTAAGTGAAGTGTTATAGTAATGGCCTATAATTGAAGATGATTGTATGTAAAGTTGAAAGCAGAGGAATTTTTTGTAAGGGAGAAATCATAGGTTTAAGAGTTAGAGAATTTGCTCAACATGTTATTTAGCGTGTGGGAAAGGAGCCATGTTCTGACGCTCACAGCGACAAATTACATAATTATTCTAAAAATAGCAGACTGTGAATGGAAGAAGCATTCGGACTAGTAGTAGTACTGTACTAGAGTCAAGTCAATAACGTTAGTCAAATAATAATAGGCCTACATGCTTTATTGTTGTTCTGTATGACCCTGTTGCATTGTCTCATACTTGTCCTAGGTCCCATCTCATAGTCTCTTGGTAAGAAGTTTCACTTGGTAGGTACACTTGGTAGGTACTCTTGGTACTGTTACACTAGGACTCTAGGTGGTCTGGAATGTGTAGGTTTGACTTTAGATTTTAGGTTAGTTATCATAAGTAGCGACTGCCGACTTTATAATGAGACGTATTTCAACTGAGAGGTGGCAGTTTTATCTATATCATGATTAGTTATTAGCGAAAGAATGTCGTATCCGACCGCCACTTTTTAAGGGTTTTTGGAGAATTATTTTGCAACCACTAACCAGTTAAAAATGATTAATCGATTTTTGGGGATACAGAAAGCGAAAACTATCTTTAAAATCCACTTTTATGATGGTTTTCGGACTTTATTTCCCTTCTAAAAAAAATCCTCCCCTTCAGAAAATAGAATTATAGTATTATAGTTGCCACTGCGCATGTACAATGACCGTGTTGGTCACTAATGGGTGAGTTGACAAGATCAAACTGACATGACTGAGGAAGTCAACATATACCAAAAATGCCTGATTTTTCATGAAATAAATATCCTGGAATAATTTGAAGTATCCTCAATTTACCATAAATGACGCACGTAAGGTTATATAATCAACTGGACGGTAACTTACAAATGAAATTAGTAGTTTGGTGTTTCAGTTTGTTTCAGTGAAGGATTCTCTTGTAAAATGCGGAATTTCAATGCATGATCATATGCGTGGACGTCTTGAGCGCCGTTTTTTGAGAATTTTTTTTTGAGAATTGTAGTCATCAGAAAATTGATGTTGGTATAATGACTCACCCCAAACTGTTATTTATGGGGGCACAGAAAATGTACCCAAGAAGAAAAACAGTTGAATCATGCTTCATCTTATTCCAGATGGTTGTAAAATTGTTTTTAATCTTGAAAATAAAAATATTGTTTTCGATTTTTAAAATAAAAATGGTATAATTTGGAGAAGCTCTCAAAACTTTTAAATCAATATTCTTGAAAGACCAATAAAATGGAGGGTGGTTAAAATTTTTGCAAAAAGAACTTTAAAACTTTGAAATGTGTAAAAATGCTGTTAACATTTTGTCAAATAAAAGATTTCTTTTCATAACCATGACATTAATGTTTCATTTTCTCAATAATTTTCCACTACTACCGTCGAAATAAACACCAACAAATTAAGTAGTCTTCGTTCGCTTCTTCCATAAGGAATGTGTCCATTTTGAGGATCAGTATTTCTGTAAAAAATCATTGCAAATGCAAAGCATTCATATATTTTGGTTTCCAGTTTATTCCACAGACAACAGCTTGTTGACGGCATAGAACAATAAAATCACAGATGTTCGTGAAAAAAAAATTGAGGTCATGTAAATCTCTTACTATTTGTATCTAGTAAAATCAGTGGTTAAACAACTTTTTCCACTTTCACAAGCACTAACTTTCCAGTAAATCATACAATTTCACTATAATTTTTATTTCTGTAACATTCTAACAAGCACGACTTAGATAAGTTTATGCAAACAGTAATACGCCATAATTTTGTAAGTTTTCCGAGAAATGCTAAGCCAAAAGTAGGTGCTTCATTTCACGAGTGCAGCGAATTACGTACATGGACGATATATGTCCATCATCATCCATATGTTCTCCACCTTACTGAGTAGGTAAGATTTAATATTGGTTATATTGAATGAGAAAAAGTGGCGGTCGGATACGACATTCTACCCATTATATTACCCAACATTAAAGTTTACAAAGTTAACACAATAACACATAATTATATAGCTACAAAGTTGGAGAAGTTGGAGAAGTAGTACACTCGTACTCATACACTTAGTTACCTGTTAACTTCACTCGAGAACGTATTCCTTGATTTGGTTCCGAAGTTGACGTTTGGTATGTTTGGTCACTTGCTCTTGCAATCACACACAACCAAAGGCACACCCATAGCCATACACCGCAAGGAAATGGTTTCGTAAAGACAATGAAATTGAAAGCCATAATGTCACAAATGAACGTTTAACACTAAACTAAATATACATTATATTTTGCAATACATTCCTTGAATTTAACTAAATTTACAGTAAAATCCGGACATCCTCAACAACCTGCGCAAGCGGCATGCACGAAATCGAAGTATACATGTTTCGACATTATGTGCTATATTTAGCTCGATACTTGTGCGCTTCGATTCCCCTTACTTGACGCCCAAAACCGCCCAAAAGAAGCGCAAATTTCTTGCTGTTTAATTTACTATTAACACTCCCTACGTGCATCAATTATATAGCTATTTTATTATAACAATATGGTTGTTTTGTGCAGAAGTATTAGTATAATCTATTTGAATCAAACATTTTACAGACAATAGAATATTCTATGATTAATTTCATTAAATTTGTATACAACATGAAGATATCTTCAATTTCTCATAAGAGGTAGTACCGATAACATATTAAACCTATATCCACACTGTCTGGAAATTTGGCAAAAGTTGATTGGCCACATGTTAAATGAAAGTAAAAAATACAATTCAAATAATTATAGTAGACCAAAATCACTTTCTTTTCATTAGACACAATGGAAATATGATTGATTAAACTGTAAAATGAAAAATACTGTTTTATTTTTTTTGTTTAAACATCTGTCATGTTATTTTATTGAGTGAATAAATGAGAGTGAAAGAGGATAAACATTTTAAAGATGGCGGCGTCCACCAGACCGGGTAAGTTGTCTGGTGATCAAGACAGTTCTTGTCTCATATAATAATTAATATTATCAATCTTTTCATTCAGTCAGTTTGATCATGATTTGGTCCTTGCTTAGTTTATGGACGATTGCCATGTAGGTGTGGTTGTATGTTTCAAGTGACCCTGTATTTTTAGAGTTGTTGAACTTGATGTCGGGTAATGTGCATGACGTCAAGACAATGACAATGACAATGTCACAGTGACGTGGCGCTGTCATGGCTGTCGCCGATGGTGCCATAACGCCGTTATACCATAACATAAATATTTAAAATAGTCTAGCAAGTAGCATGTCTAAAGTGGTCTTACGGAAAGAATGTCGCATCCGACTGCCACTTTTTAAGGGTTTTTGGGGAATTTTTTGGCAACCACTGTTAGGCCAAGAGAATGAAAGTCATAGATTTGCGTCCAGGAAATTTCGAAAACACATGAGGCTTTTTTCATTATTCATTATTCATTATTTCCATTGATCATTAATAACAGCGCAATCACAAGATGTTTCTTCTAATCTGTGTACATACGTGCATCATTATACGTGCGGGCCGCACACACAGGCATAAGATACAAAGGCTCAACAGTGAATGTGTTGTAAAGGCGGTAGGTGCAGATCGGACGGAGTTTGCCATAGTACCATACAGTTTTAGCGCGATGCAACCTTTTTTGTAAACGACGTACGCGGGACTAAGACTGTAACTGAGAACATGTGCTAATGATTTATAGCTCACATATACTGATTACTGGTGCCCGGTGGAAATCTGGTAAAAACTTCGTTTTACTGATGTGGATGATTTGGAACTAAATTTATTTGGTGGAAATACCTTTTTTGTGCAAATAATGATTTTTTTGGCAAATAATGAAAAATTTAGGCGGGAGCTTTCGGACATGCGGGCGGAGGACGCAAATCTATGACTTATCATTCTCTTGGCCTTATTGTTAACCAGTTAAAAATTATTCTATCGATTTTTGGTGGTACAGAAAGCGAAAACTAGCTTTAAAATCCACTTTTATGATGGTTTTCGGAATTTATTTCCCATCTAAAAAAAATCATCCCCTTCAGAAAATAGAAGGATAGTTTCCACTGCGCATGTACAATGACCGTGTTCGTGTTGGTCACTAACGGGGGAGTTGACAAGATCAGACTGAGGAAGTCATTGTATACCAAAATGTCCAATTTTTCATGAAATAAATATCCTGGAATAATTTGAAGTATATGTCCATCATCATCCATATGTTCTCCACCTTACTGGGTAGGTAAGATTATATTATTGGTTATATTGAATGAGAAAAAGTGGCGGTTGGATACAACATTCTACCCGGTCTGACCATGGAGGAACTTGGTCTAACCATTGTATTTAGAAGTTAAGGCACATTTATGGTCTTGATAAGCAATATTTCTACACCAAGTTGCTAAGGAATCAAGATTTTTACTAGCATTGGTTGATCAATGTCACTTACAAACTAACGTTACATGACGTATTATTTATTAAAAATCAAATGAAACAAACCTTATTGGAATTACCGCGAGCATGCGCATTGACTTGAAAAACTACCTAAATGCAAACATGAACAGAAAATAATAATAGAAACACAAAGGTTTTGACAATACAATTCACCACCCATGCTAAATTACACAAAGTTATACATGAGACAACAAAAGACACATACAGACGAATATAGACAATGACGACAGACATGAACATGTGTGTAGCTTAAATTATCATAATATATCAAATTTACAATATAATGTAATGTTCACTTGAAGATCTACTGGACACACTGAATAATAAGGTTAATTTTTTTGTAAGTACCCAAGTACCTGCTTAACAAGATAGATTTGTAGCTATGTTTAAAAAATAAATAATTTCTTGGAACTTTGCCCCCTCAAATCTCACCTCATAGGTAACCCTGATCGTGGGTGGAATGATCCACCAATGTTTGTGTATAACTCAGATGGCAAGGTACAGCCCTCATCAAGGAAGAATCCACTCACACAAAGGGTAGGGGTGCATCAGAGCTATGTGGGTAAAACTCCTCCAACAACAGGTAAGTTAGAAGTGTTATAACAGTTCTTGTTTTTTAACCCTAACCTTCCCAAATCCTCCAGTATCCTATTTGCATAACTGAAGGATTTTGGAGGATTGAGGTGATCGGGCTATATTTGACATTTGATAAAAATGGAGGATTGAGGTTACATTGTACAATGTTGGTCTGTCCAAAAATGATTCTGGAGGATTGAGGTTATTGGGCCTACTTGCCTTTTAGTACATGCACATCCAGGTTTATTGTACATGTAGGTATTGCAAGGTCAGTGCTTGGGTCAGTGGACACTGTTTATTTCTCCATGCATGCAGGGAGGGTCCCTGGCCCTGGGCCATGTACATGTATCACAGATTAGAAACACATGTGTGCATACATGTAGTCTGTATACCAATGGTAGTGGTCATTGTGCTTGCTTTACTACTGAAGGCTTTTGGAGGATTGAGATTGTGTGTAGGCAAGTGGGCCTAGGGAGTTAGGGTTAATACAAGAAAGAATAGCACATTGCCATTAATTAGTATTTTAACTATTAACCCTAACTCCCTAGGCCCATTTGCTTACACATAACCTGAATCCTTCAGTAGTAAAGCAAGCACATGACATATATGTACACATGTTTCTAATCTGTAATACATGTACATGTACATGGCCAGGGACCCTCCCTGCATGCATGGAGCAATAAACAGTGTCCACTGACCCAAGCACTGACCTTGGAATCACTACAACAAACATGGATGTACATGTACCATGGAAAGGCAAGTATGCCTAATAACCTCAATCCTCCAAAATCCTTCACTTTAGCAAAGAGGATTTTGGAGGATTTTGGAAGGTTAGGTTAATATTTGTATCTTCCCCACCCTTAATAAGGTTTCTGTTAGAGATATGTTTTATCATATTTCATCATGCATTTAACATTTCAGTTCATTTCAGGAATACAGTAAAGAAGAAGCAAGATTTTCCCTTCAAATCCATTGATTTAGACTTTACTGCAAAAATAAGAAAAAAATCAACAATTTCTCTATTTAAATTTTGCACAACAGGTATAAATCCTGGCCTTCCACAGATTGGTATGCCAACTGCACTGCTTAGTAACTCCGCCCCTCCTCTGCAACCATTCACCAGTCCACAGACTGTACACAGTGTGACCTTGCCAGCAAGGTCAAGTGAGGTCAAAGTTGAAGACGATCCGTCCCAGGAATTGCCAAATGATATCTGTGACACTTCTGTTGCAAAACTGAGAAGTGTCCTTGAAAGTTGCGAGGAGAAATTAAAGGTGCTTAATTTTTTTGTCAACTACAGGGATTTTTTTTACAGGCAAAATCAAATCAATTGTTTATCACCTGATGCAAGAATTTTGTCAATCTATACAGGTATTTTGAAATTCATGGGATCCATAGTCTTACGTTATTTCATTAATAATATGACCTTCTTCTTCTTCTTCTTCTTCGGCGAATATCCAGAGCAAAAATCATAGTTGCAGAGTTCACAGAACCTTAAAACTTCACACAACCTTAAAACTTCACACATAGTTGGACCTTAACATGTAGTTGTATCTTAAGTTGTGACATCATAGTGAGGTCATCAGATATCGAATTACACTCAATCAAAGTTTAATATTTCAAAAAATTATATCTCATGAACCACATAAGATATTTTCACAATATTTACACCATGTTATAGATCTTGAATTATGTGATTTTTCATACACAGACGTGACCCCAATCTGACCTTACTTCCTGTCCAAACCGGAAGTCAGTTTAATATTTAAAAAAAATCATATCTCAACAACCACAAGAGGTAAATTGACATTTTGTGCACCATTGTATAGATTGTTAATTGTCGAAAAAAAATTACACAAAGGTGACCCCAATTTGACCTTACTTCCTGTCCAAACCGGAAGTCAAAGTTTAATATTAAAAAAAATCATATCTCAACAACTACAACAGGTAAATTGACATTTTTTGCACCATTGTATAGATTGTTAATTGTCGAAAAAAAATTACACAAATGTGACCCCAATTTGACCTTACTTCCTGTCCAAACCGGAAGTCAAAGTTTATTATTTTAAACAAATCATATCTCAACAACCACAAGGGGTAAATTCACAATCTTTCCACCATTGTTTAGATTGTTAATTGTCAATAAATATTTACACAAAGGTGACCCCAATTTGACCTTTACTTCCTGTCCAAACCGGAAGTCAATGTTTAATATTAAAAAAATATTTAAAAAATCGTACATTATTAGCGAGGACGACGGTTTCGTCAAAATCACAATTCGTATCTGGAACTACACGAAAACGGGTTGTAAAAACTCGCCAAAGAAATAAATGCCTTCTCTCAAAGAATTTCGGTACCAAAATTGACCCTTATGTAGCAGAACAGTTGTTTTTCACATTTTAACTGTTTTTTCAAGAATAAATAATGTGATCAAGTTCAAATCATTGAAATGGACTTCAAACAAATCATCCTTGGTAACCACATCACATTTTACAGGGTACTTTTTAATATGAAAAAAAATAATAATGCAAAGTTTCTTTAAAAAACATTCTGACGTCATCATCACTGCCCTGACAAAACTCGAACACCTATGTGTTTGTAATATCACAAACACTTCCATCTAGTTTAATTTTTTTTTTTTTGCCAACCAGTGAAATATGTGATACATGTATATGCGGTTATTGGAACCAGATCAAATTTCCCATACACAAGTTATGGTGGCTAAGAGAGGCTGCACAAACTGGGCAAACGTTCATATCCCTATGTGAGAAAGTCATTTAAAACACAGCACGGCAGAATTCCAATTGATCCAGCAATTTTGGCTGCAATTGGACATCATTTCATAGAAAAAAAATTAAAAATTAAAATGCTGATGTGCAGGTCTAAGGTGACCAGAAACTGTTGGTTTTTTTTGGCCTCAACCACTGATTTCACTTTTCACTACTGATGAAAAAGAACTGGTTGGTCTTTTTGGCAAGTAAACCATAATTTGTAAATTGGAAATATTTTTCAATTCCAGGTGTGATATTTAATTTTTGATGGGGGCAAGGTAAAATTTTTCCTTGATGGAGGAGCCCTTCTATTAGAAAATCCAAATGTCAACAGGGACAATGGGGCATCAATGCCAGGGCAATGGAGGCATTGATCTCTGTGATGCTCAAGGCCTGCATTTCTGAAACCTTTTAGAATCATTGCCGAGTTAGTTCATTGTAAGTTGTAATAAAATTTGTGTTCACCATGTCAACCAGTATTCTCCAATCAGAAAGGTCTGCCACAACATAACAACATTTTATTCAGTGGGTAAAAATGCCTTGAAGCTTCTTTTAAAAGTCTACACTGATTTTTTTATTTGGGGTGCCATGGCCGAGCTGACTTGTGTTCTGATGGCTGAGTCGTCAGAATGTGGGTTCGAATCCTGGCCGCGACCATGTTACTTGTGTCCTTGAGCAAGACACTTCACTTTACAGTGCTCCTTTTCACCCAGGAGTATAAATGGGTACCTGTGAGGGTAGAGGTTGACAAAAGCTTCTGATGCGCTACGGTAGCTCGGGGCTGTATACTCCCCAGGGAGCTGAGAAAGTTTAAGGATTGATATTGGCCCAATGACCAGGGATAATAATGTAAATGCGCCTTGTATCCTTTGGCGCTCTATAAATCCATTTACTATTATTATTATTATTATTTGTAATGTCGGCTTTCAAAAGGTTCGTGTGGCAGAAGACATCAAGAAAAGAATAGACATACTAAGTGTGTCTTGGAAGACGGACAAACTTTGTAAGGCAGTACAGCAGCGAATGGCAAGTTTATCTACAGGTCAGTTACAAGAAAAATGCACATTTAATAGACACAATGTACTATGTATGTACATTGTACATTTATAGAGATGCATGAGTATGCTTTTGTTTAATTAAAACCCTCCTGTTGTAGCTGTTCTTTTGTGGCAAGTATCTATAGTGGTCAAAATCAGTCAACTGACTGTTTTTGACTGTTGAACCAACTGTGCACACAGGGGCTGGTTTGGACTGTCATTTTTGTTTTTATTATATATAAACATAAGGTTTATTTAGCCCTAAACATATCTCACGATATGCAAAAACGTTAATTCTATCACCGTGGACAAATGGATTAAAACTATTCCAAGAAGTGCGTAGAATTGAGAGTGACGACTGATTATAAAGATTCAGACTTTGTCAAACTCGGCACGAAAGGAAGAAAAATTATACAAAAAATATAGTGGGTTGTGGATACGAATATTTAATGTTAGATGTGTTGTATGATTTATTATTATAAGTTGTAAAATCTGATGAAAAAGGGTAAAAAGGGGTGTGTGTTTAATTAATAAGGTTTAATAAGGTTTAATTTAAAAAAAAAAAAAAAAAAAAAATTATGATGAAAATGATATTTTGTTTTGTGGATCTATGTAAAAATGGATTAATGTCAAATAAAAATAAAACAAGAAAAATAAATAGAAATTATTAAAAAGGGTTATTAAAGAAAATAATAAGGGTTAGGAGAAGGTTATAGCCGGCAATATAAGAGTTCTTAAACAATACCAGACAATGCTTTTACCAGTCAAAAACGATCGACTCATTTTGACCTGTAAATGTACTTACTGCACATAAGATTTGACAGTGTTCGACTTCTAAGTGCACTAGATATCCCTTGGCACGTGTATCATAATTTTGACTGATTTTTACCCTTGCAGTCACAGAAGGGTTTTAATACAATGTTTTTTTTATTTTTTATTTATTTATTTTATTTTATTTTTATTTTTTTTATGAGTAGTTGCCAATCACAAGGCCTACAGGCCACTCAAGGTGAAGGCTAAATAGGGGAAAGTGGGTAAGAGAAGAAGAAATCAAAAAGTAGAAAGATGAATATTGATGTTGCGTTTAAATTGAGACAGGTTACAGGTAATTAATTCCAAAGTAAGGCAGTACGTGGAAAGAAACTGGATGAGTACCGCCAGGTATTTGCTTTGGGGACAGATACAGTATAAGGATGACAGATTTTGTAATGGCAAACAGCTTTGCGTAGCTGCTTAGGGCTATACAATAACCTGGGCCCAGTTTCATAGAGCTGCTAATATATTGCTTAGCAAATTTATCTGCTTTACAAAATTCAGCCGAGAAACTGCCAAAAGCAGTATACATTACCTGACAATTTGGCTAGTAACCATTTTTTTTCTAAGCATAACTCTTCTATGTTCAGCAAATTTATGTGCTCAGCCCCTGGCATGATGTAGTTAGTCACTACAGCCATTCCGAGTCAACATTCTGTCAATTTACCTTATTAATCCTACTACTACAAGGGTCAAATCAGTCAAAATGTTGATGTACTTGCCAAGGTATATCTAGTGCACTTAAAAGTCAAACACTGTCAAACCTTACGTGTAGTAAGTACATTTACAGGTCAAAATGAGTCGACCGTTTTTGACTGGTAAAAGCATTGTCTGGTATTGTTCAGGGTGGTCAAAATGACAGTAAAAACCAGTCAAAAATAAATGCCCTGTGTGCACATTTGGATCAACAATCAAAACAGGGTATTGACTGGTTTTGACCTCTATAGCAACTTGCCACTAAAGTGCAACAATAGTAGGAGGGTTAATTTGCCCCATGATTATCTCAACTCTCAAAGACCAAATGTGTTATATCATTTGGAAGCTTTTTGTGCTCAATCTAGTGATACCGACTTGTTTAAAAATCCTAACACATATGTTGAGTTATTGCCAAGCCTCTTTAGATACAGTCAAACCATTGTAAACTGACAATGCTCATCCACACACTGGGGGTATTAGACAGATGACCTCAATAATTCTTGGTGTTTTTGTTTTCTTTCTTGCAGCTCTCTCTGAGAGAGAATACAACAAAGCTCATGATGTACACTTGTCATTAATGGTTGACTATGTATCAGAGGTAACGTCAATTACTCTCTCGCTTTATTTAAACACAAGGCCTTAAAGGCCCATTCCAGTTCCATTTCATGCAGGGCATAACTGTTGTCAAAGGTGGAGGGGGGGATGATCCAAATTTCCAATTGCTGTGAAACATAAGGATTCAAAACAAAATATAAATATATTTTGTGAAAATAGTTGAAAAATCCTTTAGATTTTACAGGCATGAGATTCTTCCTACTTTTGTAGGAAATCCTACCATGAAACCGGGTTCCGACTAACTTCAGACCATGGAAACTTTCCCCCGTGATTTACGCCCAAACTTTCATGTTGCAGTCAATCACTGCAATCATATGAGACAGCTGATGGCTTATCTCGGATCACTGTAACTCCTGGTACACAGTTACACTGATCATGACCACTATGGAGGTCCATTTCACTGTAGAAAGTATCTCAATTGAAACAAGGCTTGGCATTGTGCAGTGTTTTAGTAATTGCTTAAAATAACAAGTATAGGAATGTGGAATATATTTGTTACTCATGAAACTACAATTGACAAGCATATGCTCATACATAACAATTGTATTCCTGCTATACTAAACAGTAATATCAGTTTTTATTATTGATAAACAGCATATTATGAAATTGGCCCTTCAAGATTGTTGCAGAAAATAATAATAATGTAGACTTATATGGCGCACGTATCCACCAAATTGGTGCTCAAGGCGCATTACATTATTACCCCTGCTCATCAGGCTCATAAATCATTCCTGAAACAATCTCAGCTCCCTGGGGGGTATACAGCTAAATTGCTGCCATTACATCGCATGTAGGGCTAATCAAACACAACAACCAACTCTGCCCTCACAGGTACCCATTTACCCCTGGGTGGAGAGAAGCAATTATGGTCAAGTGTCTTGCTCAAGGACACAAGCACCATTGTCACGGTTGGGATTCGAACCCACATTCTGACGACTCGGCCATCAGAACACAAATCCAATGCACTAAACCACTCGACCATGGCACTCCAGAATATGACCTTTTGAAGGGACAACATTGTCAATATTGCTTCCCATTGTGATGTCATTGCCTCACTTCCTGTACTGTGACCCCAAGGTCATTAAACTGGTGAACGGGGTCACACCCTACAAGGAAGAACATCAGACCTACTTTGACGTGGAACCAGTGAGTAAAAAAAGCAACAAAAAGGGACAATATCGTCACGATCAGAGCAGTCTTTCAACAGGGTATGGAATCGGTGTGCTAGTTGAACACAACGATTGACAATAACTGGCCCATTTATGCAGCAGCAATGGTAATATGACCTTATCATGTGGGGTATTATTTCCAGTCACTGAGTTAATCTAAAACAAGCACTCTGATTCCATGCCCTGTTCATCGTGACAGTATTGTCTTTAATATTCCTCATGCATTTTCTCCCCTCCCCCTACCTCCAATGCTTTTTCTTTTACCAGGTGAGTCAATGGATGGTTGGAATTAAACGTCTCATCATGGAAGCCCGCACCTTACTCCCACATCCACCATCGCCTCCTGCTCCAGAACCAACGGAAGAGGGAGACGGCAAACAGATAACTAGCGTTGATGACACTGCCAGGGATGACATGCAACAAGAACCAGGAGATTCCGTCAATGATCTGGTTCCTCCGTGTTCAGCGTTAGCGACAAAGGATGAACATGCGGAACATGTACCTAGTCACGAAGCGAACGTTGACGTTGAAGGAGAATTAGCAACGGATGAAGTACTTAGTGAGCAGATAACCACCAAAGGTGAACCTCAAGAATTAGACGATACCGGAAGCTGGACTGCTCTTCAGCCTGTTTCTCAGCCTCTTCTCACAAAGACTAGTGATGAGGGAGACAACAACGATGCGGCCGGCAACAAAGATAGTCCCCAAGATGAAGTAATAAATTCTTGATCAGGAAAGCCCTGCACCAAATCCCTCGCAGGGTGGTTGCAGACTGTGATGGCCAAATCCAACATGAGGCAGTAACACTTACAGACAACACTTACAGAAACAAAATACCAAAGTGAGGACTTACAAGAAGGAAATGAAGTTAATACTTGTTTAAGATTTAAGTTGATAAGTTACTTGGTCAAAACTTTTAGAAACAATAAGAAGCTTCTTGTTGGTGTTGGTTTTTTTCCCCTAGGGGTGGGGGGAGGACACAGGGGTGGTTAACAAGGCGGTCAGAATTAAAGAGCAAAGAGGCGGCTTGAACCCTCCTAGTAGCTGATCTGTAGTGGCAAGTAGCTGTTTGCCTGTTGACCCAAATGTGGAACACGGGGGCATTTTTGACTGGTTTTTACTGTCATTTTGACCACCCTGAACAATACAAGGCAATGCTTTTACCAGTCAAAAAAAGGTCGACTCATTTTGACCGGTAAATGTACTTGCTACACATAAAGTTTGACAGTGTTCGACTTTTAAGTGCACTAGATATACCTTGGCAAGTATATCAACATTTGGACTGATTTTGACACTTGCAGTCACAGGAGGGTTAATAGGTCAATGCCAATATCAAGCCAGATAAGCAGTACCTGTTTAATGATTAGAGCCAAAATCTAATGCTTCATTCTTGGATTCTCTTTTTGACCACAAATTGACTTGCTATTAAAACCCTGACCTTCCCAAATCTTCCCAAATCCTCCAAAATCCTCTTTGCTAAAGTGTAAGATTTTGAAGGATTGTGGTTACATGCTCTTTGCTAAAGTGAAGGATTGAAGTTATTAGGCGTACTTGCCTTTCCATGGTGCATGTACATCCATGTTTGTTGTAGTGATTGCAAGGTCAGTGCTTGGTCAGTGGACACTGTTTATTGCTCCCATGCATGGAGGGTCCCTGGCCATGTACATGTATCACAGATTAGAAACACATGTGTGCATACATGTCATGTGCAAGCAAATGGGCCTAGGGAGTTAGGAAGGATTCAGGTTATGTGTAAGCAAATGGGCCCAGGGAGTTAGGAAGGATTCAGGTTATGTGTAAGCAAATGGGCCCAGGGAGTTAGGGAGGATTCAGGTTATGTGTAAGCAAATGGGCCTAGGGAGTTAGGAAGGATTCAGGTTATGTGTAAGCAAATGGGCCTAGGGAGTTAGGGTTTTAACTTTTGATTCATAACTCTGCTGAGAAACAAGAGGAAGTACAACTTTGGTTATGAACAAATTATTAAATGTATGCCCAAACTTACTTGGTGAAGAGTTGTTGACATGTATCAATCATCCTGAGAAATCATTTGGATTCAGGTGATTTCATCTAAGAGAAAACAGGAATTGTTATTTCAAATTTACAATAAGTTGCCAGCCGACAACCTTTTTGTAAAACGGAACAACTGAAAAAACGGTTCTTCATTGTTTTCTATAAAAACATGAGTACTTATTGGGATGAAATTTTGCCAAGTTAGATCTATGGTTAAATTAACCCTCCTACTACTAACAAGGGTCAAAATCAGTCAAAATGTGGATATACTTGCCAAGGTATACGTAGTGCACTTAGAAGTCAAACACTGTCAAACCTTACGTGTAGTAAGTACATTTACAGGTCAAAATGAGTCGACCATTTTTGACTGGTAAAAGCATTGTCTGGTGTTGTTGAGGGTGGTCAAAACCAGTCAAACAAATGTGCACATTTGGGTCAGCAGTCAAAACAGGCAGTTGACTGGTTTTGACCTCTACAGCTACTTGCCACTAAAGTGTAGCTATAGTAGGAGGGTTAATGAAATATTTTTTGAAAACTAATTCATACCAATCAATATAACAGCACCAAGAAATAAAGTTTGATAAATACACTCTTCACAGGACCTTTAACATGAACGCACATCACCAAATAGCAATGTTCTAAATTCCCTTTAAAGAAATATTGCCTGTGTTCGGCCAAGACGACCCACAAAATAGAATTTATAAAGCGAACAAATTTTGAAAGATAAAAAACAAACAATATGAAATTCGCATGTTGGAAACTGTAAATAAAAGCGATATTTCAAACGTGCTTGATTCCGAATGACAGCCGCTCTGGCCAATCGGAATACTGCCCATGCCTTTGGCCTGTTACATACAATAAATTGTGTGGTCACATGCAAGCCAAGGATTAAGCCTCACTCCCTGCTGAATGCAACAAGATACAACAACAGAAAGGTGTGCAGGCTGCTGAATGCAACAAGATACAACAACAGAAAGGTGTGCACCCTGCTGAATGCAACAAGATACAACAACAGAAAGGTGTGCAGGCTGCTGAATGCAACAAGATGCAACAACAGAAAGGTGTGCACCCTGCTGAATGCAACAAGATACAACAACAGAAAGGTGTGCACCCTGCTGAATGCAACAAGATACAACAACAGAAAGGTGTGCAGGCTGCTGAATACAACAAGATGCAACAACAGAAAAGTGTGCAGGCTACTCAATGCAACAAGATGCAACAACAGAAAGGTGTGCAGGCTACTCAATGCAACAAGATACAACAACAGAAAGGTGTGCAGGCTGCTCAATGCAACAAGATACAACAACAGAAAGCAACAGCTAGAAAAGTGTGCAGGCTACTCAATGCAACAAGATGCAGCAGCTAGAACAATGGTTCTTTTTGTTCTCTGCCGAGGGCAACATGATGCAACAACTTATTACATTTGTTCATTCTTGTTGCATTGAGCCATGGTTTAGGGTTAAAACAGCGGGCCAGCATTTTGCTGATTTGAGTTTTTATTTTACCGGTATTAATCGTTGACGGATTTTTTTCGTTCAATGTCTCAAATGAAAGCTTATAACTTCCTTAACCTCGGAAAAATGGCAGTTCAACATTTAAATTGATTTGTTACCATCAAATCGGCGATATAAACACAGGTAATATATATCTTTAATTTGTGGATTATATACTACTCAAAACAATTTAGGGAACACCCGGAATAATCTCAGTTAAAGCAAGATCATTTATTTCAGATAAACACAATGTTTCACAGAATTGATGAGAAACAACTGCACAATGAAACAGATGATAAAGGATGCATGTAGTGATTACACATTTCATGACATGACTACTGAAAGAGAGAGGGGGTTGCAAATGAAAATCCCGGTTCATGGAACATTTCAAACCTATTTGATGTTAAAAATCCGGTGTTCCCTAAATTGTTTTGAGTAGTATATTTTGAGTCCTTTAGATAAGTCCTCATTCATAAACTTTTTAATTGGTTTATCATCGTGCATAAATCAATTTTAATTGAATTATTTATCATAAGGCCAAAAAAGTCTGCTGTTTCTGATCTCTGCACGCATTACCTCAGACCCGCACGCAGCATTTTTAATTTTCTTCTTTTTTTTTGGCGATGAAATGATGTCCAATTGAGGCCAAAATTGCTGGATCGACTGGAATTCTGCCATGCTGTGTTTTAAACGGCCTTTTCACATAGGGTATGATCATGAATGTTTGCCCGATTTGTGAGGCCTCTCTTAGCCACCATACTTTGTATTAGGGAAATTTGGTCACTGCATATACATGTATCACATATTTCCCTGTTGGAAAAAGAAAAGAATACCACAAAAAAAAAAAAAGTCACTGCACCGATTTTGAAGCCGACCGATGACCAGTAACCGGAGACTTTTTTTGCCTAATATTGCTGAACCTACATTAAAAATAAAAACATATTTAGCAAAGTTTCTAGCTAAATTTGGCTTTTGAAATTATACACATTTAGCATATATACAAGTTTATTTGAACAAAAAGACAAAAATAGAAATAACTTATTAAAAAATGAATAATATTTTTTTAGTTTTATATCAGTTGAAAGAAACCATTGTGTATGTAATTAAAACAAGTATATTATAATATTACAGAAAGATATTAAAATGTAGCCATATTCATCACAATAAACATTTTGAAACTTTCTATTTTTGTTGTTGATTCACTATAATATAACTAGAACAAGTAATGCTGTGTTTTGGGTAGGCACTTCTTCACTCTTAAGAAATGATAGGGCTAGCAACATCTTGCCCAATTTGTTTACCCAGTCGATGTTATAACTAATGTTACTCTTATTTCCATTTTCCACTGTCAACTTCTACATTGTGTACTATAAATGGTCATTTAGTGAATTAACACATCGTGAGAGTAAAGAAATAGGTTAAAAAATGTTGATCAATGTTAAAGGGTTTTTTTGCTCAATAGTTTGAACTCAAAAGTTTAAGTTCACAAAATGTTCTCGCTGGCCAATAGAGGGTAGTGTTCACTTTATATCGGGTGTATATTTAAGGCCAGGCAACTTATTATTTTGTTTCCCATTTTCCCGGAAATTATAGCACCTCCAAAACAGAAAGAAAACCAGGATTTTTAAAGTATTACCAACATAACACTTTTAAATAGTTTGGTTGTTTTACGGTAAGGTTATATAACCATGGAGGAAGGAAGAGATCTCTTCCTTCCTCCTAGGCCATGATATAACATGTTATAGACAACATAAGGCCAAAAAAAAAAACATGTTGAGTTGCCCTCCACCGACCGACCCAAAAGTGCTGAAATCTCGGGTCGGGTTTTTTTTTTCCCCTGTCATTCATAGGCCTATTTATTAATGAAACTTACCAATTTTCTTTGTATAAAACATAATACGTTTGATTTGTGAAATTTTCCACTTTTTTTACCGGTAAATTTACCGGTACCCAAGACTCAATCTACATGTTTTCAAATCGAATGGCCCCGGCCCTCACATGGTGCACTGCCTTCGCACACACTGTGTGCCAACGATTGCGACTCAAATCTACGTTTTCCAATCGAATGGTCCCCTCACAGTCACATGTTTTCCACTGGCTTCGCGCACTGTTTTGTATGCCAATGATTGCGACTCAATCTACACGTTTTCAAATCGAATGGCGACTCATATGTTGCATGTTGAGCATTGCATGCAATATGGATGAATTTGCTGTGTCAATCACAGCGAAAAGTACAACAAAAATGCTTGGGATACTTTTATTCTGAAGCAAAATTCCTTGCTGATAGGTATACAAATGAAAAACATGGTATGTGGTTTCAGTTTCAATGCATTTCAATCTTAAAATGACAGTCAAGGAGAAAAAAATAATAATAATAAAAAAATAAAATCCCGACCGACCGACCGACCCCTTCAAATATTTTCACTGGAGGGCAACTCAACAATTTTTTTTTTTTTTTGGCCTAATAAACAAGTGATGGTCAAAAGGGGGCGTCCTACCAGTCTACCACCGGTGGTTGATATGATTGCATGCACGCGCCGCGCACATGACTTGTATTTTGTAATTTTTATAAACAAATGACCGTATATACGTTACCTTGACCTTGACCTTGACCTCGACCAAACCCATTCCAAACATATTCCAGTTTCGTTTTGTTATTGGCAGACAAATTAAAAGGAACGAAAGTACAGTTTAATGTGAAAAAGTGGTCTTGCCTACCGCACCTTTGGGGCTGATAACTACTGTTCTGTGATGAGCGTGTGGCTGTGACTGAGGCGCTTAGTTATAATACTTCATGACAAATAGGCCCTAGCCCCTAGTTAGAGCTGATGTGATTTTGTGGAAGGTAGGCCTAAAGTTACGTAACGTTAAAGAATAGCCCCATTCTAGCCTCTAGGGCCAATACACTGGACTCCCTCCGTATCCTTAGCCCTAACGTTAGCCCCATATATACAAAAAAGGAGCGATTTTTCAACTTTTGATCTGGTAGTTATTACAATCTAAAAATTGGGTAAGATTGCCCAAGCAGACACTTTTGGCATGAAGTTCGCGATTCTGAGATCGGTAATTTTGCATTTTTGGTGAAAGTTTAATATTATTATTTTTAATTTCAAAAATTTCATGACAGTGAGCTCTCCCAGAATAAAGCATTTTATGCCAAATGTCTGCTTGGGCAAGGTTGCCTAATCACTAAGTTTTACGTTGTAATTATTACTAAATATTAGCAGATCAAAAGTTTGGAAAACTATAGAATGGGGCTACGACCAATGTAAATAACACAATAAACGAACTAGACTGACGGACAATATTTGTGACCTTTACACACAAAAGGTCACAAATAGGGATGTAACGATTCACCGATCGGGATACAAAACCGTGTATCGTGATACTGATGACTTCTGGGTTCACGCAAAATTTCATTAAAATTTGCAGATCAAAAGTTGAAAAAACAGAAAAATCACTCCATTTTTTGTACATGTGTGGCTAGGGCCAAGGATACAGAGGGAGTCCAGTGTACTGGCCCTAGAAGTCAGTAACAGTTAGTACCATCATATTATACATGTGGCTAGGGCCAAGGATACAGAGGGAGTCCAGTGTACTGGCCCTAGAAGTCAGTAACAGTTAGTACCATCATATTATACATGTGGCTAGGGCCAAGGATACAGAGGGAGTCCAGTGTACTGGCCCTAGAAGTCAGTAACAGTTAGTACCATCATATTATACATGTGGCTAGAGCCAAGGATACAGAGGGAGTCCAGTGTACTGGCCCTAGAAGTCAGTAACAGTTAGTACCATCATATTATACATGTGGCTAGGGCCAAGGATACAGAGGGAGTCCAGTGTACTGGCCCTAGAAGTCAGATCTGGTGCAAGCACTTACTTATTTCTTCTTGTTTATTTTTCCTTGCTGTCTAGTCTAAAAATTAGTTTTCCCTGTTTCTGTCTGTTTTTGCTAGTGTCTCCTCTGTTTCTCCCACCCGTCTACGTATCTCCACTGTTTCCCCACCCCTATTTTTGTCTTATTCCCATATGCCTGCCAAATTTCCATGTAATGTCTGTAATAACCCGGTTAAATCTAATCAAAGTGGTATTTTGTAATTCTTAATTTTTGGGTACATCTTAGATGTACCGACCTGACTTATTCTGAGTTTTATAAATTAGCTAATAACGATGACCATTGGTTTTGCCCATCATGCATCTCTAGTATCTTTCCTTTTAATAATTTAGATTCCACAGAATTTAAAGATGTGTTTACTGATATTAATCTGTATAATTATGTTTCCAGTGATTTGCATGTTAATACTCCTGAGTTACATTTAGTTGAAGACCCCAACAATCCGGTTCATAATGTTAGTAATTCATGTTATTATTCTTACAATAAGTTCTTGAATTCCTTCAATCAAGAATCCTCTGAAGTATTTTCACTTATGCATCTAAACATTAGGAGTCTAACTAAAAATATTGATTCTCTCAGAATGTTACTCCACCAATTAAATCATAATTTTTCTATTATTGGTTTGTCTGAAACCTGGCTCAAGGAAGAGTCTGGTAGTTATCTTAATTTACCAGGGTATATCCTTGAGACCATAAATAGGGATCACAAAGCTGGGGGCGGCGTAGCTCTTTATATTTCTTCTGACCTAACTTATTTACCTAGGCCGGATTTATGCATTTCTGTTGACTCCCTTGAATGTTACTTTGTAGAAATAATATCTTGTAAACATAAGAATATCATAGCAGGTGTTGTTTATAAGCCCCCAAATGCTAATTTTAATGATTTTATAACGTGTTTCCATAACTTGATCCAACGTATAACCAACGAAAATAAGTCTTGTTTAATTTCTGGTGATTTTAATCTAAACCTGATTGATTGTGATCATCGCAGCCAGCCACAGGAATTCTTGGATTTGATTTTTTCCTCAGCTTGCATACCTCTTATTAATAAACCAACTAGGATCACGCAATCCTCTGCCACTCTCATCGATAATATTTTCACGAATATTTTACCTCCTCCTAAATCTGGTATTATTGTAACTGATATTTCCGATCATTTTCCTATATTCACTTCCTTTTCATTCAATGCCAATCACTCTAGCTCTAAACCTGTCCCTACACATAATTACTCAATGGAAAATATTGATTATCTTAAAATGATCTGAATTCCTGTGACTGGTCAGATGTTCTTTGTACCTTAGATGTTAACATGGCCTTTACTAAATTTATGGATATTTTAACAGACTTCATGATAAGAATATTCCTTTGAAGAACTTTAAGACTTCGTCTCGTAAATTTATCCCCAAGTCTCCATGGATTTCTGTAAGCATGTGTAAATCTATCCATCATAAAATAAGCTGTATCGTAGATTTATTTCTCATCCCACCGACTCTAATCGTGCCATATATGTACGCTATAAAAATATCTTGACTACTGTGATTCGTAACTCTAAGCGTATGTATTATGCCAAACAGTTTGAGAAAGAAAAGGGTAATGTAAAAAAACACTTGGAAAATTATCAACAGTGTATTAAAAAATAAAACCCCTTCTAAATTGTCTTCCATTGATGTTAATGGTGCTGTGGTTAACAATTCACATTTTATAGCGGATCATTTTAACACTTACTTTACAAACATTGGTGATAATCTTAGCAATAAAATCCCTCCTAGTGATCGTAACTTTCATGATTATCTTTTAAATTCTAATTCCAGCTCAATTTTCTTTGCTCCGGTTACTGAACAGGAAACTTTAGATATTGTTAACAATTTACCTAACAAAAAAAGTTCAGGTCATGATCTTGTAAATAATTTTCTTATTAAATCTGTGATCCTTGCAATATCCATGCCCCTTACTTTCATTATGAACCTTTCCCTGTCTACTGGAGTTGTGCCTGATGATATGAAGATTGCCAGGATCACACCAATCTTCAAGAGTGGAGACACACAACAAGTTAATAATTATAGGCCTATCTCCGTTCTTACTTCATTTTCTAAAATCTTAGAACGTATTGTTTATACACGTACAAATAAATTTTTTGATAATCACAATATTTTGTCCGATTCTCAGTTTGGTTTTCGTGAGAAACACTCAACTTCTCACGCAATTTAAAAAGTAATTTAAAAAGTACTCCTACATTAATATTCTTCAAACGTAAATTTAAGGATTTTTTGTTGAGTAAATACCTGTAAGTGGTTAATTGACTCTAGGGTTTGGCTTGGGTTTTAATAACGACATGCATGGGATTGTCTTTGTTTTGTTTTGTATGTTTATATTTCACTATACATAAAATTGTTCACTCGTCCTGTTTATTATACTTATCTGGGGGGTCCTTACTAGACAAGCATTGCTTCTTAAGGGCCTCCTTCCACTTCCACTTGCATTTAATTTCTTTATATACTATTAAAAAAACAGTTAGTACCATCATATTATACATGTGGCTAGGGCCAAGGATACAGAGGGAGTCCAGTGTACTGGCCCTAGAAGTCAGTAACAGTTAGTACCATCATATTATACATGTGGCTAGGGCCAAGGATACAGAGGGAGTCCAGTGTACTGGCCCTAGAAGTCAGTAACAGTTAGTACCATCATATTATACATGTGGCTAGGGCCAAGGATACAGAGGGAGTCCAGTGTACTGGCCCTAGAAGTCAGTAACAGTTAGTACCATCATATTATACATGTGGCTAGGGCCAAGGATACAGAGGGAGTCCAGTGTACTACTGGCCCTAGAAGTCAGTAACAGTTAGTACCATCATATTATACATGTGGCTAGAGCCAAGGATACAGAGGGAGTCCAGTGTACTGGCCCTAGAAGTCAGTAACAGTTAGTACCATCATATTATACATGTGGCTAGGGCCAAGGATACAGAGGGAGTCCAGTGTACTGGCCCTAGAAGTCAGTAACAGTTAGTACCATCATATTATACATGTATGTCAGTCAGATCTCGGGCTAATTATTATTCAGTTCAATTTGATTTATTCACATCAAATACGTAATCCTTCTGTACAGCTTAAAGGGACAGTATCGTCACAGAGCAGACTTTCAACAGGGCATGGAATCGGTGTTCTAGTTTCACAGTGACTTAAATAATTTACTGACCAGTGCATCTATGCAGCAACAACAGTATTATGACCATATTATTTTCAGTCACTGAGTTAGTTTGATCTCGGGCTAATTATTATTCAGTTCAATTGGATTTATTCACATCAAATTTGTAATCCTAGTGTACACAGGCATGCAACTTTTCAGCTGATCAGCCGATTTCCTCTTTTTTCCTTAATAATAGTGCTATAGAAAACTGAATGAAGAGGTTGTGGTGGAAAGTAAGTGGCAGGAATTAAAAGATTGCATTAACACATCTTTGAAGTCAGTTCTTCCGAAATCGATCAAAACAAAATCTTCAGTCTGGATGACAGACGAAATTCTGAACATGATGGAGGAAAGAAGGCAGCGCATTCTGATAGGTCTGAATACAAAAGGCTTCACAGAAAGATCACAGGAGCATGTAGAAAGGCTAAAGATGAATGGCTCAAAAAACAATGCAAGGAAATAGAACAGTTGGAGAAAGATTTTGAAGTGAAGAAGATGCACAAGAAAGTAAGAGAAATGACGGGTAATAGCAAAAAGAAAGAGGATGGATGCATACGGGATAAAGATGGAAATGTCCTATTCGATAAAGAGGACGTTCTTGAAAGATGGGCTAAATATGTGGAAGAGTTATATAAAGATGAAAGAGGAGAGATTCCAAAGACTGAGCCAGATGTTGGTGAGGAAATTATGCAAGAGGAGGTTGAGAAAGCAATCAAAGGGATGAAAGATGGGAAAGCTGCTGGGCCTGATGAAATACCAGTAGAAGCACTCAGAGCATTGGATGACGTAAACATCAAACACTTGACTAACCTCTGCAACAGGATATACTTCAGTGGTTACATTCCTGTAGAAATGAGGAAATCCATCTTCATTCCTATAGCGAAAAAGATCAAAGCAGAAAATTGTACAGATTATCGAACCATCAGCTTAATGAGCCAAGTAACAAAGCTGATTCTTAAAATCATACAACAACGAATCTCTATCAGGGTCAAGCAGAAATAAGTAGATTCCAGAGTGGTTTCAGGAAAGGCACCGAACAAGAGAAGGAATATTTCACCTGAGGATCATCTGCGAACGGGCTTTACAAGTTAATAGGGAGGTGTTTGCATGTTTCATTGATTACAGTAAAGCATTTGACTGTGTTAAACATGATCATTTAATTCACATTTTGAAGGAGATTGGTGTGGATAACAGGGATTTAAAGATAATTGCTGGTTTGTATTGGCAACAAAGTGGAAGCGTCAGAACAGAGCATGGATTATCCAGTGAGTTTCAAATTAAGAGGGGAGTCAGACAGGGCTGTTTGCTATCACCTAGCTTATTCAATTTGTATGTGGAGCGCATTTTCAAGGCTGTTGAGGATAAGAAGGGAATCATAGTTGGAGGGATAAATATTAATAATTTACGTTATGCAGATGATACGGTTCTCATTTCTGACAGTGAACATAATGTACAAGTCTTATTAAATGCTGTTAACGAAGAAGGTAATGAAGATAAATGTGAATGAAGGGGAATGAAGATAAATGTGACCAAAACAAAAGCGATGGTAATCCATAAGAGAGAGGTAGCGCCAAACATCAATGTAAGACTAAATGGGAATACATTGCAACAGGTGTCAAGCATTGTTTACCTAGGCCACCTAATTACAGAAGATGGTAGGTGTGAGAAGGAGATCCTGAGGAGAATAGGGATAGCAAGGGTTGCATTTGAGAAAATGGCAAATGTTCTCACACTTCACGGAGCATCCATATTACAACAAGGTTGAAGCTGGCACAATGTTACATCTGGTCCACACTACTCTATTCTTCTGAAACATGGACACTTGGTACAGATATAATTAACAGAATAAATGCTTTTGAGATGTGGGTATACAGACGCATCTTAAAAATCTCATGGAGAGACAGAACCACAAACACTGAAGTCTTAAGAAGAATGAGAACAGAAAGGTCACTTATGAATAACATCAAGAAAAGGAAAATGGAGTACTTCGGTCACATAATAAGAAAAGGAGCTTTGCAACGAGAAATTATGGATGGAAAGATAGATAATAATAATAATAATAATAATGTGTGGACTTATATAGCGCACGTATCCACCAACTGAGTGGTGCTCAAGGCGCATTATATTATTACCCCTGCTCATAAGGTTCATAAGGCTCATAAATCATTCCTGAAACCATCTCAGCTCCCTGGGGAGTATACAGTTCAATTGCTGCCATTACAGCGCATATAGGGCTAATAAACCAACTCTGCCCTCACAGGTACCCATTTAACCCCTGGGTGGAGAGAAGCAATTATGGTTAAGTATCTTGCTCAAGGACACAAGTGTCACGGCCAGGATTCGAACCCACATTCTACTGCTAACACCAGAACTTGAGTCCGGTAAGCTAGACCGCTCGGTCACGACACTCCACAGGTGGTAAAAGAGGAAGAGGTAGACCAAGACAAAGTTGGACAAGTAACATCAAGATGTGGACAGGAATGGAGTACAGGGAGTGTGTGAGGACGGCGCAGGAGAGAAAGGAGTGGAGATCTGTGGTAGCCAACCTGCTGCGAGCAGAGGACACCAACAGTTAACAGTTAACAGTTAAGAAAACTGAAAAACACTGTACAAAGTTTTGTGTGCTCGGCCATTTCCTCTTTTTTTTGCAATTACAAAGTTGCATGTCTGTGTACAGCTTAAAGGGACAGTATCGTCACAGAGCAGACTTTCAACAGGGCATGGAATCGGTGTTCTAGTTTCACAGTGACTTAAATTTACTGACCAGTGCATCTATGCAGCAACAACGGTAATATGACCGTATTATTTTCAGTCACTGAATTAACCCTTGTATAGTTTGATTCCTCAAACCCTAAGAATAGGGGAGTTTTAATCTAAAACTAGCACTCAGATTCCATGCCCTGTTAATCGTGATGATATTGTTTCTTTAATTTTCCTCATGCATTTTCTCCCATCCCCCCAACCCAATTGATGCTTTTTTTTTAAAGGTTAATTTTTAATGCATTTTAAGGGACAATATCGTCAAAATCAGAGCAGACTTTCAACAGGGCATGGAATCAGTGTCTTAGTTTAAGATGAACACAGTGATTGAATATTACTGGCTCATTTATGCAGCAGCAACGGTAATGTTACCTTATCATGTGGGATATTAATTTCAGTCAGTAAGTTAATCTAATACTAGCACTCAGATTCCATGCCCTGTTGATCATGATGATATTGTCTCTTTAATATTCCTCATGCATTTTCTCCCACTCCCCTATCCCTAATGGTTTTTCTTTTACCAGGTGAGTCAGTAAATGGTGGCAATTAAATGTCTCATCATTTCTTAAAGTGAATAAAAAAGTGGCCACAAAAAACCAAAAAAAACAACAAAAAAAGCGTCACCGCACCAATTTTGAAGCCAACGTATGACCAGAAACTATTTTTTTTTTTAATTTCATAAAAGTGAACTATTCCAGAATAACGGATTTTATGCCAAAAATGTCTGCTTGGGCAAGGTTACCTTGTCACTTAGTTTTAGGTTGTAATTATTAGCAGATCAAAAGTTTGGAAAACTATAGAATGGGGCTACGACCAATGTAAATAACAATGAACACAATTAACGAACTAGACTGACAGACGATATTTGTGACCTTTACACATAGAGGTTACAATCAGAGGTGTAGCGATTCACCAATGCATCGATTATCGCGATACAGATGACTTTTGGGTTATGCAAAATTTCATTAACCCTAACTCCCTAGCCTTAATTACCAGGTACCTTCCTCAATCCTTCATAATCCTCCGAAATGTGTTTGTGCATGAAACTCACTGCCTCAATCCTTCATAATCCTCCAACTTGAGTTTATGCATGAAACTCACTGCCTCAAACCTTCATAATCCTCCACTATCAAATGCACGACCCTCCTCAATCCTCCATAATCCTCCAATTGGTGATTTTCGAACGTGCCTCATTCCTCCAAAATCCTCCAAATCCTCCGGAGGATACAAGATTATGTTTCTGTCAATCCTTCACAATCCTCCATAATTCTCCACATTCATATAAAGTAAATTTCCATTATGCCCTCAATCCTCCACAATCCTCCACAATCCTCCAGGATCTCTTTGAACCATGCTTCCTCAATCCTCCACAATCCTCCACTATCAAATGCACGACCCTCCTCAATCCTCCATAATCCTCCAATTGGTGATTTTCGAACGTGCCTCATTCCTCCAAATCCTCCTGAGGATTATAGAGGATTTAGGAGGGTTAGGGTTAAAATATTTTTTAAAAATACTGAATATTATCCAAACCAAATTTTGTTAAAAAATATAAGTGCTTCATACCCGACATTTAGAGCACAAAAATCACTAAAGTTTTATTAAAAGGGAGAATATGTCCCCTTCCCACCCTTCCCCGATCCACCAATGATCACAACATCTGTAATTAATCCATATGTTATTTCCGTATTTTTTTTAGACGACAGGAAAGCAGCTTGCAACCTCAATAAACAGCAATGGCCAAGGCAACAGTTGCTCTCAGCGTTATATTAGTGATTGGTATTATTTTAGCTGTTCTGGGTGCCCTCATGTTTCCTGTTTTCCAGTATTTTATCCACAAGGAAATTGTGAAGGTAAATTATAGTTTAACTGAGTGTATTGTAAATGTATCTATATCTGAATATTTTGGGTTTCATTACATTTACTACAAAATTCCCCTAAAGAAAATATTTTTGGTGTAAGAAATGTTTCCCGATTTAAAAACTTCTTGTGTCTGAAATATTGAAAGATATGAAATAGGTAAAAAATTCTTTGTCCCCGTTTTTGACATTTTCCTACATTTTTCCTTTTCAACATGGGTCAGTAAAAATTGCAAATCTCTCATTCACTGCAGTGGCTATAGGTTTGACCAACATTTGTAAAATTCTTTGAAGAACGAGAGAACAGGATTCCAAAATTTGATTTGAAATACTTTTGCATGTTTATGTATTATTAAAATAAAACGGTATGTACCATTTACCAAAAGGGGTGTCCAAAAGACACTAAGAGGGCACAAGAAATATCATTTGCTAATTTGAAGCCAGCCAGTATACAGTAAAATGTCTGTAAATACAATCCATACTTTCTTAAGAATCTAGACACACATGTTTGTTTCAAAACCAACCTCTCACAATTTCAGCTTAGGCCCAAAAAAAAGTCTCCGGTTTGTGGTCTCTGCGTGCATCGCCTCGGACCTACCCGTCAACATTTTAATTTTATTTTTTGTTGTTGCTATGAAACAATGTCCAATTGCAGCCAAAATTGCTGGATCGATTGGAATTCTGACGTGCTGTGTTTTTCACATAGGGGTATGAACGTTTGTCTGATTTGTGAGGCCTCTTATTATACAGTATGTCCCAAAAAAAGTCACTAACTATTTCTGAAAATATACCAAAACCCCGATTGCACAGATACTCCTAATCCTTGGTCTAAACACCTGTGAGTTTTATGTAATTTCTCACAGGTGTTTAGGCCAAGGATTAGGAGTATCTGTGCAATTGAAAAAGTTCCAAAATGTATTTCGTGGTTTTGGTATATTTTCAGAAATAGTTAGAGTGACACTTTTTTGGGACATACTGTAGTGTAGGTACAACGCATAGATAAACTAGCACACAGAGAAACTCGGAATTGACTTCAACAACTCCACTTTATATACAACTTTACTAATCACTGAACTGTAACATTTGTGATCAATACCCAATGAGTGCATGCGGCCATACAATTATAAAGTTAGGTTTACTATACCAGGATACGACACCTCTCTTAGCCACCATACTTTGTATATATATATAATGGGACATTTGGTTGCTGCATATACACTGTACCTGTATCACGTATTTCCCTGTTTGAAAAAAAGAAAAAAGCGTGTCACCACACCGATTTTGAAGCCAACCAATGACCAGAAACCGGAGACTTTTTTTGGGGGGCCTTATTTTATTTCATTAAATAAACAAGAAAATATTAGAAATGTATTCGGATTGTTCGTATTCATTCCAACGTGGACTTTCTGTCCTTGGATGACAGACATTATTTTTTGAAATGATTTCACTAATTTTGCTAAAACAATTCCACCTGAAATAGAAACAATTTATCAAGTGATGTTTGATACCATCAGCTTTACACCAAGTAAATTTTTATGTAAAACTGTCACAATTTATGATTTTTATAAATTACCAATAGTATATAGTGGCTTGTTCCCATTCGGTTTTCAAAGGTCCAGTACACAATCAAATGTGTACAATTGATGGTGCATTGAAGATAAAATGTTGAATCTATACTTGTTAATACTATTTGACCTTGATGAATGTACTGATATGATCACAATCAAGTTAATCAGTTCATTCAAAGGTTACTGTGGCATGTTTTTCATGAGTAAAATCTTTTAAATGGAAGGTAAAATGTATTTATTAAAATTTATTGCCCGTGTTTGGGCCAATTTGACAGTAAAAAATAGATTTCAATGTTGAATTGCTAATTTTCTGGGGTTCCTTAACTTAACACTAACCCCCTAGTTATTCTGGCTAGGAACCATCCTGAATTCTCCAAAATCCATCAGTGCACTTTTGGAAACATGCCCTTCTCTTCAAAATACACCATGCATTTTCGTTGATCTTTCATGTTCAGCACTTATGGCCTGTACTTCTTGCCAGGTAGTAATTTTGCCTGGCATTTGAAGAGGTGAAAGTACCAGTTTCCAACAGTGCTGAATTTTTCCAAAAAAGTGCCCCTTGGAAGATTTTGCAGGATATGGGGTGGTTAGGGTTAAGGAAGATTTCTTTTGAGACATCGAATGAAAAAAATCTATCAATGATTTGTTCTGGTGTCAGTAAAATGGTCCTTGGCTTGCATGAGTGTGTGGGCAGTCTTCCAATTGGCCAGCGTGGGTGTCATTCAGAATCAAGCATGTTTTAAATATCGCTTTTATACAGTTTCTGCCATCAAAATTCAATTTCATAATTTTTTATTTTTTTGGTTTAATAACGATATTATCTTTCAAAATTTGTTCGCTTTTTAAATTATATTTTTTTTAAAAGCCAAACATGGGTGATATAGTGCGCCGCATTTGGTGTATTTTGCAGTTGATGTGTGTACGCGCGGAATAACTCCAGTGATCATTGGCTGGCAGAAGTACACATAACATGTGTACCATAACAGGCACGCATACAGTGTACGCACAACGCTCACACAACGCAAAAGTGGCTATCATCAAGACACTGGGTGCAAATTCACCGCTAGAGGGCTACAATGTGCACTGAGCGGATAGGCCAGTGACTAGAACATGTAGAACATGATGAATCATTGCTTTCCATTGATTTATATATGTATATGCATATATGTATATGCAAACTCAGGTACAACCAAAATGGTTTCAGGGAAAAACGTTCTACCGTAACGCAGATCCTAGCCCTCCGACGTATTATCGAGGAGGTGAAGAACAACAAACTGCCGGCGGTACTGACCTTCATAGATTTCAAAAAGGCATTTGACTCTATCCACAGAGGCAAGATGATAAAAATCTTGAAGGTGTACGGAATCCCTCCCCGGCTTCTTCGAGCCATTGAAGCCACATATACCGGTACCACTGCCAAAGTTGTCACCCCTAATGGAGTGAGCGATGTGTTCGAGATCTCAGCAGGAATACTGCAAGGCGACACGCTGGCTCCGTTCTTATTCATAATCGTGCTCGACTACGCCCTGAGACAAGCCCTCAAAGAGCATGAGGAGCTAGGCTTCACTGTCACCCCAAGAAAGTCCAGAAGAATCGGTCCATTAACCCTCACCGATCTAGACTTCGCAGACGATATTGCCCTACTGTCTGACCAGATCACAGAGGCACAGGAGTTACTCAGCAGAGTCGAGTCGGAGTGCGAAAAGGTTGGACTCCATCTCAACGCCAAGAAGACGGAATACATGGCGTATAACATCGGAGACCATGCCCCGCTTAAGACCTATGGAGGTGCCTCTCTCAAGAAGGTGGATGACTTCAAGTACCTTGGCTCCAGGATGCAGAGCACAGAGAAAGACCTCAAGGTCCGGAAGGCACTTGCATGGAAAGCTCTCCATGATATGAAGAAGATCTGGACATCTCAGCTCTCTAAAGGTCTCAAACTCAGATTCTTTCATGCCGCAATCGAAACCATCCTGCTGTATGGGTGTGAGGCCTGGACCTTCACCAAGGCAATGACCAAGTCTCTCGACGGTTGCTACACCAGGATGCTACAGATGGCACAGAATGTATCATGGAAGGATCAGATCACATCACCAACGTGGAGCTCTACGGCAACATCCCCCGACTTAGCGAGAAAGTCAAGGTGCGGCGGCTGAGCCTTGCTGGGCACTGCCTTCGACACCCAGAGCTACCGGCGAACAAGGTCATTGTGTGGGAGCCCACTCACGGCAAGCGCGGCCCCGGAAGACCCACCAAGACCATGCTCAAGACCCTGATAGAAGATGCAGGAGTGGAGAACAAGGAGGAGCTAGTCAGTTGCATGCAGGACAGAGTTGTGTGCGTGTCAGACATCGAGCCCGACTCAAGCCTGCGACATCGCGACTACCTGGGTCGACTGAGTAGAGTAGTAGTATATGCATATATGTATATGCATATGTATAATGTATATATATATATATATATATATATATATAAATATATATACACAATTTATTCTGCATTTCTTCCACCGACACTTTTGCAGGAAACGAAGCTGGAGAATGGAACAATGGGTTATGATTTATGGGAGGACCCACCAGCAGACTTCTATATGCAGTTCTGGGTCTGGAACCTAACCAATCCAGTTGAAGTCATGTCTGGAAAGAAGCCATTCTTAGTGCAGAGAGGACCCTACACATACAGGTATAATGGTGAAATCTTCAAGCCACAATTTTATTTAAATACGTGTAGTTTAACATTTTTGGGGGGGGGGGGAGTGGACAGGGGGTAAAAAGTCTCCAGCGGGAAAAAAAATTGTATTGACAATTTAATTGTGTATTTAAAACTATTTTAAAACTGTACGTATCATAGTAAATGATTGCAATGATTAAAAAAATTATGATAAAAAACATAAATCTATTTGTAGTCAATGCCCCACACCACAAGGCTAGGTTTACTTGTCGGACAATTGATGATGCTTCAGACGCTTCCCAAACACAATATCAACCTCTATTCTGGACCCATTTACATTTATACTCCTGGGTGGAGAGAAGCATTAACAGTGAAATGTCATGCTGAAGGACATAATGACACCATGATCTAGGCCAGGATTCAAACAACAAATCCATTGCACTAAACTTCTCAACCATGGCATACCATGGCACACCATGGCACACCATGGCACACCATATCATAAGCTTAATAACAGGACTGTGATTTCTCAGGATTTTTTTTACAAAGTAGCCACCAAGGAAAGAAAGACGTAGCCTGTATTGTGTCCAAACCTCTAGTTTCTTGTTTGTTGGGGATGTGGAGAGTCTGTAAATCCTCCAAAACTAAACAACCAGGAGGTTCAGGGGGCTTTGTCCTCTAGACCAAAGGGAGACCCAGGCCAGCTGGGGGCTTTGTCCTCTAGACCAAGGGGAGACCCAGGTCCGCTGGAGGCTTTGTCCTCCAGACCAAGGGGAGACCCAGGCCCGCTGGGGGATTTGTCTTCTAGACCAAGGGGAGACCCAGGCCCACTGGGGGCATTGTCCTCTAGACCAAGGGGAGACCCAGGCCCGCTGGGGGCTTTGTCCTCTAGACCAAAGGGAGACCAAGGCCCGCTACTCATTTTCCAGATTTGTTACTTTTGTCAAATCACACCTCTGTAATAAATTATCATGCAATTGAAGCCATTTCTCTATAGCCCTTTTCACACGACCCAAAAAAAAACATAGATTCCTCGAGATGAATTTTACGAGCAAGGATTGTTTATCTTATCATCCCATGAGTGACTGCTTTCACAAGCTTTCACATGACACCAAGTAACAAACCAACATTCTATGAGAGTACACACATTAATATCATTGGTCATGCACTATCCGATATGTTCATTTAAATTTGCCACACACAAATCTGTGACGACAAAAAACGTTGTTAATGTAAAAGCAAATTATATCATAACTCTAATTCTGTAAAAGAACTGACCTTAACATTTCAGAGTTGTGTGTGCTGATATCTAGGCTACTAATAACGAAAACATCGAAAAATGTAGAGCGATCATGAAGGACTGATGTTGTGCATATTGACACACGTGCGTTATCATCTCGGCCGCCCACCGCTAATTGTACAGTACATACAGTGCAGTGCATGCAGTCAATCGCACACGGCCGCTTTCGCACAGGACGTTGGTCAATAAACAACGGATCGTTTCACACGAGGAGTGTACTACTGTAGGTTCCTTGAGAAAAATTCCGCTAGCGTAAAATTTTGTCGTAGGTCGGGAACCTCCGACAAAATATCTCAATGTTTGAGAAAATTTCGCAAGGAATGTAGGACATCTCAAACATTGGTGTCCTTTCACACGAAGCTCATTTTGTAATATTTCTCAAACATTGAGAACATTTCTCAAGGAATGTTGGCTTTTTTTCGTCGTGTGAAAAGGGCTTTAGTGAATCAAATAATGTTTTTGGGGGTAAAACTTCTCTTACTTACTTAGTCTTTCTTACTTTTTTCCTTCTTTTAGGGAAAGCATGCCTAAGGAAAACATCCAGGTCAACAGTAATGGCACAGTGTCTTATGTTACAGAGAAATCATTTGTACTGGATCTGGAACAGTCTGTGGGTGACCCTAACAAGGAACACTTCACTACCATCAATATTCCATTGATGGTAAATATACTTTGAACTTTTTGGAAGGATAATCTTGTTGTATTTGTTGGACTTTGTGCAGATCATTTTGTATTGCTGCCCCACGTCTGTGGAACAATCTTACCGTCAATATTCACTCTAGTACCATCCCTCAACTCGTTCAAAAACTGTCCCCAAAACTCACCTCATGAAAGTTGCTTACAATTCAATTCAACACAGTTCAATTTAAATTGCTTTTGTACTGTTGTGCCGTGAGTGCCTACATGTACATTTAGGTGGATATGTGCGCTTTATTGTTATTGTTTTCAGTTTTATTTCTTAGAATTTTGATACAGTTAAGAAAAAAAGCCCAAAACCCAAGAAGGCTATTGAATATGACCTCATATAGAGAAACATCTGAAATTTCATTTACAATTTTTGGAAAAGAGGCATTGAATGAAATAATCCATCTCTTCGAAATGGATAGGTATTTGACATCAAAATATGAACAGTTTACTATGATCAGTATTCTATTGATAGTAACCATACTTCTTGTTTTTAAAAAGATAAACTTTATATATATCTTGTTGTACATATTTTCCATAATTTGAGTTCTTGAAAAAAAATAAATCAAATAAAAAATTAAGCCCAAAACCCATGAAAGCTGATGAGTATGATCTCTTTTAGAGAAAAAATTACAAAAATTCATTAGCAGTTTTGATCCCCTAGATGGATAGGTATTTAACGTGTGAAAAAAGTCAAATTGGACGATTTTGTTTTCACCAAAAAAGGAAGCAATGTATCAGTGTGTAACACACAGCCAGATTTGAAATGAAACCCCAAAAGTGTTTGTTGTGCAGGAACCTCCTTGAATCATTGTTAGTACAATCCTCTTTTACAGACATTTGCCCACAAGATTGAAATCATGGATATTTCATCATTCATCAAGACGTTACTGTTAGACGCTCTTAGGATAGAGAAGGCTTTCCCCAGCCACACCGTTCATGAAATGATATGGGGCTACCCAGATGTTTTGATGAAGCTTGCACATAGCTTTGATCTTGCACCTTATGCCGAGTTTGGAGTCTTTGTCAATGTAAGTAAAAATAGGTATTTGATTTTCAAATTTTGGGGGATTATTTTACAAGCAATTTCTGGGTTTTTTTTAAGGGAAGATACATCATTGGTATTTGGTAATGTACAGCAAGATTTCAAGCAGTTTATGGAGTGCCATGGTCGAGCAGTTTAGTGCATCGGATTTGTGTTCTGATGGCTGAGTCGTCAGAATGTGGGTTCGAATCCCAACCGCGACCATGGTGCTTGTGTCCTTGAGCAAGACACTTTACCATAATTGCTTCTCTCCACCAAGGGGTAAAATGGGTACCTGTGAGGGCAGTGTTGGTTGTTGTGTTTGATTACCCTATATACGCTGTAATGGCAGCAATTGAGCTGTATACTCCCCAGGGAGCTGAGATGGTTTCTGGAATGATTTATGAGCCTGATGAGCAGGGGTAATAATATAATGCGCCTTGAGCACCAGTATGGTGGATGCGTGCGCTATATAAGTCCACATTATTATTATTATTATTATTATTATTATACAACTAACATGTGAATGTTTAATTAAAATAGGTGCTCACATGTTTGAGAAAAAAAAATCTGTTACATGTTTTTTCTGATACATTCTCCTGAAGATGATCACAGCCTACTGATCGAAAAATTGAAATGTAACCAACCAGTTCTTTTCAGACCTATTTACTACTCAAAAGAGAATTTTTACATGGTGTCACCGCAAACAGTCTTCACTTATCCTTCTCCCCATGCAAGGCTACAAGTCTTACTTTCTATCTTACTTTGTTTCGACCTTTCTGAAGCATAATAACTCCAACGATGGCACATTCACCGTGTATTCCGGAGTGGACGAGAGGGATACAGGCAAAATCAACCACATCAGTAGGTGGAAGGGCCAATCAGAGTTGAGCTTCTGGAGCACGCCCGAGTCGAACATGATCAATGGAACAGGTATGCCCATTGGACAAATCGAAAACAAAAATCAATAGATTCTGGTTGTTGATTGGTTAGCTCGTTTTCCTCTTTCTTCGCTTTAAGCCCTGCAGTTTTATTGGGATTGTTAAGTTGTGTTTTGTTGAATTTTGTTAAATATTATATTACATTTTTCTTTTGACAAATTCAGAGTAACTTAAGCAATTATTAACCTCGCTTTCTTTTCCCATTGGAATTACTGCTAGAAACACACATGCCTGCAGACCAAAACATAATGTTCATGGACATAAAACATTTCATTAACCCTCCTACTCTAGCTGCACTTTAGTGGCCTAGTTGCTATCGAGGTCAAAATCAGTCAACTGCCTGTTTTGACTGTTGACCCTAATGTGCACACAGGGGCATTTTTGACTGGTTTTTACTCTCATTTTGACCACCCTGAACAATACCAGACAATGCTTTTACCAGTCAAAAACGGTTGACTCATTTTGACCTGTAAATGTACTTAACTACACGTAAGGTTTGACAGTGTTTGACTTTTAAGTGCACTTGATATACCTTGGCAAGTATATCAACATTTTGACTGATTTTGACCCTTGTAGTAGGAGGGTTAAAGGGACAATATTGTCACGATCAGCAGGGCATGGAATCGGAGTGCTAGTTTTAGATGTGACTAAAAATAATACCCCACATGGTAATGCTATATTATCGTTGCTGCTGCATAAATGAGCCAGTAATTTTCAGTCACTGTGTTCTTCCTAAACCAGGACACCGATCGTGACGAAACTGTCCCGTTAACTATATAATTTGCACGGTTTAAGATTATTACTCAATGAGTGAAACTCTGTATACAATTAAGAATCATTTATAAAATTTCTTTCTTCCAGTTTTTTTGGATCTCATCTCTCATCAATCAATCCATTTGTGTATCAGATTGTCAGTATATTTTGATATTGAATGTTATCAATAATTCTGGATAATTATAAACAATAAGTGTTTGGAGTTTTTTCTTCCACAGATGGATCCTACAATCAACCCTTTTTCAACAAACACAACCCAATGTACGTCTTCTCATCAGATATCTGCAGGTGAGACTTGTTTCCACTGTATTTCCTTATCAAAGCATTCCTGTAGGACTTGTGCCCCCCCTCCCCCCCACCCAACATCAGGGCAAACTAGGTCCTCACATCATAGGCACCCGACTCTTTTGGATGTTGAGCCTACCTTGACTACTTCACCATGGTTGGTAAGTTGATATACTCAACGCTGATTGGTTATTGTGATGGGTCTAGTTCCCCGACCATCACGTACTGCAGCACACACTAATAATAATAATGTAGACTTGTATAGCGCACATATACACCAAACTGGTGCTCAAGGCGCATTGTATCATTACCCCTGCTCATCAGGCTCATAAATCATTCCTGAAACCATCTCAGCACCCTGGGAGTATACAACTCAATTGCTGCCTTTTCGGGGCATATAGGGTTAATCAAACACAACAACCAACTCTGCCCTCACAGGTACCCCTGGGTGGAGAGAAGCAATTATGGTAAAGTGTCTTGCTCAAGGGACACAAGCACCATGGTCGTGGCTGGGATTCGAACCCACATTCTGACGACTCAGCCATCAGACTCCATAAGTCTGTGGAGTGACAGCTTTAACACGTACAAAATAACTGAAGTACACCTTATGTTAATATCCAATATTCTTAGATATTTGAATTGTCCATACAAGGTTGACAAAGCTGTGGGGTCAGTCACCATCGTGAGGGGGTGGGATCCCAGGAAGGACACCCAATGATAATCAGAGCACACATACATGTAACTTTCTGTCATTTATATTTTTCTATTACAAATACCCCCTATTTAGACGTAATTTTTTTCTTACAATATTCTTTGTGCCTATATACCCCCAGATGGTTTACAGCACGAAACTTAACATTGAAATAAAACAATTCAAAATTGTTATTTAGTTACCGTTTAGCATTTCATTGAATTGTTCGCGGTCAGTGAACTGCTTAATCGAAAGTCGGCACCCAACTGCCACACAAACTAGATGTAATCGGCAAATGGAACAATGTGTATACATTTTCAATCGAAAAGCATTACTTCCCACAATGATTGTTTAATAACCAATGCAGCAAAAACTAAAGGCTTGAACTACAAATGGGTGGCAAATTCTTCCAAAATGTTTTTTTTAATTTTTTTTTTTATATATATTGGTTTTGGTTAGCCGCTTAGCAAATTTTTGGTTGGTTAACCAGTTAACCATCCAAGCACTATTTATTTTCACCATTGAAACAATGTTTGGCCAGCATGAATCCAGCGACAGGCACGAGTTAATAACAATAATAATAATAATAATGTGTGGACTTATATAGCGCACGTATCCACCAACTGAGTGGTGCTCAAGGCGCATTATATTATTACCCCTGCTCATAAGGCTCATAAATCATAAATCATTGCTGAAACCATCTCAGCTCCCTGGGGAGCATACAGCTCAATTGCTGCCCTATCAACCAACTCTGCCCTCACAGGTACCCATTTAACCCATGGGTGGAGAGAAGCAATTATGGTTAAGTGTCTTGCTCAAGGACACAAGTGTCACGGCCAGGATTCGAACCCACATTCTGCTGCTAACACCAGAACTTGAGTCCGGTAAGCTAGACTGCTCTGTTTCATTAATAATAATAATGGACACTTATATTGCGCCGGTATCCGCCAAGTTTGACGGTCGATGGCGCATGAACATTATTACATTATCATCAGGCCAGTTATATCATTCCAAGAACCATCTCAACTCCCTGAGGAGTATGCAGTCATCTCTGCCCTCAAATGTCCCCATTTATACTTCTGGGTGAAGAGAAGCAATTATAGTTAAGTGTCTTGCTCAGGGACACAAGCACCATAGTCGCGGCCAGGATTCAAACCCACATTCTGATCACTCGTCCATGACTCCCACTAGACTCCGATAAGGATCTCCGAATTAACCATCCATACTTTCACCTTATCCATTAGATCAATCATTGCAGTGTATGAGAATGAGACCTCAGTGCGAGACATTACCACATGGCGGTACGTTGGCCCCCCACAAGCCTTCGCTAATGCCACAGAATACCCGCCAAATGTGGGTTTCTGCACCCCCAGTACCGACTATTGTCTGCCTAGCGGTCTGCTCAATGTCAGCAATTGTCAGTTTGGTGAGTTATCAACATTTGAGTTATTGGATTTGAACCAATATATTAGGGCCCCCCCCCAAAAAAAAAGTCTCCGGTTTCTGGTCATAGCTCGGCTTCAAAATCGTTGCAGTGACGCCTTTTTTTTTTTTTCTTTTTTTTTTGCCAAGATTATAGATGTACGGTATACATGGTTATTGGAACCAGACCAAAATTCCCATACACAAAGTATGGTGGCTAAGAGAGGCCTCACAAATCGGGCACACCCCTGTGTGAAAAAGTTGTTTAAACAGGGTTCGTACGGGTCATGGAAAACCTGGAAAGTCAGGGAATTTTGCTTTTGCATTTTCCAGGCCTTGAAAGTCATGGAAAAGGGTGAACTTCTTTAAAAGTCATGGAAAGTCATGGAATTTTAAGACTTATTAAAACCAGCTCGCGTTTTTTTTCGCACCACAGATCGGAGAGCGTCTAAACACGCCATAGGAAACTCGGGAATATTTGTATGCATGCCCGGTTGACGTGATAACGAGCCACGTGCGTAAAGTGACGTGCACTAGAAGACGTGACCACACGCTGTGGAAGCTTCCATTGTCCTTTCGGGTGACGTGAAACACGCCATTTTGGCAGAGCTCGTGCTTCGGTTGATGTGTTATTGTGCAACACTTGTTCGTCACAAGAGCGGGTGCTGTGTAAACGCGCTCGCTTCACATGGGTGGTTGTGCGGGGGCAGTCGTAAACCTGTTCCACACCTTTGTCTTTGTCTCCATTGAAATCTGTAAAGCTGCGGTGTACTAAGATTTCTATAGACCAATTACCGTGCACCATTGTCCCATTGTTACTCGGTACCACGCCACTGGATAATGGAAGGAATCCTTCCTCCATGCTCGGTTGACATGTAAATCGACGAAGAATTCTTTTCGAGGACTCGGTGGACTTCTAAAGACGCAACACCAACACGCCCTCCTGGCTATAATTCCCACGGAAAACTCGCCAATTTATCTGCTAATAAGCTAAATGGGGGTGTCTCGTCTTAGTTTCATTGACGTAACCAAAAAAAAATTCACGCAAAACAAAAAACGTGTTTGTGTGTGAAAAAGAAACCCGCACAGGGGCCCAGAAAAACTGTTTTATTCCCAACGCAAACTGGTTTTAAAAGAAAAAGAAACAAGACAACCGGCAACCAAAAAGACACAATTTCTGGGTCACAAGTTCACATCATGGAGGAAGGAAAACACATCAAAGAAATGTCTGCCGACTTTGGAATGTTGAATGTATCAATTTGGGATTAGAGCCAAGACAAGAGTTGGGGCTATTGTTCACTTGACAATGACTGACAGGTTGTGGTTTTACACTCCCAGACCAAGAGACAATAACCTCTGGGACCTGGTTCTTGGCTGGTTTACAAGCTATTATAAACTAAACACGCGTGGGTCCCACTCTGCCTGGCACGCGGGTACTCCGCTCATCTGGTTTTTGCCTAAGCAGAGTGGTAGCGGAACCAGTGTCGTTTAACGTTGAATGCTTATAAATAAATCGCGGCAGGCCGCATAGTTACAAATGCGGTGCATCAAAAACATTCTCTCTTGAAAAGAAACAAAGTTGCCGGCCAATTAAAATAAAATTATAGCGTATCGATAGCGTATCGGCCGATTTATAGCGTATCGGTATTTTTTATAGCGTATATCGGGCATGCCTGGCTAGAACACTGGTGTTATGCGAATCTACTTAGATTCGCATTGTTAATGTTGGCCGCGAATCGAAAAGTCATGGAATACTTGTTGTAAAGGTCATGGAAAGTCATGGAATTATCTAAGTAAAAAAGTGTACGAACCCTGTTAAAGCACAGCACGGCAGAATTCCAATCGATCCAGCAATTTTGACTGCAATCATAGCCACAAAAAAAAGAAAACTAAAAATGCCAACAAGTGGGTCAGAGGCGACGCGCGCAGAGACCAGAGACTTAAGCTAGCCTGATATATGAGAGCATGCTATGATGTCGTATTCTACAATGGTGAAACACTGGTACTATTTTGTACACAAGTGTGTGATGTAAGCATTCAGTTGTGCACGATTTGTTATTTTCTTTTTACCTAACCTGACATGTGGATGAAATATACTGGCTTTTAAAATATTTTGTTGGGTAGGCTAGGTTTTTAGCTGTTGAGGCGGCATGTTCTTAGATAACTGTTGATCGGTAGGGCAGCGATAGCGCGTCGTGTTTGGGGTATTTTGCAGTTGATGCATATTCAATGTATGTGCGGAATTCCAGCATTTATTGGCTGGCAGATAGTGTACCATAATATACGCACACAATTGCTCACTCGACACCAAAGTGCCTAATCAAGACACTGGGATGCATTTTCACTGCTCAGAGGATTACGATGTGCTAGGCCTGCACAATAGCATGACCATATCGTCACAATATTCAATACATTATCGGCTAAATCGCTTACTTCAAGGCTGTGTTGCGTCTTACTATAGAAACTAATTCTCTTCAATAGTAAGGAGATACATGTATGCATTTCCGGCTGTAATTACATAGGGTCTGTTTGTTTTGCACATATCCGGATCTCGATCACCAGACAGTCTGTACGGTTCATACAGTTTACTGATCCAGATCCTGAATTTGCTGATCCTGCTCGTGCAAATAACAAGATGAAAATCATTACAGAATTCATAAAATCAACATGAATAACCTAAAAAGCTTCTTGAAACTATTTATTTGAAGGCCAAAACAAATGATCATTGCCATCGAATGATATCTAAACCAGTTTGTCAAAACAAAAATCTAAATTTAGGGGATGGATTCTGCCACGGGCACAGTTCAGCCGTAGTCTGGTACACAGCCGTATACAACAGGCATTATCTAGCGGCTGAGCTGCGACATGGATTTGATCCCAAATAGTTGGGATCCTGATCCACAATCTTGAGTGAAACAAACACACCCATAGTATTCTTTGGGCTTTGGTGAAACAATCCACAAGTGTGTGGTATTACTTTACACTGTTGTTCCGGCTCCGACTACGTTACATTTAAATCAATTTTGGGGAAGGTTTGTTTTGAGATTGTCATTGTAAAATTATTGGGATCTTAAAAGTATCGTACACCTTTGTATATTAACCAGTTCGCGTCAGAAATAAAAATGTTTTTCTGGGCCCCTGTGCGGGTTTCTTTTTCCCACACACACGTTAATGGAAGCTTCCACAGCTCGTGGCCACGTCTTCCGAGCATGTCAACGTACACACGTGGCTCAACCGAGCATGCATACAAATATATCGGAGTTTCCTATGGCGTGTTTAGACGCTCTCCGATCTGTGGTGCAAAAAAAAATTCCGTGTATACACGGCCTCAGACGCGAACTGGTTAAGTACCCGATTACAAAATTACTAAATTATAATCTAAAAAAACTTGGTGATTGTGCCGAACATCCCGAGAAATTATTCCGTCTGACATGCTGGGTTTATTTGGAGAAAATTTGAAATGGATCACCACTGCAAAATAATTTAAATGCATTTTTGTAATTTTGTTGACACAATGAAAAAAAAGTTGCTGAAAACTGTGACATGTTGGTTTTTTTTTGTACATCTGTCCAGATTCCTATAAAATGTAAATGCATTAATTTAACAAACAGTGTAAGGAACAATGGTCATCCCTTGAGTTCAACTATGATTAAAACTTACCTCAGGAAAGTTTAGATTTGTTATCATGGACTGATGTTTTTATAATATGTAGCAATGACTGATTATGTGCGTGCATTTGTCTGATTTTGACCTAGGTGCTCCCATTGTGATGTCATTGCCTCACTTCCTGTACTGTGACCCCAAGGTCATTGAACTGGTGAATGGGGTCACGCCCAACAAGGAAGCCCATCAGACCTTCTTTGATGTGGAGCCAGTGAGTAACAAAATTAAAGGGACAATATCGTCACGATCAGAGCAGTCTTTCAACAGGGCATGGAATTGGTGTCCTAAAAGATGAACACAGTGACTGAAAATTACTGGCTCATTTATGCAGCAGTAATGGTAATGACCATATCATGTGCGGTATTATTTTCAGTCACTGAATTACTAGCACTTCGCTTCCATACCCTGGTGATATTGTCCCTTTAACCTGCGAAAGCACGGACCACCAATTTGTTTTACTACCAGCAAACTTTTCTGAAGTGGGTATTGTCCCTTTAACCCTCCTAGTTCTGGTGCCTTTCTCAGACAAGTTGATGTACCATGTGAAACCATTCGTTTTGTGAAACACACCAAGGTGTAGTGTATCCACCATTCAAAAACCATTTGAATGGATTTGAATGGTAGTAAAGCTTGCTACCAACACTTTTCAAATGGTATCACCATGTGTGTACAAAACCAATGGCCATTTTGGTAAGTGGAAATTTTGAATGGTTTCAAATGGTCAAACAGTAGGAGGGTTAATCAGGAAGGGAATTGTTAATTCTGTCTGTAATTTTACAGATTTCTTCACATTTCAACCTCTTCAATGGCAAATTAACATGTGACCAGATCTTACAAATCAAGTCTGAGATCAACACACTTAACACAAATTGAGCAATATAATCAAATAAGAATAGTCAGTTGTATAGTGTTCTTAGTCATCAGGATTTGGACAATACATGTTTAAGACAAGAATGTGCTTGTTTGAAATACACATACATGTACATGTAGCACAGATCGGTAACAATGTTGCAAACCTCCTCACAGTGCTATTTTAACCCTTCTGTGACTACAAGGGTCAAAATGTTGATATACTTGCCAAGGTATATCTAGTGCACTTAAAAGTCAAACCCTGTCAAACCTTACATGTAATAAGTACATTTACGAGTCAAAATGAGTCAACCGTTTTTTACTGGTAAAAGCGTCGTCTGGTATTGTTCAGGGTGGTCAAAATGACAGTAAAAACCAGTCAAAAATGCCCCTGTGTGCACATTTGGGTCAACAGTCAAAACAGGCAGTTGACTGGTTTTGACCTGTATAGCTACTTGACACTAAAGTGCAGCTATAGTAAGAGGGTTAATTGGTCAGGACCCAAAACCCATTCAAAACATATAAAATCTTGCACAGTTTTTGGAAATATCAACCCCCACAATGTAGACAATTTACAGAATATAGAGAGAACAAGTGCACATCAAAATTTACCATAAGGAGTTTGTAGGAATACAGGACTTATACATATGAATATAGAGAGAGCAAGTGCACAGCAAAATTTACCATAAGGAGTTTGTAGGAATACAGGACTTATACATATGAATATAGAGAGAGCAAGTGCACATCAAAATTTACCATAAGGAGTTTGTAGGAATACAGGACTTATACACTGTATATGAATATAGAGAGAGCAAGTGCACATCAAAATTTACCATAAGGAGTTTGTAGGAATACAGGACTTATACATATGAATATAGAGAGAGCAAGTGCACATCAAAATTTACCATAAGGAGTTTGTAGGAATACAGGACTTATACACTGTATATGAATATAGAGAGAGCAAGTGCACAGCAAAATTTACCATAAGGAGTTTGTAGGAATACAGGACTTATACATATGAATATAGAGAGAGCAAGTGCACAGCAAAATTTACCATAAGGAGTTTGTAGGAATACAGGACTTATTATACATATGAGTTTCTTGGTAACCGTTAACACTAATGTAAAAGGAGCCAGTGGTGCACGCGAGTACCAGGGTCATGACAGCAAATATCTCCCTCTTCAGACCATTATGCGGAGCACAAAAGGAGACCGTCACTAACTGAAAAGTGGACATGATAAATGCAATAGATGGAACAAAATTAAGAATCTTATTGTAGAATAGAGTCCTTGACCTACACACTGAAGAAAGTACAAGACACTTCAAGATGTATCATCACCTGTGTTTTTCAATATTTAAACGTTATTTTCTATTCCATCGGAACAGGAAAAATATTTTTAAACTTTTTCAAATAATCGGGAGAAGCATGGTTTTACAGAAATATGTCATAAATTAATTTTGACAGTTGTGATTTTTTAGTGTAAAACTAACCATATGCATTTATTTTGTAAAATATCTCATTTTGAAGTATTTGTTTTCTTTTCTGAAAGGAAATTATCAATGTTCCAATGAAAACAACAAATTTCCAGAAATTACCGGTAAAAAAATCTTTCAGGAAACCACATATTTTGTCTCCTTTATTCTTAGATGACGGGTGGACCTCTGAATGTTGCCAAGAGACTGCAGATCAACGTTTTTATCCAACCGTATGAAAATATACCGTAAGTGGCAAAGATCATGTTCACTCATCACACCTTTTATTGCGGTTTTCTAGGAGATTCTGTGACAAAAAGTACTTGGCAACCTTTCATTAGAAATTTACAAAAAAACTGTTGTGTGCCTAACCACCACAAGTTCATTGTGCGTTGGTTTATGGTGTAAACCGAGGACCTCCTGTTGTCCCCCTCTTTTGTTGTAGGCATCTTCTGCCAACTGAGGACCCATTGTTCCCTGTTGTTGTAATACCTTGGTTAAAACAATAAACAAATGCATACAAATCCAGCGACTGTTTTGTGGGTTTTTTTTGGGGGGGGGGGGGGAGTGGGGATTTTGATGGATTCAGTACAGTATTGACTATCAAATAATAGTTTGCATGAGGCTAGGTGATCTAATTCCATATAAGACTGTGTACTTTTTTTACCAAATGAGGAAATGTGCATTTATAGGAGTGTTTCAAGTTAATTGACTTTTTGTTTTGTTTTCGCACAGTGAAATCAAGAATATCATGAGTCTGTTCCTACCAGTTATCTGGTTGAATGAGGTAAGGCAATGTACGGAGCCGACATGTTTTAGAGACCTCAAGTCCGAGTCCCCAAGGTCGAGTTTGAGTCACAAGTACTTTAAAAAGTGAAATTTTTAGCAAGAAATCAAAATATTGGATCCATACGACCGACTTTTTACACTGGCGATTCTGCCCCATTACGGTTTTATGATGTGTAGGACATTTTTCACAAAGGAATTTCTGGATTTAGGAACAGTTAATGTTGAATAGGACATTTTGGTCCGAGTCACAAGGGTCAAGTCCGAGTCACAAGGGTCAAGTCCGAGTCACAAGGGTCAAGTCCGAGTCACAAGGGTCAAGTCCGAGTCACAAGGGTCAAGTCCGAGTCACAAGGGTCAAGTCCGAGTCACAAGGGTCAAGTCCGAGTTATTGTACATGGTAACTCTAGTCCAAAACACTAAAATAAGTAACTTGAGTCGGACTCGAGGCAGAGTCATACAAGTCTGGTACCAAGACACACATCTTTATTGTCATTTGAAGTTTTAAAGGGACTATATCGTCACGATCAGAGCAGACTTTCAACAGGGCATGGAATCGGTGTCCTAGTTTAAGATGAACACAGTCACTGAACATTACTGGCTAATTTATGCAGCAGCAACGGTAATATGACCTTATCGTGTGGGGTATTATGGCAGTCACTGAGTTAATCTAAAACTAGCACTCTGATTCCATACCCTTTTGATCGTGATGATATTGTCCCTTTAACCTGCGAAAGCATGAACAACGGACCACCAATTTCTTTTACTACCAATTTTTCTGAAGTGGGTCACATAAAGCTTGGGCGATATCGATTTTTTTCATCCACGATATATCGGCAAACATATATGGCGATTTTCGATAATATTGCGATTATTTTTTCATTCATGCATGATTGCTTCAGAGCCGATAACCACAGGTATGTACCCCTCTATAATCGTCACAATAAATCCCAAATTCGTTTGCAGAGTGTGTATGTACTTCTGAAGTAGTTCGCTTTTGTTTCTCACTTCCAAAAGCTGTTCTAATTTTGTTTCCATGGAATTTCTGACTTGAATCACAATGTCAATTTTTTTTTAATCGCAATATATTGTTTTAATCGCGATTTGCCGATGTGCCGATAACTTAAGAAGGTTCTCGATATCATAAACAAATAAAAAAGGTATCGCGATATTCGATATTATCATGTTATCGCCCAAGCTTAGGTCACATGATCAATAAATTAGGCTTACAAAGGTTACAGAGTGTTCTGTGGATGGTCTATACGAGTGGTATGAATTCTGCACCCACTAGATGGTTTTGTGTAAATGATGTATGAACCGGCTTGAATCTGTAAGACAATTCATTCTTCAGTCTCTTTAAATATGAAAAATTTCCATTTGCCGATGGTAACTACTACTATGTTCAGTGGTGCACTCGGGCAATGATGTCAGGAGATATAAATACCCCCTGTCATTGATGCATGTTGATAGTAGTGGTCTTTATACAAGGTCATAAATATGAACAATTTCTATCATTTCCACAGAGTGCCTATATAACTCCCGATGGAGCCGACGAGCTCAAGAACAAAGTTGAGAATCCAATCCGGTTAACGACAATCAGCAAGTGGTCCGTACTGGGCTTGGGCCTCCTACTGATCATCATAACCGCTACAGCACTTGCGATAATGTGGATCACAGACACACAGGTTGATAATTCAGTAAATGTATGAAGCCATTCATTATTTTGATTGCATGGTTTTCTTGCATGTTATGTATAGGGGGGCATATCAGGTTGGCATAGTGGTACTGTTGATTTGGTTTCTGCCCTTACACTGACGTAATGTATGAAGCACAGCATACTCAGTGCTTTCTGAGTGTCTGGGAAAAAAATAAATAAAAATTCCATAGGCGACCCGGGCAGGTTTTGAACCCACGAAAGTGGTACTTTCCTCGCCTTTTAGCTCTTTGGACCCCGGGGTTTGAATCCCAAGATAATATGCTTGAAAATAGAAAGTTGTTTGAGTTTGTTGTTCACGGGTACATTTGAACATGAACACCTAAACCCACAAGTTAAATCCAGTTTGGAATTAATATTAAAAGTGGTCTTATATTGGTGTGCCATGGTCGAGTGGTTTAGTGCACTGGATTTGTGTTCTGATGGCCGAGTCGTCAGAATGTGGGTTCGAATCCCGACCATGGTGCTTGTGTCCTTGAGCAAGACACTTTACCATAATTGCTTCTCTCCACCCAGGAGTAAATGGGTACCTGTGAGGGCAGAGTTGGTTGTTGTTTGATTAGCCCTATATGCGCTGTAATGGCAGCAATTGAGCTGTATACTCCCCAGGGAGCTGAGATGGTTTCAGGAATGATTTATGAGCCTGATGAGCAGGGGTAATAATATAATGCGCCTTGAGCACCAGTTTGGTGGATACGTGCGCTATATAAGTCCACATTATTATTATTATTATTATTATATCAGTGACTTTTATTCCAGTGTAAACAACAATATATATTTAACTCTATGATCAATATAAACTTTTGTACAGTGAATCCATACAATATAAATTGATTAGAAATAATGTTAACATTAGGGAAAGCAGAGAAGCCATCAAAGGCTTTTTACTCTTCCCCTGTTGACAGACAAGACAAATTAACTTGACACTTTACAATTACAGTTACAGAATGATGATATTACATATTCTGGACCAAAAAAAAAAATCAAACTTGACAAAGTGCATCATTTAAATAATGTGTGCGATGTAGGATTTAAGTCTTTGCATGGTTGGAGATAGATGTTATTGAGTTCTTTCGGGTGACACCATGTAATGATCTCTTCTTGGAAGAAGTGATGGCTCTGAGAAGAGCCGGTTGGTTTGTTCTCAACGTTTCGACTAGTGTGCTCTAGCCATCATCATGTATGCAATGTTTATAATTTCCAAATTGCTTTCGGTATACTTAATAGGGACAATGTCGTCACGATCAACAGGACATGGAATCATAGTGCTAGTTTAAGATTAACTCATTGACTGAAAATAATACCCCACATACTTACTTACTTACTGCCCGTTATGCCTGCTGGCATGTAGGGCAGCAACGAAGGTCCTCCACTCCTGTCTGTTCTGGGCCAGCTTCTGGATGGTACCCCAAGTGTAGTTCAGGGTCTTCATCTCTGCCTCTACAGTTCGACGCCAGGTGTTCTTTGGTCTTCCTCTTTTCCTCCTTCCTTCTGGTGTCCAATGGAGGGCTGTGCGTGTGATGTTATCAGGTTCTCTCCTCGGCACATGCCCAATCCAGGTACACCGCCTCATGAGGATGGTTTCAATGTTGTCCTGATGGCATCAAGCAAGTAGTTCGTCGTTTGAGATGGTGTTTGGCCAGAATATTCTTAGAATTCTTCTCAGGTTCCTTGTGTGGAAGACTGACAGCTTAGTGATGTCACTCACTGTCATTCTCCAGCATTCTGAGCCGTAGAGAAGGGTAGAGAGAACACAGCTCTGATATAATTTTAGCTTGGTCTTAATGCTGTACTGCTGGGACTTCCATACATTGCTGAGCATTCTGAAGGCGTTTCTGGCCTTGCTTAGACGGTTCTTGATGTCGTTACCTGCTCCTCCATCATGCCTGACAGTGCTACCTAGGTAGGTGAACTCCTCTGTGGTAGGAAGATTTTCTCCATTCACATGGATTGGTGAGGGATTTGTGATGTTCAGGTCATCACTTCTGTTTTCTTTTGATTGATCTTAAGGCCGATCTGCTGAGCAAAATTGATAAGGTTATATTACCATTGCTGCTGCATTTTGTGGAGTGTCGTGGCCGAGCGGTCTAGCTTACCGGACTCAAGTTCTGGTGTTAGCAGCAGAATGTGGGTTCGAATCCCGGCCGTGACACTTGTGTCCTTGAGCAAGACACTTTACCACAATTGCTTTTAGGGGCAGAGGCAGTTTAACAACTGCCTTGTTCTGGACTAGTAATACCCCTCCCAGTCCTATTCGCACCGTGAAGAGGCTGGTTATTAACTTGTCTTGTTTCGGTGCGAGGGGCTGGTTTCTTCAGTGTGGAGTGGCCATTGGCCTTGTGTGGGGCGAATTGCGTAAAAAAAAATTAAATAAAAATAAATGAGCCAGTAAATTTCAGTCACTGTGTTCTTAAACTAGGACACCGATTCCATGCCCTGTTGAAAGTCTGTTCTGATCGTGACGATACTGTCCCTTTAATGCAAATATGAGTTTAGGATTGTCCGATTGTCATATGTCTTATCCAGTCCAATAGACATTTTGATATTTATCTGGCCCCCTGACTGCCAATAGAGAAACACATGTTGGAAATGTTCAGTTTGTATGGAACCAGTCTTTTTTTCCCAGACACGAGCCTCATTTTGACTCCAGTAGAGGTGTGTATCAGAGAACAAAGGGTACATACAATATGACAGTAGTCCATGCTATGACTTCATAAAGCATTCTTTTGGATGATTCTTTGAAGGAAATCAACAACTTTATTTTGTTTCTTCCTTTTTTTCTCCCCCGATTACAGGCTGGCAATCGAGTACTCCAAGTCCCAGCCACCACCAACCACAAGCCCAGCCATCATGGACAACCAGTCAATGAATCATCTCCATTGCTCTCTTGAGATATGATGGATCGAAAAAAGGGACTTTCTATGCTCATATAATGTGATTACCACCGGTAACTGTTCATTATGTAAGGGGGGGAGGGGAAGGGGGTATTCCTAATGTTATGTTGGGTCAGAAGAAAGAAGAAAAAACACCTTCCTCACCAGGAGGAATGAAGTGGGAGATGTTATTAGTCAAAAATACTTCATCTGAACATGTACCATCTACTGCCATTATTTAATTCTGGTCAAGTCATGATGCTCATTCTTGGTCTTTCCCCCTACTTTTCAAAAACATGGCTCCACCCCTAAAATGGATAAGATCCATGATGAGTCCATAGCTGAACATGTTGTTTGTGTTGAATTTAATAAGTTTCATGTTATTACCATGCCCGCCCCCCACCCCCACCCAAGCAGCTGGACTGAAACAGCTGGAAGTCATTTCAATTCCTGTCAAGGCATTTATTTCTATATGATCAATATGTGAATGTAAATTTGATTACAGAGCCTGTGGAGGACACTATGAGGGAAAAAAACACATGCAGTAGTTTGTCAATTGTTTATTCAGCACATTGAAATTTGATAACGGTGCAGAAATGCATACACAGAACTGTGGAGAATTGAGCAACTGTAATTTGATTTATTCACCAAACATTGCTCTGCCCAAAAAGAGATATAGACGATGTGATCTATGACAAGATACCATAAAATCTTATATTTGTCAAGATCAGCAGAAAAAGTCTTAATTTGATTTATTTTTAATAAGGCATTAACATTACATCTCAAATCTTCATCTGAAAATTCAAAAATTTATTGATGTTTTGTGGAGAAGTACAAAATGTACAAACTCTGCATACAAATACACACACTTCTGCCCGGCGGGAAATCTCCCTGGTACTCTAAAGGTCACACAAAGTGTAGTTACATGGTCTATAACAGCGGAAATTCAATATTTTTTTAATTTTGCTTCGAGTTCATTTGGTTTGTATGCTTTTGAGTGGGTGTTACGGTTTACTGTAAATGTAAAATAAATTTGGTTTTCAATTTTTTTTTACAAACATTCTTACAGGAATGTGTTGTTTAACTTCAAGGGAAGGTACAACATTGATAATTTTGTCATCAATTTGTTTTGTTGAGTATATGCTTACTCTCTTTGGATCAAGATATATACTACTCAAAACAATTTAGGGAACACCGGAATAATCTCAGTTAAAGCAAGATCATTTATTTCAGATAAACACAATGTTTCACAGAATTGATGACAAACAACTGCACAATGAACCAGATGATAAAGGATGCATGTAGTAATTACACATTTCATGACATGACTACTGAAAGAGAGAGGGGGTTGCAAATGAAAATCCCGGTTCATGGAACATTTCAAACCTATTTGATGTTTAAAAATCCGGTGTTCCCTAAATTGTTTTGAGTCGTATATATTGAACAAACAACCTGTGAAAGTTTAAGTCATGAGAAAAGAGTCACAAAGCATTCATAATGTTTACAGGAAAAAAGTTCTTGGTAATTTTTTACAAATATTCATAGGTTGTTCGTGTTTTCTCTAAAATGTGAGCGCTTCTGACAGAAGAATTTTCCAGGATGTTGGTAACTTTGTAATCAGCAAATTACCAATGTTGTACCTTCCCTTGAAGATAAGACAGTTCTAAAGCTAATAATTAACTCATTTTATATATTGGGAGAGGTTTTTAAATACTGGCTTTTTCTGCCAAAAATAATTGAAAGTAAGTTTCATTATTATTATTATCACTCAATGCAACACTTTCATCAACCTATAAATATATATAGGATTCTAGCCACCCAATCGTCATCGGGCAAGCTCGGTGGTCGAGAGGTTAAGGCATCTGCACTAGTAAGCAGGAGGTCATGGGTTTGAATCCCACCCGAGTCGCATGTAAAGTTCTTCCACAGACACTCGGAAAGCACCGAGTATGCAGTGCTATATACATGTTGGTGTAGGGCAAAATTAATGTATTATGATTTGTATCTAGTTAAACTGACGGTGGAGAGGGACCATATGACCGTCTCATTTTAATCTTCAACCCTTTGCTCACCTTTCATCACTGATTCTATAGATATCTAAACTAAACCTATTGGGGTTATACAACTAAGAAATTTCTAATTAGTATTAAACCTCAGTCAACCACAGCATGGTTGGTTTGGGCGCTGGCCTAACTTTTACATATTCATATACGAGGTTAAAAATCAACTCATTCTTCACCCTAACTACTAAATATTCACAACAAGAAGGGTATGAATTCTCTCTGTGACACTCGACCACCACCACCACCACCTAGTGCCCTGCTGAACCAATACAGGGGTGGCACATCAATTACAGTAAAAACATGAAATGCAGTAAAGTTTTAAAAAAAAAATTTAAAAAAAAGATTTCACACTTGCATTCAATAGGAAATGAGCAAATTTAACAGCTGCAGCTAAATATTTATGTGAAGCCAATTGTGGGTTTATACTGTTTGTATATAAATGTGCTTCCCTCAGTAGCGGAACAAGTTACCGCCGGGCCGGGGGGCAGAGCGCACGGTCGGGTCGGGCCGGGTCGGGTCGGCCTCCCAGGCATCATTCCCTAACCACACGTGATTTCCGAGAGACCCGTCATGATTACACTTCATGTTTTCAGGGGAGCTCAAAATAAAGAAAGGGCCCGGTTGATTTGTGTAAGTTCCAGCTCGGGCTCGGGCCCAGTCCCCCAACGTCCCAACGTCCCCCCACCCCCCTCCACCAGAATGTTAAAAAAAAAAATAAAAAAAATTCTTTGGGGAGGGGGGTCCGGGCCCCCCCCCCCTCCGGGCCGGGGGACGGCTGTACCCCCTGACGGTCCGCCACTGACTAATTCACACATGTATAAGTGTCACACTAATGTATTCAGCCAACGGTGGATCACGGATGGCCGAATTACAGGAGCAAATCCATCAGGGTAAGGGGGGGTGAGGCAACCCTGTCAATGACTGAAGGGATATTGGATACAGAGGCCTTAAACACCAATAATACATCAATGTGAAATGGTGCTGAAAATGTTGGATTGTAGTGTATCTTGAATAACTATAATGTCAATACATAACACAGAAAGTGCTGATCATGGCCCATTTGTTGTTGGGACTAAATGAAGTACTAGTGATACCTAAATTGTATTTTATTACTTTGCTAATAATTGTGTTTTACACCATTAATAAAAACTAGATATAAGTTTTTGTCACAACAAAAACAAGGTGTTCGGTTGAAGTTAAAATGGTTACGTCATCAATTCGAAGTGTTGGAGAAGTTTATTTGAATACAATACAATACTGAATTTAGAAATTATTTTAATATTAAACTTTGACTTCCGGTTTGGACAGGAAGTAAAGGTCAAATTGGGGTCATGTTTTTGTAAATACTTTTGACAATTAACTATCTGTACAATGGTGCAAAAACTGTGAATTTACCTCTTGTGGTTGTTGAGATATGATTTGTTTAAATATTAAACTTTCACTTCCGGTTTGGACAGGAAGTAAGGTCAAATTGGGGTATAAATATTTTTTGACAATTAACGATCTGTACAATGGTACAAAATGTTTTTATTTACTTCTTGTGGTTGTTGAGATATGATTTTTTTTAATATTAAACTTTGACTTCCGGTTTGGACAGGAAGTAAGGTCAAATTGGGGTCACCTTTGTGTAAATATTTGTTGACAATTAACAGTCTGTACAATGGTGCAAACATTGTGAATTTACCTGTTGTGGTTGCTGAGATATGATTTATTTTTAATATTAAACTTTGACTTCCGGTTTGGACAGGAAGTAAGGTCAAATTGGGGGTCACCTTTGTGTAAATATTTGTTGACAATTAACAATCTGTACAATGGTGCAAAAATTGTGAATTTACCTGTTGTGGTTGCTGAGATATGATTTTTTTTTAAATATTAAACTTTGACTTCCGGTTTGGACAGGAAGTAAGGTCAAATTGGGGTCATCTTTGTGTAAACATGTTTCGATAATTAACAATCTATACAATGGCGCAAAAAATGTCAATTTACCTCTTGTGGTTGTTGAGATAGGATTTTTTTTAATATTAAACTTTGACTTCCGGTTTGGACAGGAACTAAGGTCAAATTGGGGTCATCCTTTTGTAAATATTTTTTGACAATTAACGATCTGTACAATGGTACAAAAATTGTGAATTTATCTCTTGTGGTTGTTGAGATATGAATTTTTTGAATATTAAATTTTGACTTCCGGTTTGGGCAGGAAGTAAGGTCAAATTAGGGTCACCTTTGTGTAAATATTTTTCGACAATTAACAATCTGTACAATGGTGCAAAAAATGTCAATTTACCTCTTGTGGTTGTTGAGATATGATTTTTTTTAAATATTAAACTTTGACTTCCGGTTTGGACAGGAAGTAAGGTCAAATTGGGGTCACCTTTGTGTAAATATTTTTCAACAATTAACAATCTATACAATGGTACAAAAAATGCCAATTTACCTCTTGTGGTTGTTGAGATAGGATTTTTGTAAATATTAAACTTTGACTTCCGGTTTGGACAGGAAGTAAGGTCAAGTTGGGATCACTCACAACTCGTGTTTCATCTACTTGTTAAGTTCTAAGTACATGCCAAGTTTCAAGTTCATGTGAAGTTTGGAAGTATGTGTTTGTTTGTAGACAATCTATCCGGAGAAGAAGAAAAAAAACGAACAAAAACAATAGGTGTTTCGGGTGCATACCCGAACACCTAAATATGCATGTGTTTCATCATTAAGAAATATGTATTCCACATGGTGTCACCGCAATCAGTCTTACTTATCATCCTCACCATGCAAAGCTACAAGTTTTACCTAGAAACAGTACTGTTTCTAGCAATATCGATTGTGAGTAATAAAAAGCCTTCCGTTCAGCAGTTTTAATTTAATACATTTGTCACGGCCTCGTATTTATATTATGATCTTTTTCACCACAATTTTATGCTTCAGAGCAAAACAAAAGAAGTAAGCATAGGCTACATGAAGAACTAAGCAGAGTTGTCATCATTAACAATATCATCACGATCAACAGGGCTTTGTGTGCCAATTTGATTAGAAGCATGTTACAGGATTGTATGTAAATATTATGTTACTTTTTACAAATTGCTGTTTAAAATTGATCCAGTTTTTTTTTAATTGTGTGCACGCACAAAACAGCACCCTCCAGAAGCATTTTTATTATTATTTTTTTACATTTGAAAACAATGGTAAGTTCTACTGAGGCATTTGTCAATTGTTTTAAAATGCACGGGGATGGGGGGGTTTAGTTCCCATCCCCTGGGATTATGACACTTGACCCTTGTGACCATGGATATTTGCAAAATATTACTCCCTGCTATGACTGGAACATACATGTACTGATGGGTGGAGGGAAGCAATTATGGTGTGAAGGGTCTTGCTGAATCTACAAGGATTTCATTCCCCTCATAAAAAATTAATTAAAAATAAAAATTCCTAACAAAAGTATTCATGGATGAGAAATATCATTGGTTGCTATTGACCAACTAAAATAATGACCTGTTTTAAGGGACAATATCGTCACGATCAACCAGGGCATGGATTTAGATCAACTCAGTGACTAAAATTAATACCCCATGCATATTGATAAGGTCATATTACCGTTGCTACATAAATGAGCCAGTAATTTTATTTTTTTTAATTTTAAACTAAACTTAAACTATGACACCGACTCCATGCCATGCCATGCCATGCCATGCCATAAAAGAGGCGAAGCAGGCGCAGGGGTTATGAGGTTATTGAATGTGACCGCCCCCCCCCCCCAAAAAAAGATACATATACTTCGGGAGGGGAAGTCTGCTTCCGTCACAGTATCTTACGAGAGCCTTTTGCGTCAAACTGCCCGTAAAACCAGCGGTCTTGTATATAGAGTCCGTTTGGCAAACAGCAAACTCTAATGCATTTCGGCATTTCAGTAAGCTTTTAGCGATGTTTTACCAACTTGTCTCATCAGATTATAGGTTCCTTCAAGCGCTAAAACTCAACATTCCGTATGATTCCAGCACGGCAGGACCCTGAAAATATAAACAAATTATGCGACTTGAGGAACGCCCAACATTATAGCTTGGACTTTGCCCAACAATTATTGTCGCTACTCTTTCTGATGCACAGAATGTTACTTAGTCATTACAGAAAATCACGAAAGTCAATTACCATTGATTTCCGTATTTATTATTAGCACAAGTCTGCAGACATAACTCGGTTGTAGTACTTCAGTTCCTTGAACAAGCCGATATATTTTTCTCTTATGAAGAACAATCTTCAGACATATCCTTATGATAATGTATAAATACGCTAGGCCTATGATAAACAAATACCTTGGGGAATGAGTTTAAGCAATATCATGGGTTGCATATACGCTAATTAAGTATATTTTTGGTTATGTTTTATTATCCGAAGTAAAAAAAAAAAAAAAAAAATACAACTTACTGGGATTCCTTTTTAACACAAGTGTTAGCATTTTGCCCAATATACTTTTGATTTGTTTTGATTTGTTGTTTTTGCTTCAAAAACAACATTTGTGTTTAATTTTGTATTTATTTTGTATGTAAACTATTGTTTTAACTCAAAATGTGCATGGGGGGGGGGGGATTAATCCCATCACCCAGGAATGACACCCATGACACTTGACCCTATTTGAAAAGAAAGCAAATGATTTGTGTCGCAAACTAATGTAGTTAACCATTCATGAAAAGACGCAAATATCTTAAGGAGTCCAAGTACAACAAAGCCATCATTCTATTCATTGTTATAAACATTGACGCGACCAAATAATGTCAGCAGAATACAACAGTGGAAACAAATTTCACATAGATAAATATGCCTAGGCGAGATTTGATTATTGTTTTATTTTTGGCTGTACGTGCTGTATCCATGGCAACGAAATTTACACTGGATGAGCACAAACAAACGAAATGTGTGTTCATTATTGTATGCTTAATTTGACTGAAGGTATTCGACTTTTGCGTTCTTGTGTGCTCTTAAGAAATGTTACTGTGTGATTTTGATGAACTAAGGCCTAACTGTGTACATTAGTATAGCTGGGCAAACATGCGCAGAGATGAGCGCTACATGTACATGTACATGTACATTATAGGCCTAGGCCTATGACGTCCATCACTGAAAGCTGTCAACAGATTTGGATGAGCTTAATATAATTATATTCGAAGGCGTTTGGAATCGTTTGTTTTTAACGACAAAGTCGTCAAAATGCAATTTTAACGAAAGCTCTTGATTATTGTAACTGTACGGAAGAGGGCGAGGCTTTGTGAAGAATACTGTCTCAATTCAACATGCATGCGTATTATGCACGCTTGCACAATAATTATTTTGTATACCAGAAAAGTTACATTTTATGTATATAGATTAATAACATGCACGTCACCAGGCTTTATATAAGGGGTTCGTTTCTTGAGTTAGGCGAACACGTATGTGGTATGTGGGATCCCTTACTAGGGATCTGGGGGAGAATCCCTTACTAGGGATCTGGGGGAGAATCCCTTGGAAGATCTGCGATTTTAGCGATCCAAAATATGGTTCATAGTAAAGAAAAAAAATTACGATAAATAAATATATTTAAAATAAAAATCCGACTAAAAAGGGGGTAGTTCGCAACCCCTCTTTTGACGCACATGAAACCATCATGTGTATAATAGTTCCATTTGTGCGACTGTTTACCAGTCATGATATTATACCGTCACTTAAAGGGACAATATTGTCATGATAGGCAACAGGGCATGGAATCAGAGTGCTAGCTTTAGATTAACTCAGTGACTGAAAATAATATCCCATATGATAAGGTCATATTACCGTTGCTGTTGCGTATATGAATCAGTAATTTTCAGTCACTGTGTTCATCTTAAATTAGGACACCGATTCCGTGTCCTGTTGGAAGTCTGCTCTGATCGTGACGACACTGTCCCTTTAAGTGAACCTAACAATAGTCTGTACATCATAATAAATTATCAGTTCAACCTGCATAGAAATTACTCAATGATTCCATTGAAAACGAACATTAACTGTTCTCTTAATGACCTCATCCCATGATGTTTATGGGGCAACTTGAAATTCCCGCTTCTTACTAAAAGGGTAGCCCACACACAGTATTGTAAATGTTTGGGAAAAGTGTCGAAAAGTAGCCTTCATATTTTCTTTGAATAAAGATATATGTATATTCCTATATGATACAGCCAACCTGTGAAGTTGGTTTCAATTAAATCGGTCCTAACGTTTGGGAGAAAATTGGAAACTTTAATTTTCAAATTTATTTTTAATTAATTTTAAATTAATTTTAACAAGGGTGGTATTCATTCATATATAGTGGAAAGTACTGAATTGAGGACTCATTACAAATTCCATCATTCGAAATAGAAGTTATAGGCAAATATTTTACTTTTCTTTAAAAAATTACAGCACCTCAGACAAAGTTATTTTCAGGGAAGATTGATACTATCAGCTTTTCAATTCAATAATTTTGGAAATTTTGGAATTCCCAATATGACATAAAACACAATAAAGGGGGCCACTTTGCATCCGTCACGTTAGCAGTTTTTCAAATGGTTGTTATTTATTTTTCAGTACCTGAAACCGACCAAAAAGTGTTTCAACATGTGAATGGACATGCAGGCTTATACTAGAACTAATTTGAGTTGATTTATTTTATTTATTTTTTATTTTTATTTTTTTTACCCTCAAATTTCCATAAAAATTGGACGGAAAAAGTTACCTCACTTTTCCGTCCATTTGTTGATGGAAATGTTAGGGTAATTAAAAAGAATAGTAATAATCAACTGAAATTATCTTTAGGATAAGCATGCATGTTCTATTCAAATGTTGAAATTCTTTTTGGTTGGTTTCAGATATTTAAAAAAAAATTACAACCATTAAAAAAACTGCTAACGTGACGGTAGGAAAGTGACCCCCTTTATTGTGTTTTATGTCATATATCACCTGAAATCATCCAATTGTTTTTTGTTCGCTGTATATCCACTAAAGGGCTTGGGTAAAATGGTTGTTAATGGACCCACACTGGCGATAACACGATAATATCGAATATCGCGATACCTTTTTTATTCGATTACGATATCGAGGGCCTTTTTATCGAGAGTCTTTAGCGATTAAAAAAATATATCGCGATTTAAAAAATCGTCATTGTGAGTCAAGTCAGAAATTCCATGGAAACAAAAATTATAACAGTCTTCAGCTTTTGGAAGTGAAAAACAAAAGCGAACTACTTCAGAAGTACATACACGCTGTGCAAACGAATTTGCGATTTATTGTGATGCTTATAGACTGGGTACATACCAGTGGTTATCGGCGCTAAAGCAATCATGCATGAATGAAAATATAATCGCGATATTATCGACAATCGCTATATTTGTTTGCCGATATATCGTGGATGAAAACAAATCGATATCGCCCAAACTTATAATCAAGAGAGATGTACAGAAACCAATCTGTGAAAGTTTCATGATATTTCGTCGTGTCATTAACACGAAAACAGTGAAAATGCATTCAGACGTGTATGTATATGTATGCCGATAATGGATCATGGCCGAGATCCATTTAAAATCTGTAATACATTTCACATTGTCTCATAAACGACAGCATTTCAGATGGAATAATCTCTTAGGATGTTTGGTACCATCACCCACTTCAAATCAAGTAAGACTTTAGATTACACAAATTGTGTAATTGGGTAATTACTAAATGTGTATACTCGTTATTATCGTCATTATACCATAGATTATTGTTTTAT